>JAUNZM010000863.1:600000-1008814 GCA_033459285.1 Clamator glandarius | reverse complement strand
TGCCAGAATCTGTGACAAGCTGTAAACACCTAATCCACATAATTGGGGGCTGAGGACACTTACAGATGAGTATTTCACATTAGAAAGCATCCTTGCTTTCATAATTCATCTTCACTTTTGGTCCTTCTGAGCTTTGAGTTAGCTTAAAATCATTCTCTAGTTCTGCTTGCAATTCTTTCTTAATTCAGTCAGGAAGATGTTTCTATCTTTTTTTCCACCAGCTCATGGGCTGCTCCATGTTGCTTTTAAAGCACTTGCATCCCATGGGCACAGTTTGGCTGCAGTGCCTACCCAGATGGGACCAGATCCAGCCAGCCATTGCCTGATGGCTGAACCCCAAAGGGCTTGTTAAAGAACCCTGAGGCAGAAAGACCTCCACTAGCAAGTGGAGCACTGTTCCCAGCCTCTCAGCATACCTATTGCGAACCTCATATTCCACAGGAGCACAGGGAATACTGAGTAACTTTTATCCAATCATACAGTTGGGATTCTTGAATGTAGCATACTATGGACCGTTGTTTGAGATCTAATATAGCTTTGACCAAGACATCTGAACAGGAAAATACATGCACGGGTACGTGAGGGATTCTGGACTCTTTTGGAGTAGGGCTAGAGGAGGACCCCAGCTTATATAAAGCAGGGTGATGCCTTGAGTCCCACACCTTTAAGCCTCAGACCCATATGCACACCCGCCATGCCAATGTATCAGTGAAAACCCTTAACATAGAACAGTTTGAGTTGGAAGGAACATTAAAGATCATCAATTCCAATGCCCCTGCCATGTGCAGGGACAACTTCCACTGGATCAAGTTGCCCAAAGCTTCATCCAACCAGGCCTTGAACACCTCCAGGAGTGGGGCATCCATGGCTTCTCTGGGCAACCTGTTCCAGTGCCTCACAGTAAAATATATCTTCCTAATATCTAATCTAAATCTCCCCTTTTTCAGAATAAGTCCATTACCCCTCATCCTGTCACCGCACACCTTGATGAAGAGTCCCTCCCCAGCTTTCCTACAGGCCTCCTCTCAATACTGGATTGCGTCTGCAAGGTCTCCCTGGAGCCTTCTCTTCTCCAGGCTGAACAACTCCAGCATGCAAACACTCCACTCTGTGTGCTGAACAGCTTCTGCCCCACTGTGTGAACCTGCGATTGCTGTGTCTGTGTGCATGTGTACGTATATGTATGTGTTTATGTGCGTGTATGTGCATGTGTGTGTATGTGTGTGCATGTATATATGTGTGTACTTGCACGTGTGCATATGTGTGCATATAGAGTCATAGCACTGTTTGCGTTGGAATGGACCTTAAAGATCATCTAGTTCCAACCTCCCTGCCATGGGCAGGCACACCTCCCACTAGATCAGGCTGCCCAAGGCCCCATCCAACCTGGCCTTGAACATCTCCTTCTGTGTGTGTGTATGTACATGTATGTGTGCATGCATGTCCCTATGCATGCATGTATGTATATGTGAGCATATGTGCATGCGTATGTATGTGTGTATGTACATGTATATGCATATGTATGTGTGCATATGTGCATATGTGCGTGTATGTGTACATGTGTATGTATGTATGTACATGTGAGTGTATGTGTATATATGTGTGTGCACATATAAGTGTCTATCTATGTGCATGTGTGTATATGTGTGCATGTGTATGTATATGTGTGTATGTACGTATACGTGTATTTGTGCATATGTGCGAGGACAGGCTGAGAGAGATGGGCTTGTTCAGCCTGGAGAAGAGAAGGCTCCCAGGAGACCTTGTAGCAGCCTTCTAGGACCTGATGGGGCTACAAGAAAGCTGGGGAGTGACTGTTCACAAAGGCTTGTAGTGACAGGACAAGGGGCAACTGGAGAAGGGAAGATTTAGACTAAAGGAAGAATTTCTTCACCATGAGAGTGGTGAGGCACTAGCACAGGTTCCCCGGGGAAATTGTGGCTGACCCATCCCTAGAGGTGTTCAAGGCCAGGTTGGATGGGACTCTGGGCAGCCTGATCTAGTGGGAGGTGTCCCTGCCCATGGCAGAGGCGTTGGAGCTAGATGATCTTTTAAGTCCCTTCCAACCCAAACTATTCTATGATGCCCTGTACTTGGCATTGGTGAGACCGCACCTTGAATCCTGTGTTTGATTCTGGACTCTTCACCACAAGAAGGATGTTGAGGCTCTGGAGCGAGTCCAGAGAAGAGCAACGAAGCTGGTGAAGGGGCTGGAGAACAAATCTTACGAGAAGTGGCTGAGGGAGCTGGGGCTGTTCAGCCTGGAGAAGAGAAGGCTGAGGGGAGACTTTATTGCTCTCTACAACTGCCTGAAAGGAGGTTGTAGAGAGCAGGGAGCTGGTTTTTTCTCCCAAGTGACGGGACAGGACAAGGGGCAATGGCTTCAAGCTGCACCAGGAGAGGTTCAGGCTTGACATAACAAAAAAAAATTCACAGAAAGGGTCATTGGGCACTGGCACAGGCTGCCCAGGAAGGTGGTTGAGTCCTCATTCCTGGAGGTGTTTAAAAGACGGATAGAAGAGGTGCTCAGGGACATGGTTTAGTGGCAGATAGGAACGATTTCACTCGATGATCCAATAATCTGGTGATTCTATGTGTGTATGTGCACATATGTGTGCGTGTGCATATATTTGTGTATATGAGCGTGTGCTGTATGTGTGCATGTGTATGTATATGTGTGTATGTACGTGTGCACACGTGTGCACATGTGCACGTCTCCGCCTGTGTACACACGTGTGTACGTGCACGCGTGCAGGTCCCTGTGTGCACACACATACAGGCGCCTTTCCCAGCCGCAGTCGCCGAACCCCGGCGGGAGGACCGGGAGCGGGGAGACGCCTCGCAATCTCCCGCGCTTTCCGTCCCTCCCCCCCGCCCCGGCCCTGCCCCAGGGCCCGACGCGGCCCCGCCCTCCCCGCCCTCCCCGCCCTCGCCTCTGGCCAATCGCTCCGAGGCCGCCTCAGCCCCCGGCCAATCAGAGTCGCTTCTCGGGGCGCTGACCCGCCCCCCGGCCCGCTGGCGCACCAATGACACGAAAGGAGACGAAAGCCTACCCCCCTCATCTCCCCCTCCCATTCGGGAACGCTTGTTCAGTCTCTCCTCGTTCCCCCCCTTCGCCGCGAGACGCCGTGACGTCACCAAGCGGGGCAGGCCAATGGGTAGCGAGGCCGGCCAATGGGTAGCGAGGCCGCGAGCGCCTCAGCCAATGGGAGAGCCCGAGAGCGCGGCTCGCGCGGGAGGCCCCGCCCCTTCCCCACCGCGCGGTCGGCGGCGAGACCGGCGCTGCCTCGCTCCCGCCTCCTCCCCTCCCTCCCTCCCTCCCGCCTTGTCTTTTCCCTTTCGCAGCAATGGCGGCGGCGGTAGAGCAGGAGCAGTTCTACCTTCTGCTGGGCAACCTGCTCAGCCCGGACAACGCGGTTCGCAAGCAGGCCGAGGTAACGGGCCCCGCGCCGCGGCGGCCCAGCCCTGTCAGCGCTGGCGGGCCAGGCAGCGAGGGAGGGCACCGGCCGAGCCCCACGTGTGCGCGGCGGCACCGGCTGTGCCCGGGGCGGCACCGGGCCCGGCCCCGGCCCCGGCGCGATCGGCCCTCGCCGTGTCGCGGGGCAGTCGGGTGGCTGTGGCGGTTTGTACGGGTGCCGGGGGGCGCGCGGCGGGCGTTGGCGAGGGCTCCGGCCGCGGGCGGTTGGCGTGGGTCGCGGACCGCCCCCCTCCCCCCCCACTCGCGGCTGCTCCGCGTGTCCGGCACCGCTCGGCCCCTCCCTCCAGCTATGGAGCTCCTGGGGGGCTTCTGCTTCCCACACCGTCCCCTCCGAGGGGGCTTCTGCTTCTACCACCATCGCCCCCTCCGGGGGGGCTTTCTTCTTCCTCCAGCCCCAACCAGTGGGGACTTCTTCCAGCCCCGCCCCTTAACCCATGGAGGCTTCCACCTTCACCCCCTTCCCCCCCCCTTTAATCTGTGGTGGCGTTCACCCTTACCCCCCCCGTTTTAATCCATGGGGTCTTCTATCCTCAACCCCCGCCTTAACCCGTGGGGGCTTCCATCTTCACCTCCCCCCAAGCCTTAACCACTGAGGGTTTCCACCCTCACCCCCGTCCCCTCTCCTTAACCCGTGGGGGCTCCCTCCACTGCACACTCCCCCCCAACCCGTGGGGGCTCCTGCTCCCACTCCCCCCCAACCCGTGGGGGCTCCTGCTCCCACCTCCTCTAGCCCATGGGGACTCTTGCTTCCAAGCCCCCAATCCGTGGGGGCTCCTGATTTCACCTCCCCCTGTGGGGGCTGCTGCTTCTCCCCGGTGCCCGTGGCGGCTCCGCCCGAGGTGGCCGGCGTGACTGAGCGCGGCTCCCGAGGCGGGGGAGGGCAGGTGGGGGGCGCTGGGGCCGATCCTTGCCCCCCCAGGCTCGGGGGGCCGAACGAGTTCGGGGCGGGTAGGCGCCCTCGGTAGGTGCGAGGCTCGGAGGGCGCGGTCGAGGCGCCCTGGGGTGGCTGCGCCTGCGGCCGCTTTTCTCAGTTCCAGCCCCCCTGCCTTCCACTAGATCCCGTAGCTCAGAGCCCCGTCCCGCCTGGCTTTGAACGCCTCCAGGGATGGGGCAACCACGACTTGTCTGGGCAACCTGAGCCAGTGCCTCCGCTCCCCAGAGCGATTCTCGCCCGCGGTGGGGCAGGGCTGACGACACCTCTCCCCTTCCTCCCGCCACGGACCTCCTGTTTCTCCACGCAGTAGTTTGGTTTTTAACTTCGAGATGGGCCGTGTATTCAAGTGTTTCGTCAGCTAAGAAATATTCACTACAAGAAGCGTTTTCAATATGCTGAGTTTCTCTGTTATCAGCAAAAACTTTTCAGATGTGTGATTTCAGCTGAAATTCTTTGTGATGGTTAAGCCACGTTAATTCTTTCTCTCTGTCATGCTTAAGACTCCATTGTCAAGCCTAGTGGGGAATTTCTCCCATTGAATTAAATACTAGCGTCTAGGTTTAGCATGAATTCCCACTGCATGGCTGCATCGAGTCTTTTATCGCTCTCATCACTTCAGCGGTCAGCAGAGTTCAGCACATTGTTTGGTGCAGAATAAAAAGTATTATTGTTCCTGATGCCATAGTGAAAATTCCTAAAATGCAGTTTGGAAGTGAGAAGGAGGGAAGACATACATTTTTAGAAAGCTAGCAAAGTTCAGTTCAGTACTGATTACCTCAAATGCTTCCTGAAGAAGCTGAGACAATTAGTCCCACATTGGAATTGAGGGCCTTTCTCTGGGTGCGGAATTTCTTTCTCAACTGCCTGAATGTAACATAAGAACATTTGTCACAACTTTTTGACCTTTAATAAAACTGTAACAAAGCAGATTTATTGGACAGCTGTGTCATAATGGCTATGAAACAAAACGTTCTTGGAAAAGCAGTCTAAAACTTCTGTCAGAAACTTGCTTGGAGCCAAGTTGGAGGTTTTTAGTCTTCATAGATACATATGCACTATGGTCAGTCAGAATAAGAAGCCTTAATTGTCATAATAGATTACCAAGCTTTCCATAGTTTCATATACAAATACAAGCAAGTAGTCTAATTTTTACGTATTTAACTGCGTTGAATCTGGCATTGATTTCTGCTTATTTGAAAGGAGTAGTGCAGGTATTCTTATGGTTTAGGATCATTCAGAGTGGAGGGGTCCTCATGAGGTCTGCAGTGCAATCTCGTGTTCAAAGCAGTGCCAGCTATCAGGTCAGACCAGGTCACTTGGGGCGTGGTCCTATTGAGACTTGAAAACCTCCAAGAATGGGGACTGCTCAGGCTCTCAGAGTAACCCGCTCCTACTTGATTGTCCTCATTGGAGCAAAGAGATCTGAACGTCCTTTTTTCAGATTATGCCTGTTCTCTCTCATCCTCCATGTACAGCTGTGAAGAACCTAGCTCAGTCATCTTCATGGCAGTTTAATGATCTTGCACCTAGAAATACAAGTCTGTTTCTCTACAGAGTAGGTAGATAGACCCTTTTTTCTTTACAAATTGTCTCTTTCTTGAAGTAAGATTTCTTTGAATGAAAGTATTGCATAGCCTTCAGAAGATCTGCTTATTAAAATCATATAGGACTCACATTTGATCTTAAACATCTGCATAGTCCAGTCAGTTTTTTAAAGTGTACTAACTTTTGAGGGTGATATTAAATACAGGGGATTGAAATAACTGCAGGTGAATTGAATTGCACATTTCCATTTGTGTCTAGTGAAAATGAGTAAGTGTGAGGAATGGCTAGAAAGGGAATTGAAGGAGATAGGCATGGGTTATTTCTAATAGGTCTGGTCATTGAAATTAGTCTTATGCTAAAGACTAGACTTGATGGAGATGTAGAGTCATACCCTGTTTGGGTGGGGTGCAGTGAAAGCTTTAAAAAAACAGAAGAGCAGGGAGGGAAGTCAAATCACCTAAAACGTATTTCTGTTTAAGTATTTATGTGTATGGATCTACGTATGTGCTAGCACGCGCATGACTTTTTCTGACCAGTTTGCTGAAACCTGGTTCATTCATTTTATCTCCCATTAAAACTTACTGCAGTGTTATCTGTCTTTCTCTTACTTGTGTGTCCATCTTCTAATGGAGAAACTTTAATTTACTGTCTTGATGATTTTGTGCTCCTTTTAGGAATATATTCCTCAGATTTGAAAAACACATAGACATTTGTTTGCATGTATTCTGAAAGTTAGTCATGCTGTGTGAGAAACTTTTTACCTCTGGATAAAGTAGCTGGGGAGCTAATTATGAACTACAAGGATACAGTGAAGATGTAGCAGGATCCAGGACATAGTTAGGGCATAGCCAACAAAGTAGTCCCCTTCCAGCACAGGGACGTGGTTCTGGGTTTGGCCATGTGTTCCTCTTGCCTACTTTGCCCTGGTGCTCTTTAGCGTCCTCTGAGTCCCATTTACCAAACTGACAGAGTTACACCACTGAACAACTGGATAGGTTGCTGCCATTTCTAGTGAGTTTAAGCAGCTCAGAAGAGAATTTCATTGTTATCAGAACTGGCATGAGGGAAGCCAGCTTTTACAGTTCTTCAGCTGTCCCTGAAAGTATAGCTTCGGGTCTGTGCTGGGCCTGTATTTAGGGAACTTTCTTAATTCTGAATTTGTCTTTGTATTTGTAGATAATAGTGCAAGAGAAATAGATACATTCATGGAACTGGTTAATCTGAGAAGCCTTTCTGTTCTGACCCTAAACCTCATTTAATTTTGCAGTCTCCGTGAAATGATTAGATTAAATGCAGGGATTCACTAGGGATTGATTCTCATTGACTGTGAGTGTATATTAGCAACTAGAGAGAGTATGAAGTAGGAATTGGCTCTGTGAATGGGGCCTACTAGGAAAAAGGTATGGAAAGTGGAGGAAGATCATGTCTAATATTAAATATGTAATGGGGAAACTACTTCATTGAAAACAGCAGGTGTATGGTCAATGCATGTAAATTTGCTAGAGTATCAGAAAGAGCTGCAGGGGTAAGAATGGCAAGTAGGCAAGCAGGGAACAGATTGAAATGAACTTGGGCTTAGTACAGTAGGCTTGTTCCTTGAGTTCAGGATGGGATAGCGAATATTTGGAAAGGGTTGAGTAATTTATCTTCAAAATTATGTCCACAAAAATTAACTTTTTCAGAGGTAGTAAGTATAGAACTCTTTCCAAATGTTTTAAGAGGTTTGTCTCCAGCTTGTAATTCTGCATCTCTTATCTATATAGGTTTAATATGTTAGAAACAAGCCTTTATAGTTTTTAAATGCTCACATATTCCAGGCTTTGGATAGCAAAAGTTAGTTGGTTCTGTGCTCACTTCAGCTTCTAAGTAAGAATCTAATTTAAAAAACCATAGTGAATTAACTCCCCACCAGAAGCGTGTAAGACAATGGGAGCAAACTTCTTATTAAACTTTTCATTTTATTAAGAGGGTTTCCCTAAGGCGGGGGGGAAGGGGGGACACACACAACTAAATAGTCTCTCTCTGAAATTTAGGCAGGAGCTTAAAATGAAAAGTTCTTATTCAAAATTAGATGTGTGACTGTCACACAGCATTGTAAATGTTGTTAGAAAGGTTTCAAAAAAAAAAAAAACAACTCATTTTTGAAGTATATATTTATCAGTGGTTATTAACCTGTTGGTCATAGTTCAGTCTCAGGCTTCCAAAGCACTTAATCCTTTGATCTGATAGAAGCTCTGATGGAATCACAGGAGGATGTGTGCTCTGTATATGTTGTTTTTCTAGGAGGATACGTGTTTCATTTATGTTGTATTACTTAACTCATCTCTTAAGTGGCCAATAATGCATACATAGATCACTGCAATATGGAATGACTTATTAGGTAACGAAGGCTTTACTCAAGATTTTAAAATAGGTCAGAAATTTTTATTTTGGTAGTTTGATTTGGGTTTTTTTTTCTTGTATTTTATATTAACTGGGTGGATACTGGAGTTATTTTAAAAGGAAAGTCAATTCATGTTAATACTTAACACATGCTTTCTAGTAATCTTTTACAATAAGCTGCATCCTTTTTTTTTTTTGTGCAGGAGACCTATGAAAATATTCCAGGTCAGTCTAAGATCACGTTCCTCCTACAAGCAATCAGGAATACAGCTGCTGCTGAGGAGGTATGTCTCAATAATCTTTGAATTCTGCAGATTTTCAAGGGAAGAAATCAATGTCCATCACTTTGGTGTAAATAGGCAAATTTGGCTTTAACTGAGTTGTCTTTATTTACTGCACAATTATAGAGAGATTGCTCCTGTAGTTTGTTGCATGTCGGGTTCACTAGCTGAGACTTCTTCATGTACGATATTAAGTTTCAGAGGTACATTTTCATAAGTAACTGCTTAGATTACATTTTTTTTGTCTGGCTCTGTGTTGCTTAATGAATTAGTTCTTTCCTTAAAACGTGTATCTATGACTGTTAAATTTTATTTCTTAAAATTACAGATGAGAGATGCTTTCCTTTTTGGGATCCAGTATGTAAATGTGTTAAACTTATCTGTAACTTCTTGTGCTTCTCAAGTCAGGATTGGAAGGAATATAAGGTAGCAGTTGTTCTGCGTATTTATTTCAGACAGCTTTTGAGTTGTGTCCTGTTTGGGGATGATACGCTCATTAAATCATCTAGCAGTGTGATAAAATGAATGAAGAGCAATTTAAGCACTATATAAGTTTTTCAGGGAGCATACAGGAAGTGTTCCTTTTAGTTATTCCTTAATTTTGTAAAGGCTCACACACTTTATCAGTCAGGTACAGCTCTTACCAGTAAAACTATTATTCAGTTAGATATGAAAAATGAAGAACTACTAAGCTTTTAAGATACTAGGAACTTCAGTCACTTAAAAGTAAAAATGTTTGACTCCTTTTTTCAATCTAGAATTTTACTGAACAGTGGAAGCATGTAGAATTTCTGAACAATATTACAAGGAGTTTATAAGTGTGCTGTTTCTCTCTGGATAATGATCTCTTCTGGTAGATTGTATTCAGTTTAGAAGTAGATGCTATTTGTGCTCAGTATCAGCTTTCCAGTACTGATGCTTATCTACCTGCAAAGCAGTGTTCTTCTGACAGAATCATTCAGTGTTAGTTTGGCAAATGATTGCATAAGAGCTGTGTACTTTTCCATCCTGCCCCTCTGAGATGTTTCAAATGATAGGAAGCTGTGAAGCAGTGTCTCCTGTATTTAAATTTGCTGCTGCCCCTTTATCATCAGAGTCATATAATAGTTTGAGTTGGAAGGGACCCTCCTCCCATAAGCAGGAACACCTTCCACCAGACCAGGCTGCTCAAAATCCCGTCCAACCTGGTCTTGAACACCTCCAAGAATGGGGCATCCACACCTTCTCTGGGCAACCTGTTCCAGTGCCTCACCACCTTCACGGGAAAGAATTTCTTCCTTATGTCTTCTCTAAAATCTCCCCTCTTTCAGTTTAAAGCCATTACTCCTCATCCTATCACTGCACTTCGTGATAAAGAGCCTCTTCCCTGCTTTCCTGTAGGCCCCCTTTAAGTACTGGAATGCTATAAGGTCTTCCCACAGTCTTCTCTTCTCTGGGCTGAGCAAGCCCCACTTTCAGATTTGTCTTCATAGAAGGAATGCTCCGGTCCTCTCATCATCTTTGTGACCCACGTCTGGAGTCGCTCTAACATGTCTATGTCCTGCTGTCATATCATAGATAATAATAAGAATAATCAGATGATATTATGCCCTGGAAGTCAGAGCTGCATTGCACATGCTGCTGTTTTGAATACGTTTGATAAGTCTGAGTTGATGACTACGAAGTCATGCTTGTGTTAATAAATACTTGCTCCATCTGTTTACTGATTTTATTCCCTTTACATCAGCCAAGGAACTATCCCTGTCTAAAACATGTTTGAAATCTTGCCAAGTGCAAAGAAACTTGTCGCCTGTCAAAATTACTCTTACCAAAGTCATCACAGGTTAACATTTGTACAGTAACTTGTCTTTTAAGTCTGCCAATGGATAAATTAAAGAAAGGTTTAAATGTTGGCTCATGATTTCAGTGGACATTAGGTGCTGGACTCAGAAAATCCTGATTATTAAAACCTGCGAACATCCTCTCTTCTCTGTAAATCCAAATACTGGTAGCATAATTAGCCTGAAGTGAAGTCATCCTCATGCTTGATCTAAACATTTCATATAAAGATGCAGGGAAGCATTCTGTCTGTGCATGCCCAGTATGGTGCTGGTATCAGCAGCTAGGCATTTTGTGTCTGCATGTGTTTTACATCAATCGAAATGTTGGGCAGAATACTTCATATGTCACCAGTGGACAGGGCTTTGGGCCTTGTATGTGTCCTCTGAGCATACTGAATGTACTGGCACCACTGAACTGCTGGAAAAAGCCTAAGAACTTTAGAGATCCTTTGCCCAGGCTGTGGGAAAGCTGGGTTCAGGTCCCTCTTCACTCTGAAGCCTCTGTATTGCATTTCTCCCTCCCAGGAAAACAAGGCTAAAAAAATTACTGCATCCTGTTTGCAGAAGCTAGGCTGCTGTGTTGTAGAGAATACAAGAATCATGAATATTTGTACAGCAGATGGGGCAATCCTGACTCTGTAACCTAGCAATTTTGGCATTTAAATGTAGAAACAGGGATTCAAATTCTGCTCCCGGGATTGAATGTGTTTGACATGGGGAAAAAAACCATTAAGATAGATCAGAAATAATTCTCCTAAAAACTGAATGAATGACAAGTTTGCTCCTAACCAAATGCCTAAACTGTGAAGATAATCACCTTTTCCCTCTGTTCTCACTTCATACTTCCCTGACAGAAGAGGAACACTTGTCACAGAAGTGGAGGGAAACATCTGATTTAGCAGTTAGAAGACTTCTGTGCCAGGTGATGCGTGATTTTTTTACACCTCAGTCTGAGGAGGGGCATGAACCCGGATCCCCAGCTTCCTGAAAGTGTCTTCTCACTGTTATGAAGTTAGTACTCTGCTTCTTCCTATGCAAGCACATTGTAAAAGATTGATCAGAAAGGGCGTATGTATTCAGAGTTTATTTGATGATTTTTAGTCTCAGGATGTGACTTGGGTGTTACAGGCTAATTCCTTTGCAGTTTTGATTTACCATCTAAATCTTTGAGGAGAGCAGAAGTTCTGCATTTTCTCCTGCATTTGTTTTCTTCCTGGTTAACTCTAGATTGACAGTTTTCAGTTGTGTCCTAATTTACGGTTTGCTAATTTAGAGCCCTGTGAAATATAATAATAAATGCTGTGTAAAGCTAATTCTGTGGTGCTCGCAGCCCTCTTGCAGGGCTCTGACCTTTCCCTTTCCTCTCTCTGTATTGTCACATGAAGGGGTTGCATTTTTCAGTCGAAGAACTACTGCTGGGGACAGCTGCCTGCTCAGCATCTGGAGGGGAAGGACTCCTGATGCACCATAGTTCTGCTTTTGAGTTAGCACTGCGTGCTCTGAATTCTCCATAGGGCTGATCCCCAAATGAGGTTTTGCAAGTCCATCTTTGGACTGTGTCCTAAATATTGATTGCTTCCATCCATGCATGTTTTCCTCCTTGGGGACTTAAAAGAAACAGTAAAACAAAGTAAAAATTACTGTGCCTATACTGCAGGAGATGATCAGTATTTACTGAATGTGTAGTCTTACCTGACAGTTTGAATGCCAGTGGAGAATGTGGTATCCCAGATTTCTCTTCATAATTTTGCTGCTGCCGTGCTCAGCAGGTTGGCTGGTTTTTTTTTCTTTTGCCTTGATTTTATTATCTGTAAAATTCTGTAACATTTTTAAAGCACTGTAAATTCTATCAATAAGAAGTGGTATATTGAAACGAGTATTATGGCTATTTTTTAAATACCTTTGATGTTCCAATTGTATGTGAGCATTTCGGCAATTTAGATATCTAGAAGAATTCAACACTAGGAGAAAATTCTGAGGTTTTATTCTTCATTGATAAATCAAAGTTGTTCTTTGGGGATGTATGCTTTACGTTGTTCCCATTCTCATTAAAAGCAATAGCTGCTAAGTTGCAGGAATAGAAATGCTTGTTTTGATGCATATCTTGTAATTCTTCAAATAAAAGAGCCTCTGGTGTGTGTGGAAAATACACACTTTCTTCCATAAAGCAGAATAAACACCCCAAGAGCTGCCTTTAATCCAGTCACGTTCTTCATTATTCAATTCACGGTGGTAATTTTCACCTATAGGTGGATATTTGTTGAGGAAAATATACCATTTATTATTGCAAGTCAGTTGCTTCTTTGTCATTCTTGGCTTTGTTAGTCTTGTAGTATTTTAAATTAAGTTCTTCTGAGGCAGAAATTCTTTGAGACTACATTCTTTAAGAAAACAAGGTCTACTCCGTATCTCTCCACCTATTATTACTTAAGGAAAGGAATGAATATAATGAGTTCAGTCATTATCAGATGTCAGCATGTGCACAGAAACCCAGTGAGTATGGGAAGATGTTGAATCAGAGTTTGTGTCTTGTTTAGTCCCAAAAAACTTGTTCCTCAGTCGAGGCTTCTCCTATAGAAGTTCACCACACTAAGAGGAGAAAGTTAGTCTTTCACAATGTTGGTGCTTCTAGAGACAGGAGAAGGAATGATAGTGTTATATTGTAGTACCATTGAAGTTTTTTGACACCTTCTTAGTGGGTTGCCAGAGGCAGCAGGGAAGGAATCTTCCTCCTTCCTAACTCATGTTTCCCACAATGGGTACTGTGACCCTCTTCAATCACTTGCTGTCTTCCTTAGAACTGCTGAGCTGTTGAGGAGGAGGAAGGTACAATAAATGATCCAGAATATGGTCCAGTTCTAGTCCTTCCTATCTGCTAGTATAAAAACACTTGGTGTGCAGTATGCTGAGTAGACTGGAAAAAGGCACAGCGAGTCTGGAAACTGTGGAAATTAACAGGAATAGTATCTCGTGTGATGTTCTAGCAATACCTGATTTTTATAGGCTATGTTAGAAGTTGAGACTTTGCAGCAGTTTATATTTCTTATCTATAGGTTATGCTTCTCTACCAGCTACAGAGAATGCTGAGAATCTGGACACCTAGTACGGTCACCTTATAGAATCATAGAACGGTTTGGATTGGAAAGGACCTTAAAGTGGATGTGGCATCCACAGCTTCTCTGGGCAACCTGTTCTAGTGCCCCACCACCCTCAGAGTAAAACATTTCTTCCTGATGTCTAATGTAAATATCCCCTCTTTCAGCGTAAAACTGTTACCCCTCATCCTGTCACTGTACTCTTCCCAGCTTTCCATAGGACTCCCCCCACCCTTAAGTACTGGAAGGTCGCTGTAAGTTTTCCTGGAGCCTTCTCTCTCCAGGCTGAACAACCCCAGCTCTCCCAGCCTGTCCTCATAGCAGATGTGACCCAGCTCTTTGATCATCTTCGTGACCCTCCTCTGGACTTTCTTTAACAGATCCTTCCTGTGCTGAGAGGACTCCAGAGAAGATCCAGTACTCTGGGTGGAGTCTCATGAGAGAGAGAGTAGAATCACTTCCCTTGACTGGCTGGCCATGCTTCTTTTGATGCAGCCCAGGATACAGTTGGCTTTCTGGGGCGCAGGCACACATTGCTGGCTCATGTTGATATTCTCACCTGCTAGCACCTTCAAATCCTCCTCTTTGGGGCTGCTCTCAATCCATTCTCTACCCTGACCCAGGTGCAGGACCTTGCACTTGGCATCGCTGAACTTCATGAGGGTCACCTGTCAAGTCTGGAAAGGTCCCTATGGATGGCATCCCTTCCCTCCAGCATGTCAACCGTGCCACACAGTTCGGTGATGTAAGCAAACTTGCTGAGGCTGCCCTCAGTCCCACTGTCCTTTGTCTCTGACAAAGATATCGTTGAGAGATCTTTTGGAAATCCAACTCTGTTAGTTCTGCTGGTCATTGAAAATCTAGTAATTCCAAAGGCTATTATAAGTGAAACTACTTTTCATTCAAGTACACATTGAATAAGAATATCTTGGGAACAAAACTGAGGCCGTGTTACATTGAATTATTTTTGGTGAGGTTTTAAAGTGTAAGGTTTTGTTATATGTGCTAAACTTCATCACTTTGGGAGGTGTTATTTAATTGCTGTTTGTTGTTCTGGAAACACTAGTTAGTTAACATACTACTTATAAAGTTATTCAGGGTACATTGTGTGTCTTTTTGTCATTACTGCATGTTTTGCTCTAATAATTTTTAATTTCTCAGCCATTTTTTTCCTCTTGGTTCTTGTATAATTATGCATAAATACAGATATGGAAATGATGCTCCTGTAGAATTGCTGTATGCAAGCAGGAAGCTTTAATAGATTGTAATATGTGGTATTGAGGTTCCTATGCTCAAATTCAAGTTTAAGGATAGGCTTTTCATCATAGGTTTGCTAAAGGCTGAAAGCTTTTTTGGGTTGTGTGGTGGGGTTTTTTGGGGGGTTTGGTTTGGGTTTTTTGGGGTTTTGTTTTTGTTTTTTTTTTTTTTTTTGTTCAGAGCAGAGTTTATTTGCCAAAATGTAACTCTAGTTTCCTTAATCTTTTGTGTGAAGTTTATTTGTTTGAGAAGGAGAAGGAAGTTTTGCAGGTTGTCCCATTACAGTCACTTGTTCATCCAGAAAAAACCTGTCTGGATTATAGTTGCCTCTGCAGGCCATTTTAAGTTGGAAAAAAGGCATATTTGGTGATGCAGCTACGTCCTTAACTTGCCATAAGGTAGTTCAAGGTTCGGCTCTAGAAAAAAACCCTAATGCCCTAATGCCTCTGGATTTCATGATTATTTCTTGAAGAGCTGTAATTGTTTAGAAACATGGTTGTAAGCTGATGTTTCTTTACTATGTTTTTACATACTATCATTATTGTCATCTATTATTTGAGAGGTATTCCGTTCACCAAATGAGTCTACACAGTGAAAACTGATCCTTTTCAAGCATGACATCAGCCTTTCCTCATAAGAGCATTCTTAAAATATCAAAACACTTTAACGGGCATACTTTCTTATTCAATAGGCTAGACAAATGGCAGCTGTACTTCTACGGCGTCTTTTGTCTTCTGCTTTTGAAGAAGTTTATCCAGCTCTTTCACCTGATGATCAGACCTCTATCAAAAGTGGATTACTGATGATTATTCAGTTGGAAACACAGTCCGCTATGAGGAAAAAAGTCTGTGACATCGTTTCTGAATTGACCAGAAACTTAATAGGTACTTTATAGAAGCTGATATGTGGTAAAACATTTATGTCTTGATAGTAATTGTATTTTTATCTCTTCTTCTCTAGTCTTGTATAGACTTCTTCACATGATGTGCCTACTGATCCCATAGTTTAAAATAAAATCCCTGATTTGTTTACACTGCCTTTGATCAGATAAAAATAAGATTCCTTAACTCTACTTTTTAAATTGATTGAGCTTATGTGAGATTGTATTACTATTTAGAAATACAATTTATTTAAATTCTCATGGATATTAAGCTGAACATCTACACTGGATTCTTTATTTGAGTGCTGCTATATAACAATAAATAGAGATCATCATCTGTTTCTCGATGCCTTTAGATTTAATATTTCAGACATATTTTACACTGAGGCTTGGACGCTTCTTCAGATCAGTTTTTTTTTGTAATTAATTACAATAATGATGATTGATTGCCCTGCACAATTGAGATCCAACCACTCTTAAGTTTGCTTATCCTAAAACTTAATGCTTAATCTAGATGAAGATGGCAACAACCAGTGGCCAGAAGTTCTGAAATTCTTGTTTGACTCTGTCAGCTCTCAGAACGTGGGACTGCGTGAGGCTGCTCTGCATATTTTCTGGTAAGATTTCAGACTTTTCCAGGCAAGTCATATCTGTAAAAATGTTAGAAACACTGTCACAACTTAATTAACAAGCAATCCTATATATTTCATTTGTTCTATTTTATTGTGCTTTACTCGACTCTCACATGTACTGTTGCAATCTTATAGCTTAAACAATGGATAAGTGTAAAACAATGGAGATTCGGATAGTTGAACCTTAACTATTAGATATTAACTTCACTTATCCTTAGGAATTTTCCTGGGATTTTTGGGAATCAGCAGCAACACTACTTGGAGGTCATTAAGAGAATGCTGGCTCAGTGTATGCAAGATCAAGAGCATCCTTCAGTAAGACCTTTATGATTTTTTTTTTTTTTGTGTTTTGCTTCAGTATGTCCTGAGCATAGGAAATTAATGTAGTAGTTCCAAACATAAAGAAAGCTTAAACCATAAGTTGCAACTAGGGAATTGCTTTGTCTGGAATGGATGTGCATCTGGAGTTTTAACTATGCCTACTGTGAAACAAAAGGGTTAAACCTTTTCATGCCCTACAGCTGACTGGCTGGCTCACATCTGTATTTCTTAGGCTCAGAATCTTGCCTAGTAGTTATGCTTGGAGAAACCTAGTTGTAGTGGCCCAAAGCAGAGCCACGGGTTTTAGCCAGCAGGATGAGGAGTCAAAACCTCCTTGTTAAGCTCCCTTTCTGGTTCATATGTTTTAACAGTATAGATACATACTATCTGCGCACGGCATGTCTTAAAACTCTGGATAAATGACAGCTCCTTGTTGTTTGTGAATGCTTTGCTGTTAAGGGCATGTTAGCTAGCCTTGCTTTTCTGCAAGACTTCAGATTTATTGATTTGTGCAGAGAATTGTACTTTGAAAACGCTGCTTTTATTGTGGAAAATGCTGGGCAAGGATAGGAAACCCTGCTGTGGTATCTGGGTTCAGTTTGCTGCTCCCAAATTACTTTTTCTGACCTTTGAAAGTCAACTGAGTAACATTTTCAAAAGTACCACAAGTCATGCCTCTAAAGAAACATTTTTTAAACACTCAGATTGTACTTTTTGAAAAATTAAACTTTGACAGTTGCATCCATAGTTGAAATTGGAATGGAAGTTGAAAATAATTTTTTTCTTGTTGTTAAAAAAAGGAGCCCGAATCAAAAACCAAAGAAACCAAGACTGAGGAATACTTTGCCTTCTCATAATATAGCAAACTTTCTTTTGTATCATAAAGGACATAGATGCTAAAAATCTTCACTATCACTTTACCTTAATTTGAAGTAACATGTAAAAGCAAGCCCATGTTAAAAACTAATAATCATAGCTACTAGGAAAATGTAAATGGGAAATAATTCTATAAAATGTAGTCTCATAATAGAGCTAAGAAAGAAAACAAAGGCATGTTTTATTACCAGTTCTTCATGTTTCTTCCTCCAATCCTTGCTGTCTTCTAGATCAGGTGTCTGTCTGCTAGAGCTGCAGCTGCGTTTGTGCTTGCTAATGAGCACAATCTTCCCCTTCTTAAACATTTTGCAGACTTGCTGCCTGGAATCTTGCAGGTAAGAAACGACACAAGTAACACTTGGTGCCATTAACTGTCTGTATTGACTGTATCCGAACGTAAATTATTTGTCTGCAAGTTTGTGTAGCGTATGAATTTACGCTGAGACCTGAATTAACTTTGTCTTAGTTATCTTGCTAGTGAGTGATGTCAGGCTGCAGTGGAAACTGATAGGGAATTTTTTAAAGGTAATTGATAGAGTTTTAAGGAAAATTGTTCAATGCTGATTAATTTATTCAGTGGTACTCAGATAAATGAGTTAAAATATTTCATAGAGTAGTTAACTCAAAATCATACAGCTTTTAAATTAACCATGATATTGATGTATGCTTTAAATATGGACTACTCTGAGATTGCAAGTAATTGGTAGTTGGGAGATTCACTGAGCTGTGACATCCTGTATCTCTTCAGTTTAGAGGAAGCATAGAATTGCTTATTATAAACCAAACCAGAGAAAAAAAATATTTTGTGCTCTGAAGGGTGATGATTTCACAGTACAGTTCCCTTTCTATCTTAAGAAAAAAGTGGAACTAAGCTCCTATGATAACAGTGCTAGTGAACTTTTTGTGATTTTAAATTAGGCTAATTTAGGTTGATTACTGGCTTCTTGCTACAGTCAGTACAGCAGATTCCCGTTGACAGTGTAAGCCAGTAACCATGTTTGTGTGCTTTGTGGGACTGAAGAAAAAGTTTGCCAAGTTTACTGTCTTCTGCAACTGATGGAGTTCTGCTTGATCTTAAATGGAAGCTGAAAGGAATTAAAATCAACTGAACTTGAAAAGAGCTCTAGATAAAGATAAGCATTTTTGTATTGAGGTCACTGTTTGGTGTTTAATCCCAGTCTGTGACTTTAGCAATAACAATTGTATTGTTCAAAGAATTGTAACTGACTGAGAGGACCTTGGTTACTGAGCCCTCTGTGAGAGGGAGCGAGGCAGGATTTGGGGTAAGCATGCCATTTGTCTTGGGTTTTGTCAGTTAAACAGTATGCTGGTTTTAGATGTCAGACTGATAGCCTGCTTTGTGTGATGTAAGTTTCATTGCTCCTATTTTAGGCTGTAAAAACACACACGCTTGGCTTGCATTTTCAAACTTTAGTTTGCGAATATATTGCACAGAAGTACGTGAGGAAATCTCTTTATAAAGTACTTATTGGGAGGAGGAGTGGATTTTCTGGCTGTGGTAACACAAGATGGATATGAAGATCTGAGTTTATAAATAGGAGATGGGATGTGTTAGAATAGCGGTGAGTGACCTTTGGAGACAGTTGGATGCTTTTTTTTGTTACTATTGAAGTTTGCTTTGTTGAAGTACTGGTGTGGTAAAAGAAAAACCCTAAAAATAAAGTTCTGACTTAGCAATTCAATCCTTTCAGTAAAATTTCTATAAGGTGATGGTGGAAGTTGATATTTCAGAACTAGTAGTTGAAACTTGTGTCCAAGAGATTTATGTTGCTGTAGAGGTAAAAGCAGCTTGAACTTCAACTGACTTCTCCAGTTGGTAGTGTTCGATACTACAGAAAAGTGCCTTTGCTTTTTAGGACTCACCATGACTTTTGAACTTCTTTCTTCAGAAACCTAATGTTACTTTAAGAAACTGTCAGAGTTGCAGTGGGCGTAAAATAGAGAGTTTTGCTGAAACTTCCAGTAAATATTACATTATCCTTTGCCAGGTTCGAAGGATGAGTGGTAACTATTAGTCTAAAAGGCCTTAACCATGGAAGATGACTTTTTCTCCAGAATGTTTCTGATCCTTGAAGTTGCTGCCTCTCTTTTGAAAGTGTGGACTTTTGAGTGGCATTAGGCAAAGTGTTGGATTCTAGACTAAAGTATTAAAACATATCTAACTATTCACTTTAAAAAATGTTTCCGCATTAGGAAGACATGAAATACTTCACTAATGAAAATTCCTTTCAAACCCTCAAAAGTGCATTTAAAGACTGTGGCAGTTTTTGACATTTGGGTTTTCATGTCCTACTTCTAGAAGAGTTTTAATAACATTGAATAACTGCATGCTCTTTTAGTACTACTAGAGTATTGACCTGGTCAGTTAAAAGTAAGTTTTAAATGACTTTTCAGAATGTAGCTATGAGTTAGTAAAGCAACGAAGCTGGTGAAGGGGCTGGAGAACAGGCCTTATGAGGAATGTCTGAGAGAGCTGGGGTTGTTTAGCCTGGAGAAGAGGGGGCTGAGGGGAGTTGCTCTCTATAACTACCTGAAAGGAGGTTATAGAGAGGAGGGAGCTGGCCTCTTCTCCCAAGTGACAGGGGACAGGACAAGAGGAAATGGCCTCAAGCTCCACCAGGGCAGGTTCAAGCTCGACATTAGGAAAAAATTTTTCACAGAAACGGTCATTGGGCACTGGAACAGGCTGCCCAGGGGGGCGGTTGATTCACCTTCCCTGGAGGTGTTTAAGGCACAGGTGGACTAGGCGCTGAGGGGCACGGTTTAGTGATTGATAGGAATGGTTGGACTCGATGATCCAGTGGGTCTCTGTGATTCTGTGATGTTTGCAAAAACCTTGATTCCTCTTTACCTTTCCTGTATCCTGTGACAGCGGGCTGAAATGTTTTCTTTTTTTTTTTTGGTGACTTCCACAGTTGTCTGGAAAAAAGATAATTTAATCTTAAGATTCCTGGTATTTGTGTGTGTAAACTGCTGGTTTTAAAGCTCTTCTCACATAACAAGGAAAAAAGGAGTTAGGTTCATCTTCATTCTTTTGGGCAGAGTTACTTTGAGTTTTCCTTCAAATGCATTTTGAAGTTGTCAAAACATAGCCTATGTGATTTTGCATGTTAACCCATCTAATGTGTGACCTTAAGTCTTTTTGAGTATCTGTCTACTGTGTTGGGTTTAAACAAGTAATGGACAAAATGGTTTACATGTGACATTATGAGCTATAACTCACTTGTAGAAATTTTATAGTTTTGGACCCTGTGTATGATGTCTTTGTAGTTATGGATTTATGCACACAGGCCACTGCAGCAGAGTCCAATCCCAGGATCCCGCTGAAAATACAAAGTCTGAGTGAAGGCTTCTAATTAATCTTTTATTAGTCCTCAGAATACAGCTTTAGCTGATTGCCCCCAGAGAAAGGGAGACCTATGCCAATTCACACCTCTCAATTATACCTGTACCACCCATCACCCCATCCTTGAAGTCAAAGTCCCATCGCTTAATTCTAGTCCGTGGTCTCTTGATTTGTTACTGGTTTTCACTGTGGCGGGGCTGGCCTTCTGGAGTTACTTCATTCTCTTGGAATTGTGTCTTTGGTCTTCATCATCTTCATTCCACTCATATTTGCCAGATTCTGCTAGTTCTTTGTTAGCAGCATTAGTAGCATTAAGTTTTTACTTTGTCAGTTCTTGTGGCCTAAGGCTCCAACTACTTCAGCTTTGAAGGCTAAGCCACTCTGCTAAATGAGACTATTCAGAGAGACAAGACTGTAGTTAATCAAATGTCTTCTGTAACAGTGGTCTCATTCATAGTATTTTGGGGGGGAGTTTATTACTCTTATCTTCCTCTCATCTCTTTATAGGTTGTAAATGAAGCCTGCTACCAAAACGATGATTCTGTCCTGAAATCCCTTGTAGAAATGGCAGATTCTGTTCCTAAGTATTTGCGACCACATTTAGAACCTACATTGCAACTAAGTCTGAAGGTAAAGCTAGGCTTTTTTTTTTTTAAATAATAATAATTCTTTCCACCCCAAAACTTGTATTTTATTAATTTGCTCTAATCTTCTGGATTGTAGTTGTGTGCAGATGCCAATCTCAGTAATATGCAGCGTCATTTGGCACTTGAAGTTATCGTGACCTTGTCAGAAACAGCTGCTGCTATGCTAAGGAGGCATACAAACATCGTTGCACAAGCCAGTGAGTATTTTACTCATTTTCTTTGCTGAAACAAATTTTTTTTTTCCTTTACAATGTTGCCTTTGCAGGTGGTCAGTGGCAAAACCATGTCTAACTTGGAATTTGCTGATGTTGGTATCTTTGGGTGATACTGAATTGAATTTTTGTATGGAGAAAACCCCTTCCTATTATGACTCATCGTAAATTAAACCGTGCTTATGCAGCCACCAACAATTTGAATATATCTTTCCATTGGTGTTTCCAAGGAAAATACTACTTTAATGCTTCTCTGCTGGTTTTGAGAATTTGTACTATAAGAGGAGTTCAGCATTTGAAATTTGGTGTGTAGGCCAGATACTCAGTGGTGCTGGCAGCTAAAGACTGAAGGTATTCATGATGCATGTTGATGCTGAGCTTCAGTGTTGAGTTAAAGCTGTGAACAAAGATTAGATCCTTCTATAAATACTTAGAGATAGTCTAATTAATCTAACATGCGGATTGTAAATTCTTTGGAGAGGCACTTTTTTTAATCATGCATTATTATTTGAGATACTAAAAGTTGCAAACTTCTGGACCACCCCAGCAACAATGCTGTACGTACTGGTATTTCTTAGCCTTTTAAACCCTTTTTGTGAATAGATCACGGTACTGACACAGCAGTGTAACCTGTTTCTTTGGAAGGATTCTTTTTCCTCCTTGTCTCTCTTGTATCTGTCTAGGTTCTTGCTTGTTTCCTGAAACTTGCATAAAGGCAATCATGTAAAAGGCATCTTTTTTCATTCATGTGCTTAAGCTGAGGAAAGTTGCGTGTATACATGTCACTAAAATAATAATAAATGGAAATGATTCTGGAAAATGTTGTGAACTGGATCTCCTTGGCTTAAGTGTTTAAACTATTGAATAGAAGATTTTTTTACTTATAGAATAGTTTTATAAAGAACAGAATGTATCGTGGAATTTGAAAATGTTTAGCATGCTATTCAGCTTGTTGGGAGTATTAACGCTTGACACGTGCTGTCCCGCAAATCATTATAAGCTGCTTATCTGGTCAGGCAGCATAGTGGAGAAGTACCTCTTATCTCTTTAGAATGTATTACTTTTATATTGGCTTGCTATTTGCTGTTTAGGAATGAAATACTTGTGTTAAGATAAGGCACCATGTGGGAATAAAATGGGTTTGCAACCCATTGTGAAATTCTTTCTAATGTTAATGAATCGCTAAGGTGAGAGACTTTGCAGAGCCAGTAAAGCATTTGTGTTAAGAGAATGTTAAAAAGGTAGCAAAAAAGAATGGCTTTTGTCTTGGTTTTGTGCCTAAGTATAAAAGACTTAGTGTTTCCATTCAGCTAAAAAGTTGCTTGATCACTTGGTCCTTGCAACTAGAACTGGGTCTTAGGCAAAACTGTCATCTTATCTTGGTTTTACTAGGCATAATATTGATCTAGGAGTAAGTCTGTGTCCTGTGTACCAGTATTCAGCTAATTGGCATTCTGACTTCCCTCCTTGAGTTCAGTATAGCTCAAGATAGCTGTGTTTCATTGCTTATTCCCTAGAAATTGGAGCACAACTTATCTTTGGCTGTAGTTTTTCTCAGTCTCCAGAAAATGTAGAACTGTCTGACAAGAAGCAGGCTTAGTGAGCTCATCCTTAACTTGTTTGTAAACAGTTGCTATATTGACAATAGCTATGTTTGGGGGGCTTTTGGGGACAAGGTTGAAACTTCACAGCTCTACATTTAAAAATAAAATCTTTGTGAAACTGTATTTATTGGCAACTACGTTCACATTTAAACATCAAGAAGAAACAACATGTTTACAAGCTTTTGTGACTTCTGGGTGTAATGGTGGCCAGACAGCTTTGGATGACAATTTCTTCTCAGCCTTGCTTGTTAGTAAAAATCATCTAGTTTGGAGGACCGCATGGCATTTGTGGCAGATGATGGTTGAATTCCATATTTCAGAGGTGTGATGATAAATCCTTTTTATGTGTGTGCTTATAAACATCTATCTGAAAAGCTTCTGGGCTGTAATACTTTTTCTAAGGAAATTCTTTTCGGTTTCTAGTAAGTATGTAGAATTCTGACACGTGGGCATCGTTCTAGAGAGTTCCTAATGTCCATTCATTAATCTCGATATGTATATAAAAGCTCTCTGAAGGGTTTTGCAGCCATGGTATAATCTCTTTCTGGAGATATGTAGCCACAATAAGCAAACCAATCCATAATTTGATCTTTTTTTGATAGCTGCAAAATGCTATCAGTGAGCAATATTTTCTTCCCTCACCAGTGGACTATAAGCTTCTTATCAACCAGATGTATGGTGAGGTGAGTTTGCATAGGTTTGTGCCTCTGTGGTATATTATAGTACTGTAAGAATATTATGAATGTCAGCAGTCACAGTTTACCTAATTATCTGCATTAAAATTCCATCAGCAGTATGGACTACTTTATGCCTATTAGTTTTTGAGGTAGTTTCTTGTGAAGGACAGTTAACTAGACTGTCCTAAAAAGATTCTTAAAGCTCAGAGGTTGAATATTTATCTGAAAACTTTGTTTCCAGGGCATAAGCAACCTCTCTTCTTTTAGTTTAAAAACATTACCCCTTGTCCTATTGTTACAGGCCCTGCTAAAAAGTTTTTCCCTGTCTTTCTTAAGTGGCCCCTTTAATATTGAAAGGCTGCAGTAAAGTCTTCCCAGAGTCTTCTCTAAGCCGAACAACCCCAACGCTCTTAGTCTCTCTTTACAGGGGAGATGTTCCAGGCCTGTGAATGTATCATGTTAGTGAAATTAAAGGTCATTAGTCTTTCGTAATGATCTTAGTCTCTTTTATCAGTAAACATAAAAGGATGATGCCAGAGTTTCAGCAAAATGAATAAATGAAGTATATTAGAGTTCTTAAAATGTATAATACTATATTAACCCCTTTCAAGGAACTTAAACTTTATTGGCTGATCCAATTTGACAGACTTGGCTATCTGCTGCTGGAAGAAGAGTTATTTTTCTTCAAATATTTTTTGAAAGGAGAGAACTTTAAATTTATACTTGTTATTTGAGGGTCTATTTTATGAAAGCAACCTGAGTTGAAAACTTCTCTTTTTTTCAGTTCCTCAAATGCTAGCAATGATGGTTGACTTGGAAGATGATGAAGAATGGGCAAATGCAGATGAGATTGAAGATGATGATTTTGACAGGTAACTGAATTTTTTTTGTTTCAATATATTATCAAGACTGCGTGGCTAATTAGCAGATTTTAAATGCAGGATGAAAACAACTGCAGTGCATCACTTATTCTTTACCCAAGCAACTCTTCTAGTTTTGTTCCCTTGGTCATCTGCTGTATATACAACTGTTATCAAACAGCTTATATGTAGGTCATTAACTAAGTAACTCAGTAAGTTCAGTAACTAAGTAAATTCTTTCAGTATTTATATATTGCTGCAATTTACTTCTACAAGTTGCACGCCCTTGTTTGCTGTTTTCTGCTGGTTTAACTTTTAAAACTTCTGTTGCTTCTGTCATTACAGTTACTCAGTTCAGAAGTCAGTGCTTCCTAGTCTTTTAAATTGGGAGCTTATCTTGAAGTTAAGTGGAACTGAAGCTGAAGTATACTGACCTGTTCAATCATTTACAGCCTATCTCTTCATATTTTTCTGTATTTATGCCCTTGAAAAGGTGGTGTTAAAGAAAAAAATCTGCCTACCTTTGAAAGGCTATAAAAGTTTCACAGTGGAATTCCTTGCTAGGTTTCCTCTAGCTCAAAAATGCTATGATTTTGTTAGTATTTTAAATCCCTTAGTATTACCATCTTAGGGTGTCTTTGGCAAGAAAGTTCTACTGAAGGTGTGTGGTCCTTGGATTTACTTATCCCTGTGCTTTTTAGCTTGCTCCAACTTTTCACTAAAGTGACAGTGGTTTGTTTACAGCATCCTGTTACATCTGCACTTGTCCAAATGTACTTGGAATGAAGTAGAAGAAAGCGCCTGTTATGTGTCGGAGATAACTATCTTCACACTTCTGTAATGAAGACACAGGTGTTCATTTACCAGTCTAGACACTTTCTGCCACATTTGCCATCTTCTTCAAGACTCGGATATAATTAGTATTTTAGAATCATACAATCCCTAGGCTGGAAAAGTCCCTTGAGAGCATCAAGCCCAACTGTACCTGTCCACTACTAAATCATATCCCTAAGCACTTCTTCTACCTGTCTTTTAAATACCTCCATGAATGGTGACTCAGCTGCCTCCCTGAGGAGCCTGTTCCCATGCTTGATAACCCATTTGGTGAAGGAATTTTTTCTAACGTCCAATCTGAACGTCCCCTTGCACAACTTGAGGCCATTCCCTCTCGTCCCATCACATGTCACTTGGGAGAAGAGACCAACACCTACCTTGCTACAACCTCCTTTCATATAGTTGTAGATGCTGATAAGGTCTCCCCTCAGCCTCCTTTTGTCTAGGCTAAACAACTTCAGTTCCCTTGGCTGCTCCTTGTAAGACTTGTTTTGAAATAACTTGTCATAGAACACAGATCTTTGTAGGAAGATAGGCAATAGAAGAGATACTGATCTAGCACTGAACTGTATTGTGACTTCTACTTGATACTGGGCATGTAAAGACACTTGCAAAACTGATTTTTTTGTTGTTTTTCCCTTTGATTATGGAATTTAAAGTAAGCTGTCCTTTCTTTCCCCTCTCACATGGTAGACCAGCCCACTTGAATCTGTTTAATTTTCTCAACTTGGAAATTTTGCCGCACAGGTAGAACTGTCAGACACAACTGCTTTCAGGTTTGTCAAGTAGTTGAATCTTTTCATTCAACTAAATTTCATGTGGAACTAGAATATTAAAGTTCAAATCATTATCAGGCCTTTCAGGGCGTGGAAGTTTATTCAGATGTCCTGCTTTAGGCAGCTTAGTAAGTATTCTGAATCATCGCTTTGAGGCATGCCAATTTCTCTTTATTGTTAGCAGAGTAACTTTGCTCTTCTGAACATAAATCAGCTGCCTGTGGATTTTTAGAATGGAAATTTTCCTTTTTTTGTTAAAAGTTGCAAGCAAAGATGAGAAAACAAGTTATGCTCAGGTGCCTTAGCCTAAAGGAGAAACATAACTCTTTTGGCCCTCTGGGTAATAAGAGAGCTTGAGTCTTAAACGCAAAATACTGGACATCAGCTGGTGTCTGTCGTTTGTGTGTGTGGTGGTAGTTCTTCCTTTTAAGCAGGTTCATTCTTGTTATTGTGCATTTCCCACCGCTGAAGTTCACCTTTGTGGAGAGTTTCTGATAAGCTGATATGCATGCTAACCTCTTCTGGTGCTTGAGTCTTTTATAGCCACATAAGGCAACTCTACAGTCCAAGAAACAGGCTAATAATCATCAGGCTGTAGCCTAGTTAGGGTGTGTTCGGATCTGACTAAAGGGGATGTGAGTCAGCCTACACAAAAGTACCAGGGAATATTTTAGCATTTCCAGTTTTTTGTTGCTCTGACTTCATTGAACAGTGAAATTCTAAAGGAGGAAAAGGTTAATCCAACTTCCTCTTTCCCTGGCAAAAGCTTTGCGAACATTGCAGGGGAAGCATGTGGTCATTTTTGTAAGATACGTTATCTTTATTTCCTCAAATTGAATGTGTGAATTAATAGTGGAAGGAAGGAGATCAAGGAATGTAATTTCAAATGAAAATTGCCATTAACTTTGGTGAGTTTGCTCAGATCTAAACCTGAATGCCCATGCTCTGTTGTCCTGCTGGTGATGCTTTTGCTTGTTTCAACATGACTAATTTGAAAGACAAATACAACGCTACCAATATCTTTGGGCAGACACCTTTGCACACAGAATGTGAGTTTTAGATAGTTTATGGTTTGTAATGAGGCCAAGTGATTCAACGATAATAGTTTGAAGACCTCTATTTCTGACCCAGCAGACGGATACTTGAAAGAAGAGGGAGAATCATCCTTTTCTGAATTCAATATTTCCATCAGCATGAGCACCAGGTTCTAGCCATATTCAAACTGTAACACTAGCTAGCTGTGTCTTGGAAACTTTTTCACTTTTCTGTAGGGAATAATTCTATTGGGTGGAGCAAGTCATCTTACCCAGATAATGTTTTGCTATTCTCAGTTCTGAAACTGGCTGTGTGTCACAAATTCCTCACCTGGGAAGGTCTCTTGTGTGCTAAAGCTTGAATTCTGCTGGTTTACCTGATTTATAGCAAACCTGAGCTTTTGTTGGTGTTCTCATGGCAGTGTAACACCGGCCAGTACCGTTGCACAATTCATTGCAAATTTAGTTTACAGCTATGCAGGTTATGTTTGTAATAGTTGCAAAATTCAGTCCATACCATCAGTGCAAGTAAAGCCCATGTTTCTCTGCTTGGGAGACTTATTCAGTGGGCTACAGAATAAAAATATTTAGGTAGTGGATAAATAACTTTGTGACCAAAGCATCCCTGGATGTGTGTGCTTTTAGGTTTGTAGATATCAAACCATTAATATTTCTGTAACTGATATTTAGCAATGCAGTTGCTGGTGAGAGTGCACTGGACAGGATGACATGTGGCCTTGGAGGAAAACTTGTTTTACCTGTGATTAAAGAACATATTATGCAAATGCTTCAGAATCGTAAGTAATTTTACAATTTTATTCTTTCTGGGAACTTTGATTCCTCTTAAATCTTCCTGTTAGGCTACCTATTATATTTTATTCGCTCCCACTTTTGATTTCAGCAACAAAACTGTTAAACAGTGAATTTGGAAGTTTGTACCTTTTCATAATAATAATAAATTAAGATTTATTAAACTTATCTACAGTGCATTACAAGTGTTTGCTGAACCATGGGCAGATGCATAGAGATGTTAAAAACATAACTAGATTTATTTAACTCAGTCTGTGAGTTAAATAAGGAAAATATAAATAAGGGAAGACTCTTTCTTCATATTATTCTCTTTAAATCAATACACAGCATCCCACAGTATCTTATGGATACCTAAACTGCCACCTGTTATTCTGTAGTTCATGCTTTTTCTTTCTTTAAAAGTACTGCATTTAAGTGAAATTTTAATACATGACAATTCGTAAAGGAAAATGTTTGTCTTTTCTTCCTGGAATTTGATAGACCAAAATACAGAAGTCAGTGGTAGACTGTCTGTGTTTTGTATTTGTTTTATGAGATGAATGCCTGTATTTTTACTAGTTGCTTTATATGTTGCTTTTCCTCTTAAAATACCTGTAATGCTTGCTTGGGCAATTGTTTGAAAAATATGGTGTGTTTGTGTACACTTTTGATAGTTGTATGCTTTGAGCCTTTGAAGTACAAGATGATGCAAAATTTCTGGTTACCTTTCCTACCTTAATGAGTTAAAACCCAGTCCAAAAAACATGGCCACCATACTGAATATGGAATATAGAACTACTCAAGGTGACATCTGCAGAGTGTGAACACTTAAAAAGTCTTTTTCAAGTTTTTTGGCAAAGAAAGTTTATTCTGGAGGCAGATTAACCTGACTTTTCCAATATTAATAGCTTTAAGGCTAGTAGAAATCTAGTTTTGTAGGACCCACAGAAAGGTGTGGAGTTTAGCGGCTATATGACCCAACTCCTTTGAAGGGGAGGAATCATGCAGTTGATGCCTGATGCTCTATTTCTGCTGGGTTAGAAATTTCCATAACCATTAGTACTTTTTGGAAAGGGAAATGCAATTAGACGCTTTGGTTCAGAGGCTTTAAACTGGTAGGGAGGTGGGGGAAAGATGAAGACATTTTAGATTAAAATGTTATTGACTCTATGGAAAATTATTTTTTTCTTTCTTCTGTCCCCACCAATTTTCTCACAAATGTTTATTGAAATAATTTTAAATTTCTGGTTTTCGATCAACTAGCCAGATGGTCCAAATATGATTGTGTTCGTTTTGTAATATTAAAATTTCAAGTCTGGTATTCATGCAAATAGTAATACAAGAGGTGCAGGCTTAACTAGGAATATCCAATGAAACTAAATAGCAGCAAAATGAACTGCTTCTTCACTGTAACATCTTTCTAGATCATATTTCATTTCATCCTGATCAAACAGAAGTTTGTCAGGATTCCAGTACTCTAAACTGTGGTATTTTCCATGTCAGCAATTTAATGTTACCAGCAACAATGAAATCTTGCTTTGTTTTGGGAAAGAAGTTCTGTTACATGCCTGTCCCGCAGGTTGTTTTATGAACCTGTTCATTCTTCTGATTTTCATTTCTGTAATCTCGCTGGTTTCCAGCACAGAGATTTTCATGAAAATAAATTAATAAAAGCTATAAAAAGTTTCTTGTATGTTTTCCCTAAAGAAAAAGGAGAGGTTTGTCTGATCCATTCCACAAAACCCACTAGCCTGAAAATAGTCTAATGAGACTTGGAGGCAGACAGAAGCTTTGCATCCCTAAACAGAGTGTTGCTGTTCTAAAATGGTCCCAGGGAAACTGAAAAGTTTAGTTCTGATTATGTATTTAATTTACATCTAGGCATCGTTTGGTTAACTAAACTTTTTTTTTTCCTTTCTGGCCTAAAGATGAAGGTATAGGCTGTTTTGATATCATTTTAGAAGAAGGTGAGGGTGGAGAAGGAAATACTGTCTTGATATTTCCCCGATTAGCTTATTTAATGAAAATGCAGTTCCTAGGTTTTAGTACCATGTACATAACTTGTATCAGCGGTTTAAAATTCTTTTTTCTAGATCTGGATTTGACCTGGTTTAGATACTCAAATTTTTGTGCACTTTTGGAAGTATGTATGAGGAAAAGTGAGAAGTATTTAACAAATCAAGTAGAGACATCAAATTCCCTTCTTTCTCCTGTTCTTCACTCTTCCTCCTCCTGTCCCATCCCCCCCAAAAACCGTGATTTGTCTTTGTGGTGTGTTGTGGTTTCCAAAATGTTTAGTATATGTTTTCTTCTTATTCATCTGTAGCTGACTGGAAATACAGGCATGCTGGCTTGATGGCACTCTCGGTCATTGGAGAAGGTTGCCACCAACAGATGGAGGGAATTTTAAATGAGATAGTTAATTTCGTTTTGCTGTTCCTTCAGGATCCTGTGAGTCTAATTCAATTAATTTTTTCAGTATGTTTTCATTTTTGTTCTTGTGACTGGCTTGTTAACTATTTGAGTGTAATACTTTTCCAGCATCCAAGAGTACGATACGCCGCTTGTAATGCTATTGGACAAATGGCAACTGACTTCGCACCTGGTTTTCAAAAGAAATTCCATGAGAAGGCAAGTACTAGAATAGTTAACAAAAAAAGTGGTAAAACTATGTGCCTTTCAGAAATTTGTTTTTCTGAAAATGAACCTTTCTATTTCAGGTGATAGCAGCTCTTCTACAAACCATGGAGGATCAAGGCAACCCCCGTGTTCAAGCCCATGCAGCTTCAGCACTCATAAACTTCACTGAAGATTGTCCCAAGTCACTGCTCATCCCATATTTGGATAACCTAGTGAATCATCTTCATTCCACTATGGTGATAAAATTACAGGAGGTATAGTATGCTGAACAAATTGCTTCATGGAGGGTAACCTGTCGAATACACAGATAAAGTGTAGCTGAACTAAGATGTCTGAAATGATCCAGTAGACATACCTGCTGATGTTGGTATAAACTGACAAGAATTGGGATACATACAAGAGTTTTGTAGATTTGGCATGCTTTTAAGTAAAATTTGTGCTTTAGAAATATAACACTTTATTCTTCCTCTTTCCAAGTTAATACAGAAAGGCACTAAGCTAGTTTTGGAGCAAGTTGTGACTTCAATTGCATCAGTTGCAGATACAGCAGAGGAGAAGTTTGTTCCCTACTATGACTTATTTATGCCCTCTTTAAAACACATTGTTGAGAATGCTGTTCAGAAGGAGTTAAGACTTCTGCGAGGGAAGACTATTGAATGCATCAGTCTCATTGGTCTTGCTGTTGGTAAAGAAAAGGTAAGCTGTGGTGTTAACATTGAGTTAATATATTCACTTGTTAAACATAGCGATGCTGTTGCTGATATCTGTTTGTCTTTGCGTTTTCATTTCTGAGGTAACTGTGCTGTTTAGATTCACAAATTCAGAATAGAGTCTTGAGAAAATATTACTGCTTAAGTTATTCTTGTCATATTGAACAATGTTGAAATCAAGCAGACTTTTTTTCTTCCTTCCTGGGTTGTTTTTTTTGCCTTAAATGAAATACTGGAGCATCTCACTTAGTCACAAAACAGCAGGTAAAATGTATTTAGTTAAAAGGAAATTTAGCATCATTTTTTTGTTTGTGGATGCCAAAAAAGTTTAAATATTCTCATAATAGGTCTTGAAGTATTTGTTTGTTGGGAAGCTTGATGTATTTAGCAAAGGTTTTTTGTTGATTAAAACATATCTCTGTAAAAGTACCAAGAAATGGTAGTGAAGGGCTGTATGCAAGTTGTTGCATGAGAGATGTTCCATATCAAGTTTGCATTATGGCATACAGTTTTTCATTTTGTTCAGTGAAGAAAGCAGAAAATCGCACTTTAAAGTAAAATAATGTGATATACACAGTACGAAAATACTAAATAGTGTCCCTCATCATCATTGCCCCCACCCCAAAAAAATGAGTTAACACTCTTCTTTGACTTAGGTCTACCAGTAGACTTGCATTCGCACAACTGAATTTTAAACAGATTCTAAACATAACTATTGGTAAATGATTCTTGGAGGACTGCTGGGAAAGTGAGGTGTGAAAAGATGGTGGATGTATCATCATTGAGGTGTCTGATGTGACCTAAAATATTACTAGCTCATGAGTAAGTAGGTCGTGCTGCCAGCTTTTATGTCAGTTCCATAAAGGAGTCAAATAGCAAGGAGGATATCTGGGGAAGTTAGAATTGTCAAATTATTTTTTTTAGTACTTGTGTTTTATTTAAATAGTCCTCTGTTTTCAAACATATGAATAGAAGTCCAGTAAAGCTTAAGACAAGAGTGACATGATGATGCTTCCAGAAGAACACGTGTGTTCACTTATCCATATTTCAGTCTATTTCCAGCTCTAGCTTGTGTCTTGGTAGTGTGTTGGACATAAATGCTCACTTAAATTGTTTGGTGTTAAGTCTCAGAAATGTCCCCTTTAGATTTGCTTTTAAAAACATAGTTGTTTCCTATACCTAGTTTATGCAGGATGCATCAGATGTAATGCAGCTATTGTTGAAGACACAGACAGACTTCAGTGATCTGGAAGATGATGATCCACAGGTATGTTAGAATTGTCTCTTTATAGTGCGTAGCTCATTCATTAGTGTCAAGAATGCTCTTTTGTACATGTGACACTTTTCTTCCCCCCCTGCGTAACTACACCATCAGACTTGTTGTTCAACATACCTGACAAAAATTGAGATTGATAACCCTAAGATGGCCTTAGAGTCTTTCCCAGGAGTGTGTTTAGGAAGCGAGACTTGCAGAACCTGTGTTTGCTGAAGAAATTTCACCACACTGGTTAATTGTTCCTTGTCTGATAGTAACTGCTTTGTTTGGCATTGTATGACCTATGCCCTTGCTGTCACCTTCTTATAAATAGTTCAACAAGATTTGTTAGACAGCTGCTCTAATGACTGGAGAGCTATTTTGACTCATGCATCTGAAAACAAATACTCTTGTGAAGACACAGTACTGCACTTCTTTTTGCTCTATTTGCTGGTTTTGGGAATTTGGCTTGGTAGTATCATTTCAATTCAGGAAATTATTTCTGAAAGAAATTTACTTTTCAAGACAGTCATAATTGTGTTACAAATACATGTTATACTGTCACATTTTTACATGTTACAAATAAAGACTTGGGACAGGTCTTTTGAAGGCACATTTTTACGTGGATTACATATTGGATGAATTCTTCTCTTTTTGAAATAAGTTCTTATTTCAAAGAGAAGAACTCATCCAGTATGTAATCCATATGCACTGCTGATAGATACTTTTTAAAAATCCTGTTGTATAATGTTATTCCTTTACACTTTCTGTTTAAGTATACATTAAAATAAAATGTGGACATGAAAATTCTGACTTCATTCTCATTCACAGATTTCTTACATGATCTCAGCATGGGCCAGAATGTGTAAAATTCTTGGAAAGGAATTTCAGCAGTACCTTCCTGTTGTCATGGGACCTTTAATGAAGACTGCATCCATCAAACCTGAAGTAGCTCTCTTAGACAGTAGGTTTGAGATAATGTTTTGTTGAAAAAATACTGAAATAAATTATTTTGTACCACTCTTAGATTTATTTCTTTCCCCCTCTGTATAACAGCACAAGATATGGAAAACATGAGTGATGATGATGGTTGGGAATTTGTAAACCTAGGAGATCAGCAAAGTTTTGGAATTAAAACTGCAGGTCTTGAAGAAAAAGCAACTGCATGCCAGATGCTGGTGAGTAATAGGACAGTTTTTATGACCTGTAATTTGCTGGACAATTGAGTCTGAAGCCAAAAAGGTGTAATGAAAACATTCTTTATGATATCAAAATATCAAATAAAATAGTTCTGTTTTTCATGGGGTGATAGTGTCAAGTTTGGATTTCTGACATTGTGTTTACTTACTTAAAAATAGTTTCTTTAGGTTGGAACTTCAGTTTTTAAGATGAAGAGATTTTCTTCGTTAGCAAAACAACTTTTAAGGAATTGGATGTGTTAAAATGTAGTTCCTTTTTGCAGCTATTGGTATTCTTTAATGCAGCTTAAAACATACAAGCATGTACTGAGCGAGGATCAATGCTGCTATTGGGGTTCCTTGAAATGCCACAGGGGAGGGGATATGTAAATTTAGTTTAAAAATTTAAACAATCTTTCTCACCACTATATAGTTGAAAAATATTTGTAACAATATTTTTCCCTTAAAATTGGCACTTCCATGCTTTGTGTTTCAGGTTTGCTATGCAAAAGAGCTAAAAGAAGGATTCGTGGAGTACACAGAGCAAGTTGTAAAGCTGATGGTTCCCTTGTTGAAGTTCTATTTCCATGATGATATCCTATTCATTAATTCTATTGTGAAAATGGAAACTTAGTTTGGAAGAATCAAAATCATGCATACTGTTTTCCTAAATTACTTCAAAGTGTTAGAGTTACAAAATTCTGTTACTTTATAGCAAAAATTGTTTCTGAGAACTAGTAACACATTATTTACACACTATTTTAGATAATGTATCCTACTTTTTTCCCTACTTTCTTTCGCAATAAGCATATCTGTAATGGTCATGTATAGTCTGAAGTTGGTGCAGATCTCAGGCTGCAGGAAGTGCCTGGACCTTTCTCTTGGGGCCAGGGCAGGTGGCAGTGTCCCCAGGTGGAGGAGCTCCTGCGGCAGGTGACTGAGCTGCAGGAGGCTGTGAGAAAGCTGTACTGCATCAGGGAGGCTGAGGAGGAACTTGTTGGTATTGATTGTTTTATCTCCTTAATAACGTAACGTGTTCGAGTGGCAGCAGCAGAGTCGATGCCGCTCCTTCTTGAATGTGCCAGAGTTCGTGGGCCAGAGTACCTGACACAGATGTGGCACTTCATGTGTGATGCGCTCATCAAAGCCATTGGGACAGAACCAGATTCAGATGTTCTTTCAGAAATAATGCATTCTTTTGCAAAGGTAACTTTCTTTCTTACAAATCTTGTGGCATTACTGTTTGTATTTTTTTATAGTAAGAAAAGACGTGTATTTGATGTTCATTTAAATGGCTGGAAGAAATGCAAGGCTTCCTCCTACATGAATTTTGGTTTGACTGTGAATGTTGTAGCTGATTGAAAAGCTTAGTCTTACTATGTTTTTTTGCAAGAACAAAAATACCAGAGTGTTAACCTAGAATATTTACTCATTTTTTTAACCGCAAACCATAAACTGAAGTTATGTGCATGAAATGTTCAGTGCTGTTACGCCTTATTGTGTAATTTGAGCATTGATTACAGTATGAATGTTCTATTGGTATTATTTCTCTTAGTGATAACTTAAAGCAGAGCATGTATTTGTATTCTGTGTTCTTAGATTTCACTGAAACTATTCATGTAATGTAAAGTTGAAAAATTATCATTTTATTTCACTAGTGTATTGAGGTAATGGGAGATGGATGCCTTAACAATGAACACTTTGAAGAACTTGGAGGAATATTGAAAGGAAAACTAGAAGAGCACTTTAAAAACCAAGAACTAAGACAGGGTAAGTTAACACAGGTTCCTGTTAACATGTGACGATGGCTGTTCTGTGAAGCAGAATCCCTAATAATTTCTGAACACACACCAAAAAAAAGCCAAGTTCAGAATTCTTTAATTTGCATATTTAAGTAAGGTAACTGGGCTATGAAACAACAGAATCCATGCGTTATGTTTGTATGCTCTTGGGGGATAAAGATGGCATCATTTGCAGAAATAGTGTAGCTTAATCAAAAGTTGAAGGGCAGGTTTGCTTGAAGGTGGTACACATGTCATTGGTGGTGGTGTTTTGGTGCCACTTCTTCTGGAGTCTCTGCAGCTTTCTTAAAGCAGCGTAGTTCTTTAATTCTTTGCACTTTTCTTGCCCTTATGGGCAAGCTGGTGTTTATTTTAGGCACTCTTACACATTCGTAAACTGAGTTGCTTTGTTATACTTGTTTTTCTGTGAAAACTCTTCGAAGTTTCTTAAAGACAGAAAATTCCCATGCATTTTCAGCTACTGCTTCCTATTTTCTGAATTTGTTTCTGTATAATTTTTTTCACTTTCATAGGCTTTTTTTTGCACTTGTAGAGATGTAATGATTGGATATTTGTTTTTTAATTTAGTGAAAAGACAAGATGAAGACTACGATGAACAAGTTGAAGAGTCATTACAAGATGAAGTAAGTTGGTTTGGGGAGTGTTTCCACTCATGAAGCACCAGGATGGAAATACAATACATAGATATGGTGTGCTCTCAGTATTATTCCTTCCTGGAAAAATGTTCTGTTACCATATTCCTTAAGAACTCCCAGTAAGAAGCGGTTCATACTACATGTATGAATTACAAAATATTAAAGGCTTTCTTGCCTGATATACTGCAGGAAGAAGTTCAGGATATGGCTCTTCCTTTTCTTCATCTCCCTCAAACAATTTTTAGGTGACTTTACATAGTCTGCTGTCAAATGCTCTGTCAATGATAATCTAAAGACTGGCCCTGCTGACTTGCTTTTTCTTTGTGACTTATGACCTAGGTGGCTCTTAACCTTGACTGTACCTCTAAAACCTAGACCTCTAACATACCGGGTCAGGAGCTTGTCTCAAAAAGAGTAGACCTAAAATAGTCTCAAAAAGGAGGTCAGCAGGATAAAGAGCTGGCACAATGTGAGGGAATACCAAAGTGACTGTTTATCCATTAACATACCTAGCTGACTTTTTAGTTAGAAGTGGAGGTCACTATAGAAGAGATACAGTAGATTCTGTTCAGTCAGTAGTGGCATGAGGGGAGTAATAATAAAGTCATTTAGAAGATGAGACATAGAGGATACTCAGTAAATTTAAGAAATTATTTTTGCTACAAAATGAAGGTGTGAAGTTGAATTGTTAAGCTTTTTTACATGAGTTTAACCTGTATGCAGACTCCAGAATAAATGTTAACAGATAGTGCACTTTTTATATAAATATTTTCATGAATAGCAATGGAGTTTTTCAGCCCCTGTCCTTTGGGAGCATTAGGACAGTGTTCAAAAGAGTGAATTTCTAGTGCCTATGTAGTAATTGGGATCAAAAAATGACAAAACTCAGGAAAGGCTTTTGACTGAGAATTTTATTTTTCTCCCTTTCATGTTTTCAGTGTTTACTGTTCATTCTTGTAGACAATAAATTAGGCGGTTTGTTACCTTTTTTTCTTGTGTCATTCTGTATTGATAATGAGAGAAAATGCTAGCAAGCCTTTTTGGGGAAAGCTAAATTCATACTCTGCAACAGGGTTGCAAGGCATTTTTAAAGACACTTTAATTTATCTTCGACCTTGCTGGGTTTTTTTATTTAAAGACAGCAAGGAAGACTTGTCTACCTTGTGAAAACAGGGACCAGAATGTTACTTGCCATATGGCCCAAATTAACATGTGATAATGAGTAACATTAGGATATGCACCTTTGGTCACAGAATGTGTTTGTGTAACTCTTACCTCAAGGCAGCAAACTATAAGAGGGTATAGAAGCTATGAAAGATAATTGAAACAGTAGTTTCAGATATACAGATACTGTCCTAGCTTAGGCAGTAACTGCTGATTTGATAGAGGGTATGAGAAGACAAACACTAAGCAAGTGTTACGTTCTGAGCATGTTATCAGCTATTTGTAAACAGGCAGTACCAGACCAGGTGGACCTTGTGGTGTCGCACAGCAGTTCTCTACTTCTGTTTTCATTTGTGTCATTGTTCCAGGGACATTGATTGAATTAAGCTTTGACAACGCAGAAATTGTCTAACCAGGGAGGGTTTAAATATCCAGTTGTGGGAAGCTGCCTGTTGCATGAGATATACTTGTTTGTTTCTCACCAGGGACCTGAAGCTAGTTGAATTCTGCTTTCCCTCCCTGTTGAAGTATAAAGTAATGAAAGGAACCATAGTGAATACCGCGGAACTTACTTTAAGACAAAGTTTAAAGGATTTTCCCAACACAAGTATGTCCAGGGGAGCAGTCCTTGCTTGCAGACACAACATGAACTGATAGCTGAATCTGAGCTAAGGAGCTCTACTTCACCATTTTAATGGATGTAATTGGGCAAAGTGGAAAAATGAAGTTAAGCAGTAGAAGGAAAGGATTAATATTTTTGCTGTAATCTTTGGTCACGAAGGCAGTTATCCATGTACTTTTCAATGAAAGCTTTTTACAGTATCTCTAAGGTACAGTACAAGGAAGAGGGCACTCTTTTTTCTGTACAGAGACTTCATTGAAGCAATAAATTTGCACAAGACTGTTTGTCTTGATAAATTTTTTCTGTCCTTGAAACGATCTTCAAGTCCTAGGCAGTTGAGCGCTAGCATTTGACTTCTATTTTAAAGGTTTAAAAGGAAGATTCTGGGAACTATAAACCAGCAATAAGTCTCACTCTGTGCCAGCTAAGATCATGGTATAGATTTTCTTGGAAGGCATGTCAAGGCATGTGGATGACAGGAGGGTAATTAAGAGACAGCTGATGTGGCCTCTCAAAGGGCAAGTCGTGCCTGACTACTCTGGTGGCTTCTATGTTGTGGTGACTGTGTTGGTAGATTAAGGAAGAGCAACTGATGTCGTATGTCTTGACTTCTGTAAGGCCTTTGACATGTTCCCGCACAACATCTTTGTCACTAAATAGGAGAGAGATGGATTTTTTGGATGGACTGTTGTGAGGATAAGGAACTGGCTGGATAGCAGCGTCCAAAGTGTTGTATTCATTTGGACATTGAGCCGCTGGAGATCAGTAACAAGGGATGTCCCTCAGGGGTCTATGTTGGGACTAGAACTTTCAATGTCATTATTAGCAACACAGGTGGTGGGATTGAGTGCACCCTCAACAAGTTTGCAAGTGACAAGCTGAGTGGTGCAGTTGATGCACTTGAGAGAAGGGTTGCCACACGGGGACAACTGGTCAGGCTGGAGAGCTGAGCCCCTGTGAACCTCATGAGGTTCAACAAGTCCAACTGCAATGTCCTGCACCCAGATTGGGACAACCTCCGATAACAGGCTGGGGGAATGAAGGAATTGAGAGCAGCCCTTGTAGAGGACGACCTGGGGGTACTGGTAGATGAGAAGCCAGACATGAACCAGCAGTGTGTGCTTGCAGACCAGAAAGCCAGTGGTATACCAAGCTGCCTCAAAAGAAACATGGCCAGCAGGTCAAGGATGCTGATTCTTCCTCTGCTCTGGTGAGACTTCACGTGGACTACTGTGTCCAGCTCTGGAGCCCACAGTACAAGGCAGATATGGACCTGATGGAGCAAGTCCAGAGGGATATTATAAAAATGATCAAAGAGCTGGAGCACCTCTCCTGTGAGGAAAGGCGGAGAGAGTTGGGGTTCAGCCTGGAGAGGAGAAGTCTGGGGAGACATCATTGCAGCCATTCAGTATATAAAGAGGGCTTACATGAAGAACGGAGAGAGACTTTTTACCAGGGCCTGTAGTGACAGGCCAGGGGACAACAGTCTTAAACTAAAAGAGAGTAAGTTCAGATTGAGTGTAAGGAAGAATTTTTTCACAATGAGGGTGGTGAGGCACTGGAATGGGTTGCCCTGAAAAGTTGTGGCTGTCCCATCTTTAGAAGCTTTCAAGGCCAGGTTGGATGAGGCTTTCAGCAACCTGGTCTTAGTGGAAGGTGTCCCTGCCCATGACAGGGGAGTTGGAACTGAATGATCTTGCAAGGCCTCTTCCAACCCAAACCATGATTCTGTCATTCTGTGATTAGACCAAGAACTGAAAAATAGTGAGCCTAGAAAGACTGGTTTTACAAAGAAAAGAAGTCATTAAACAACTTCATACTGTTAGTTGAGAGATGGTGGCATTTCATGTAACGTCCACTATTTTCAAGATCATTAGTCCTGATGTGAGTTGTGTCCTTTTCTTCTCAGGATGACAGCGATGTTTACATTTTGACTAAAGTATCGGACATTTTGCACTCAATATTCAGCAGTTACAAGGAGAAGGTGCTGCCGTGGTTTGAAAGGCTACTTCCACTAATTGTCAATCTAATTGTAAGTACCTTGCTTTCTTTTCATTTTACTTTGACTATTTTTTCATGTGTTAATAGGCCTTCCTTGCCTGGAGTCTTGGAGAACATGGTAGATAGAACGTAGTGATCATTATATTATGAAATAGAGGCAGTTGAAGGTTTATTCTGGATCAAGTACAAAGTTGTTCCCTTATGCTTTTTGAACAGCTGTGCTGCTGTCCTACTTGATTTCTGTGTTGCAAGACCCAGAATCACAGCTATTTTGAGAAATTAAGTTTGCCTGCAGTATCTGATACTTTTTAAAGGGACTTCAGGAAGGGGGCCAAAAAAATGGGGAAAATTGGTACTGAAATAGGTAACGGAGTGTGAAGGAAGTAAAGGAATTAGCCTAAAATCATTATTCTTTTAATTAGGTCAGATATCGACCTGGATTTTGTTTTGTTTATGTATTGCTGCAAGTATTCCAACAGGAAATTGTGTGTTTGTAGGATTGAATTTAATCCAGGAAGAATTTAAGAAAAATACAAGGCTGTATTACTGTGGTTGCCTTGTTGATATAATCATTAGCTTTACAAAATTATCAACTTTAAGGTGGCTTAAAATGTTACCTGTTTTTGATGCAGTGTCCCCATAGGCCATGGCCAGACAGGCAGTGGGGGCTGTGTATGTTTGATGACATCGTAGAGCACTGCAGCCCTTCCTCTTTCAAATATGCCGAGTACTTCCTGAGGCCCATGCTGCAGTCGATATGTGACAACAGCCCAGAGGTGAGACAAGCAGCCGCCTACGGTGTTGGAGTGATGGCACAATTTGGTGGGGACAGCTATCGTCCTTTTTGCACAGGTATGTGCAAAACATTCACTTGATAAAACCATTTGAATGTGTGATTCTAGGTTAAAAAAAAAATTCTAAAGATGAGTGTCTTCCCTTTATTGGGGAAATACATTGTCAGTATGACCTGTGTGGCAGGCTGGTGATGATGACAAAAGTACCTTCATTCCTTGGGCTTTTAATGATGTTCTGCTTCATAGCATTTCTGTTGCAGCGTTTACCACTCGGCAAACTTGATTTACATATCTATTTAAAACATAGAACCTGACACGCGAATGTTTGTTTCATAAAAAATAGCTTTCTGGTACACACTTGTCTCACTAGTTGCTTTTTATCAATACTAATGTGGTTACATATGAACGCAAAATCCATTAGAATGTCTGGAAAAATGAAACAAATTACCTATAATACGGAGTAGCCTAGAATGCAACTACTATGGCTCTCTGCTTTCCTGTTACATAAAAAGGAGCCTGATTTCTCTAAGACTTGAAATGATAATGTCTATCAGAAACACTTTGCTTTCTGAATGTGTCAGGATTTTCTAAAACTTCAGATTCATCTTGAATTTCAAGGAGTGATTGTCTGCTCGTATTCTTCTTACCAGTCAACAAAGTTAATTTTGCACGCTAAAATTTTTAAAAAATTACCTTAGTCAGCTCTTTCAGATACATATTCTACATGAATCTGAAACAAACAGATGGATTAGATGATGTAAGAAAGAACCATGTGACAGGAATAAATTGGGGCTTTAACACAAGTCTTACCTACATCAGTAGAGATTGTAATGTTCACAGTTAATGTAAATGTAACTGTCACATGGTGACAATCGATTTCTTAATAAGGAAGACACACACTACCTCCATGCTATGAAACACTAAGAGCATGGAAATCGAAAATTGTCTGAAAAAATGCTTCCTAAATCATTTTTTTTTTCTAATGAACTTTTCCATAAGATTTTTATGTCTTGTCCCAAGACTAGAGGAGTAAAGACTGAGGTCAAGACAGTGATTTTGAATTTTTGATCGGTTTTAGCATCTATTAGTCTAATTTTATTACTTATATGTAAGGGTGTACCTCAGCCTGCTTAAACTTTGTGACAACTTTGGTCCTTTTCTTTGTGTTTAGACAAATAATCCTCAATTAAACCCAGGCACCAGTAGTTGGATGTTTAGATAAAATAACCTTTTTACTTTACAGTGTACAGCTTATTAGCAGGCACCTCAAAAGTATTTGAAATACTTCTGTGTGTATATGAAAACTTTGTGATGTATTTTCATAAATGAAGATGCACTGTGATTAGAAACACAGTAAATCCATGCCACTAGCAGCTCTCTATCCCATAGGTTTTACTGTCTTCTCTGAAAGCATTGTGATTTTGAGCTTTTATTTAGCATTTAATTCTTGACTGGTTAATGGTCAGCACTGGCATTTTGTTGTATTGCAAGTTTATAGCAGTATGTAGAGAGCAAGTGGAGTAACTTCTAAACGGGGTTACAAAGTTGTAATTTATGTTACTGTCAGCACTGCTTCTATTTATGTTCATAGGAGAATATGATCAGCTATTCTCTGAGAATTGCATTAATCAATTGCATGTGTTTCTTTGTAAATCATGTTGGTAGCCTCAGCTTTTGGTGGTGCAAGATGACAGAGCAGTCAGTCCTCAGAAAAAAGCTGTTATTATTGAAGATGGCCTTTTATAGTCAAAAGGGTTTTTTAAGGATTATCTAATACAACATCTATATGAGAATAGATCTGTTTTCTAGATGAGAAGAAAGCTTGTGTGCTAAGCTGTAGGGACGAGACTGCGCTGATTCATTTTGATGCCCTTTGAATCTTATGACTGCGAGGACATTCACACCTATGGTCATCCATTAGAGTTAAGGAGGAAACACAGATGAGATTTAGCTTCAACAGTCATGAAAACCTGAGATATAAAATGCAGGCTCAGTTTGCCTGAACATTGTAGACTTGTATGAAACAAACAGCTTGGTAGAAAAGTCTGCTTTTGTTATCCTGCATTCAGTACACAAACCAGTGGGTTTCATGACCAGTGTTTCTGCAGTTCCGTAATGTTCTTCACCTTTGTGTACTGTATTCAGCTATTTATACTATAGAAGTATTCTTCTCTAACTTAGGGTTAATAATATTTTTCCATAGTTGTTAAATTCTTAAAAAAACTAATTCAGTGAACCAAGCGTCATTTGTGTACTCCTTTGCTGCAAAGCTGCTACTTGCTCAGCAAAATGTAGTGTGATATCTCGCTCTTCTTCACTAATTGGAGTTATTTTGAAGCATGCTTTCTGCACAATTCCACAACTTGTTTTCTGTGCCGATATAGACATTTATAACTTTAGCAATATATTTTTAGCAGAACAAAATAAGGACAATTGTTCCTGTATCCATGTAGAGTGCTCTGAAGTCAGCAGGGACGTTAGTAACTAAACTTCATTTAGAAGTGTGCATGTAGTTACCCACATAACTGTTTAAAAAAAATGCTGTTATCCTAGCAAGAAAGTTTGTAGTTTCCCATTATGTTTGATTTTTGCCATCTAGACCATGTTAGGTGGATTTGCCACATGAAATGACTCTGATGAGCTTTTCCTAGTGCACCTTTTAGTGGTGCAAGGTGTGTATGTATATGTACATATACATTTTTTATATATATATATGCATACACAAGCAATAGATGTACAGCAAGCATACACTGTGAATGTGCACTGCAGTCCACATTAACGTCACAGCATCGGTACTTGTCATCATTGCGTGTTTATAGAACCTGTTAGGTTAAAAAGGTAATGCTTGTCATGTGTTTTTACTGTAAATGACAATGATAAAATCACAGAATCACAGAAACGCACAGAATCACAGAATAACCAGGTTGGAAGAGACCCACTGGATCGTTGAGTCCAACCATTCCCACCATTCCCTAAATCATGCTCCTAAGCACCTCGTCTACCCTAACCTTAAACACCTCCAGGGACGGTGACTCAACCACCTCCCTTGGCAGACCGTTCCAATCCCTAACCACCCTCTCCATGAAGAACTTTTTCCTAATCTCAAGCCTAAATCTCCCCTGGCGGAGCTTGAGGCCATTCCCTCTCATCCTGTCCCCTGTCACCTGGGAGAAGAGGCCAGCACCCTCCTCTCCACAACCTCCCTTCAGGTAGTTGTAGAGAGTAATATGGTCTCCCCTCAGCCTCCTCTTCTCCAGGCTGAACAACCCCAGCTCTCTCAGCCGCTCCTCATAAGGCCTGTTCTCCAGCCCCTTCACCAGCTCCGTTGCCCTTCTCTGGACTCGCTCCAGAGCCTCAACATCCTTCTTGTGGTGAGGGGCCCAGAACTGAACACAGTACTCGAGGTGCGGTCTCACCAGTGCCAAGTACAGGGCGAGAAGAACCTCCCTGGACCTGCTGGTCACGCCATTTCTGATACAAGCCAAGATGCCATTGGCCTTTTTGGCCACCTGGGCACATTGCTGGCTCATGTTCAGTCGGTTGTCAACCAGCACCGCCAGGACCTTCTCCTCCTGGCAGCTTTCCAGCCAGGTTTCTCCTAGTCTGTACCTCTGCTTAGGGTTGTTGTGCCCCAAGTGCAGGACCCGGCATTTGGCCTTGTTGAACCTCATGCCGTTGGTCTCAGCCCAGCAGTCCAGCCTGTTCAGATCCCTTTGCAGAGCCTCCCGACCCTCCAGCAGATCCACACTTCCTCCCAGCTTGGTGTCATCTGCAAACTTGCTAAGGGTGCACTCGATGCCTTCATCCAGGTCATTGATAAAGACATTAAACAGGACTGGACCCAGGACTGAGCCCTGGGGAACCCCACTTGTCACTGGCCTCCAGCTGGATTTAACTCCATTTACCACCAAAATCATAGAATGTTTTGGGTTGGAAGAGACATTAAAAGATTATCCAGTTCTAACCCTCCTGCTGTGGGCCCAGGGACACCTTCCACTGGATCACGTTGCTCAAAGCCTCATCTAACCTGGCCCTGAACGTCTCCAGGCATCAGGCATCCACAATTTCTCTGGGCAACCTCTTCCAGTGCCTCACCACTCTCATTGGGAAGAATTTCTTCATAACGTCTAATATAAATCTTCCTCCCACCAATTTAAAGTCATTCCCTCGTCCTATCACTACATCTAGATTGCAGAACTCCAACTGAGAAACACAGGAAGATCTTTATTTCTTTTTTCCTCTGAAGTTATAAAACAAATCCAGACTTTTGCAGTAACTGTTTTCTTGTGTTTCCTTTTGTAGCTTTATCTGTTTGGTTTTTATATAATAATTATTAAGAAGGGAAGAATCTAGAATTGGTGGGACATTGGGGTGACCAGATGTTTGTGCTCTGGCCAAAAAAATCCTGGTTTTAATAGATGCAATAGTCTCATAAAATTTGTAGTCTTAGTAAAATGTAACTTGATTATGCTTTAAACTTTATTCTTGTGTTGTTTACCATTAGAAGCGCTTCCGTTGCTGGTGAGAGTCATTCAGTCACCAGATGCCAAAACCAAAGAGAATGTCAATGCAACAGAAAACTGCATTTCAGCTGTAGGAAAAATAATGAAGTTCAAACCTGACTGTATAAATGTTGAAGAAGTCCTTCCACACTGGTTATCATGGCTTCCGCTTCATGAAGATAAAGAAGAAGCTGTTCATACTTTCAATTATCTGTGCGACTTAATTGAGAGGTAAGACAAAGTCATGACATGAATGTAGAAAGTAAGCCTGTTTGCAGGTTCTTGCCTTGCATTTGTTTTCCAAAACTGAAAAACTGGCAGGTTAATGTGCATATGTGATAGAGAAGATAATTTGGAATGTCAAAACTGAGCCTTCCATGATGCTACTGCTGGGTTTTTTTCAAACAGTTAGTGTACTTGTCCTAACTGATGTCTATATGGCTTGAAAAAAATTCCTGGCTGCCTTATTAGATATGTGATGGGAAAGCATCAGCTGGGAACTTCTACAGAAAATGTCAGGAAATCTTTTTATGTGCTTGTTTACATGTCAGCATTAGTAACTGGTCAGGTCTTTTTACGTAAGAGCAGCACACATGCCCATGCAGCCTTCTTTTCATAACCTCTTAATGTAGTTTTGCACCTTTTTGCTTTGTGAAAGCTTGAGTATCAACAAAACAAAGTATGAAGTAGAGAAATAGTGCAGATAAATTCATGGTACAGTGCTGTCTCCCTTAATAATTTTGTAATACTAAATTCCATTATTACTGAAGGCATCTTGTCCTATGGATTGTTCTTCAGGTTTGTGATTCCTCCTGTAGGTCAATGGAAGAAAAAAGTATTCAAGTGGAAGTTGCATTTCATAATTGAGTGGGGAAGTGTCGGCTTCTTGTGAATCATCATGTCATAGCCATGTGCTGGCTGACACTGTTATATCTTGGTAGAAAAGCAGAAAGGAAATAGCTTTCCTGTGGTCTTTTCTATTATGTGAATACCTTGTATCTCATGGTGCTTTAGTGAGGCAAGGTCTCAAAATGGGGGTGGCAGCTGTACTGCTAATAACACAGTTGTGTAGAGCCACCATAATCACACTGACACGTATGCATGTACACACATAGAAACTGGGATTACAGTACTAGCACAAGTTTGTATCCAGCTCTGTGCAAATGGCTCAGCCTTGCTTTGTACTGCAGTCCTGCATTCCAGCAGGGGTAGGTGGCAGAGCTGGAAGTAGATCATGTTTTCCACCCAGATCCCTGGTTGCCAGCACTTGGCTGGGAAAGGGGGAGCAGAACTGCTTACTTGCTGCGTCAGTGAGTGCTGGCAGAGAGCTGAAGTCACCGCTGCTCTCTGATGCCAGTACTGCAACCTCCTCCCTCTGGCAGCACTGAGGCAAGGAGGAATAAGCCCTTTTAGGCAGGGTGTTTCTGGCACGCTGTTAACAGTTCCATCTGCATGAAACTCAACTATTCTGTAAAGTAACTTCTTCCTCATACAGCGTAGGCTGATTAAAGAATCCACTGGTTAAATATTAACAGGAGAGGGAACGTTCTATCAGGAGGCAGCAAAGCCTGTTCAGCTGAGTGCAACTGATGTAAATAAGCAGGTTTAGAATAAGATATTTCAAAATAGCTCAACTGTCATGTAAAATGCTTACTTTTTTTTTGTTAAACCTTAATTAATTTGTAATATATATTTTGATTGTAACAGCAACAACCCAGTTGTCCTCGGTCCCAACAACTCTAACCTTCCCAGAATATTTGGTATAATTGCGGATGGTGAAATTCATGAAGCTATTAAGCATGAAGATCCATGTACCAAGCGGTTGGCTAATGTTGTTCGCCAAGTGCAGGTAAATAAATGTTTGCTAACCTATAAAGGGAACATTTAGAATCTACTTTCAGAAGTAACTGAACTGTTAAACTGTTAAACCGATTTTGAGAGCCTTATCTCCTAAGAGAATAATGCTTCAGCCACTGATCTTGGAGATCCTTGGACATTCCTTGAACCATTAATGATAGAATGAGCCAGAAATTAAAATCTGGAGAGAAATCTGCCTGTCTTTGTATCAGTGAACTGTACTGTGGAATGTGATCCAACATGCGGTTCCTGTAAAGGTCCCCGGCACGCTGTGATGACTTAGTAATATAGTAGAGGTTTGGGATCCTTGCTAGAGGGTGAGCGCCAACCACAAGTAATTTAACTGCTGCCTTCTTTAATCTAGTGCAAATCTTGGTGGCTGTTCAGTGTTTTCCTATCCTTGAGGACCTGTTTCAAGGTTCACTTCCTTTATTTCCTGATAAGTACTTATGGTGCTGGGGGTTGAGGATGTCCCAAGTATTTAAGCTGCACCTCTTTACAGCCTTTTAAGTGATAGTGGCAGATCTGATCCTGGGCCACATGTTATCAAGTGGACTTAACTGACAGTTGCAGCCCATAATGGTAGAAAGCAGTGTGCCTGGCAAGCGTTATAGCTTATAAAAATGCATAGAGGATTTGGAGCATCACCTGTTCAACTGTTGCCCGTTCTACCTGGCATGTTTTGGCAAAACTCAGGTTCAAGAATTTTTGGCACTGACTTTGGAAAGGATTCACTTGGATCAGTGCATCAGCCTTTGTTTTATGTGTTAGCACAGGCTGTGCTAACACAGATGAGGTATACTGAGAGGCAGGAAAGTGTGGCATTTCCATTTACCCAGGCAGATGCTATCTACATTCTCTTCTCTCTGGGAAGTAATTTACGATTCCTTTCACTAAAGAGCAATGCCATGTGTTGGCAACAGAATGTGGCACATAAATAAATCATCTACGTAGTGTGTTATACTGTAATCGCAGTGCTCCCTCCTCCGAGTATGTTATGGGTGTACCAGTGGCACAGAGATACTTTCAGAGTTTGGTGTGGTTCAGTTTTGCCTGAGTCATTTAACGTCTGTAAGATGGAGCAAACAGTGCAGGCTGTGGTTCACTTAGAGTCAATTGTCATTTGACCCACTGTAGTTACAGGGCGTTCCCAGGAGCTTTGGATCAGTTACTGTGGTGCTATTTAACCAGAGCTTGCCTCTGTTCAGCATTTCAGAGCATCTCTAGCTGAAGCTATGCAGGACTGCGTACAGCTGAGGATTTCATACTGTTCTCTTTGGCGTATATATTACGGAATAAGCCCAGTGAATGTTTAGCTTTGTAAACATATGAAAGTTTAGCGTGTACCTTAGAAGTTTGTCAGCCCGTGTAAAGATGACTTCTCATTTGTTTTCTAGACATCTGGCGGACTGTGGACAGAATGCATATCACAGCTCAATGCAGATCAACAGGCAGCCATACAGGAGCTCCTGAACTCTGCTTGAAGGGCCTTAATTCTCATCTGCAAGAAAACTAACTCCAAATAAACGTTTACCCTATTGTTTAGGTTTCTTTTTGTTTCTTTTTTGAGTAAAACCAGAACTGTAGTGCGTGTAGGCCATTCTTTTGCAACCTACAGGCAGTTGCAGCAGGAAGAAACATTCTTTCAGAAAGGTGTTTAAATCGGTTTCTATCCCACAACACGAAAGAAGTTTCCTGTAAACCCTACAATAGCACTGAAGAGTATTTTTCTAACGGTATAAGCCATCCATATGATGGTGAAAGGGAAACAAGTTGAATTTTCTCATTAGACATAATGAATTAAGAAACAGCTTTAAGACCTTGTATTCAGCAGTAGATGTACGTTATAACAGATAAACGTTTCTCTACATCTAGTGTTAATTGTATTAATTGGAATATGAGTCTTTGTAGGGTAGAAAGTGTCCTTCTGCCCAACAAGTTAGTAGATCAAAAGACGAAAAACTGAAGACAAACATCGAGCACGAAGACCTCATTGATCGCACTTTGAGATTCCTGAAACCAACTTGTACAGTGACTCAATGAGGAAAGTTGTTCAGCTTCCAGCCCTTGAATGTGAAGTCTCTTTGGCATGTCTGACAGTATCTCATTCACTCCTCAATAAATGACATTGAAACACAAGAAGCTTGTGTAGAAGTTCAGTGATGTGTGGTTCTTTTCATTTCCTCCTGTGAAAAGAGGCAAGGAACAAACTATACAAGTCGTGATTTTATATTTGAAACTTTTATATTGTTGCCTATTACAGTTTTTATGCTTTTTTTTCTTGACTTTTTAACAATTTTTTTACCCAAGTGTGTAGAACGGGAATTGAATGGCATTCCTTTTATGGCAGTAAATTTACACATCTTGACTTAAAAATGTTTTCATGTTTAGTTGCAATTGCATTTCATAACTTAGAAAATGTAGCTGTCAGAGCAGTCTATATCTAGTTTCAAACCATCAGTTTGAAACGACCTGAAAGAGTCAAAATTCCAGGTCTTTTTTGTTACCACAAGAGCGATACATCATTTATCAGATATCAGCAGCAAGCGTAAGCGTAGAGACTGACTTCTAACAAAGGTGAGTGATGCTTTTGCACTCTGTCGCTTTGAAGATGATGATGTATGCATTGAGCTTTAAAACTTTAGCTGTTTACTGTTTGATTCACTCTCAAGTCCCTTAAAACATGCAGATCTTTTCAAAGAGGGTATGTTTCATTTCTTTATAACAAGAAATGAGGCAGAAATTTACATGTAATAAATTCTTTGAGTAAAGCATAAACTTCGTTTTGCCTTTGAAAACGTTTCAAACAAGGCCCGGTACAGACTGAGGAGTACTGAAAACTGCGTAGGACCATTCTGTCCAAATGCTTGTGACACAAACTGCCTTAACCATGTGGATTGGTGCTGTCGTCTGTTTGAAAGCAACTGAAACAGTAAAACAAATACCTACGGGTCGAGTTTCCGCCATTAAATATTGCTAACCTTGTACTTGCAAAAAATCAAGCATTTTGCATCTGGAAAATGAACTTTTAAGGACTGGATATCAGTACCACGCTGTAAGAGAACTACTAGGTCAGGTCAGTTATCTCGGGCACTGGTCCTGATGGCAAAAGTCAGGGTATTTCATATCTTTCATCTTTCCTGTTTACTACTTTATGTGAATTTCCTCTCCATCTAAAACATTCCTGGTTTTCCCCACAGCTTGTTTTTTCTGCATTTTCACAAAGCTTCAGCCTTAGATTGATTGCTTTTCTTTTCCCTTCTTTGGATTATCACTACGTGGAGAAAACGGTGGTTACATCTGGTATTTCCCCGAAACGCTGATTTTGGCTCCCTGCGCTGCAAGAGCAGCACCCGAGTTGCTCTTCTAATGGACCAACTCAAATCATCTTCTTTTCAGTCCAAGTAAAGGAGAACAGGTAGTACCAGGAAACAGGGTTGCTCAGTGTGCCCGAGCCAGCACAGGCAACTTTGTGCAGTTACTTTGACCTTTTTACCAATCATTTTGTCTCGGAAAAGGGCTCCAAGTGAGTCACTGCCAGCATTACAGATAGGTCTGTTCCAGGGAGAATCTAGAGATCTTGTCTTCCTTGTCCCCTCTGAACTTGTCAGGATTAATCGAGGAGCTTCTGTAGCATTTTCTCAACTTGTACAAGCTTTGAAAAACTACACTCCCTTTCCACCTATTTAAAAGGTGTCCAAATCACTCATTTTAGCTTTTTTTCAGGTACCTCAACTGATGGTTGGAGTACAGAATTTTTAAGCAATCAGCCATTCTTGATCTTCCAAATACTGTTGCCTGAACAATGTAGAGTTGAACACCTGCAACTAGCAAAAACTGAAAAGGTCACCCTTAGAAAGGAGCTGAAAGAATCTGTGGTACTGAGCTGGGAAGGGTCGTGGTTTTATTTCAACCCTTTTTCCGGAGTATGACTCCTATGACACTTTATCGAAATGCTCAGCCATTGCATTTGGTAAGAGGACCTAATGTAGCTTAAGGAGCACTGCAAACAACAGCAGCTTTGGCAGAACAAAGAGGTACCAAATCCACCTTAGAAACCCAAGCAAAAGTGTTCTAAGTGGTACTTGATGGCAACAATGAACTAGAAGACTTCACACACTTTGGACAGTGTTCCAGGATTGTAGTTTCATTAGCTTTAAGCATATAATGATAACAAGTGTTTATGAGCTACTTCTGAAAGCAATGCTCATCTCCTCAAGTCGAGGTGAGTTCCTATCTACTAAACTCTCACCCATTCTTATAGTTCTGAAGGTGAAACTATTTGCATTTTGTCCGCAGCTCAAGGTTGCTCATGAAAGGTATCAGTGCAGATAAATGTCAAGTCTTCTTTGCTTGGCTTTGTCCACAAGGTCTTCCAGAGAATCCTGTGCAAAATCTTTGTAAGAAAGTGACTCATAGACTTCACGTTTTCAACACGGGGTTTGTGTGCTGCTGTGACATCCTGGCGTTGCCTTTTGTCTGTGGAGACTCCAAAGCAGGGCTGAGTGCAAGGGCTGCTATTCCCCAGCACGGAGCAGTTGTCATGCCAAATGTTGTCTGTTGTTCTCTACACATCTAGATCTTTCAGTCTTCTGTATGGAGTACGTGCGTGAGGGTGAGACGTGTTGCACAGTTGCAATTTTTGATGAAATAAAGAAGGAAGGTGAATTTCCTAATGACTGTGTGTGCCTGTATGTATTGGGGATGCAGCTGCTTGGGCTTTATTTTTGCCTTAGTGGTACCTGCGGGAGTGCTCGCATACACGATTCTTCCAAATACAATGAGGGGGCTATTAAGAACAATACAGAAATCAAGTATTTGCCAGCCTATTTTTTTTCACCTTGTACCTACTGTACATCTTTGGGGAGCAGCCTTTGCCTTTGCTATTTAATCTTTCAGCTCGCTCTTATTTTGCTGCTTTAGGCAATTGTACTTAACGTGCGTGGGCCTTGATGGTCTTTTCAGTTCTAAGAAAAGCATTTGTTGTCTTCCAAGAAGCAATAAACAGGATCTAAGTTTGTCGAGGAGAGGTCCTTTTCCCTTTGTTGATTACTATGAAGATGGTTGTATTGCTTCAAGAAAGAACATCTCGCAGGAGAACTCGGTGTCCGTTGAGACTCAGAGGTATGGGCTCAGTATTGGATAAAAGTCACGGGATTCACCTTGCCTGATACTGGATATTTCTAACAAGATTTGTACATAAATAATTGTCTGCAGTCCTGTTCAGTGAAGGAAAACAAGTGTCTCAAGGTGATGACAGATTTTGTCATAAGGAAAGACCAGAAGATACCATCCGAGTTGGTGCTGGTAAGGGAGAAATTGTTAGCATCTCAGGTGGTCCTTGGGGTGCCCTTCAGTGCTTCAGTGGCTCACTGAACAGCCTCACTAGTTGTGCTGTAATGCAGCTACTTGGAAACGCTCCCATTTCCTGGAATCTACTTTGTTCCTACTCTTAGAATCAACCAATTAAAAGAATAACCTTTGTCTAAAAGTCAGCCAGGTGCCCTGCTGCCCCCTCAGTCAGTTCTGAAGGGGATGTCACTGACTAGACGTGTTTTGCATTGACAGATAAATTACCTGCTATTTAATCCCCACTTGAAGGTACGATTCAGAAGGTGCCTTTATTTCTGAAGGGTGTAAGCTACCTCCTTCAGTATCTCCTTTTGTCATGGAGTTAGTTAGATTTCTCTCTCATGAGTGTTCGCCTCAGACTAACACACCATTAACATGCAAACTATCAAGAGATAGAACACCAAGTTTGTGCTTCTCTGCTGCTACTGAGCTCCTTTTCCTCTTTCACAGGAGCCTCATCCAGGATATGTTACCTGCTGCTGTAACCTTAGAAGCCATAAATTTGGGGTGCTCTTAATTCAGAAAAAGAGCATCTTTTCTGACTCTAAAGTGATATGAGAAACTGAGACCCATTTTGGACATGAGAAAGCTGTATATTTCCTATCTTTTAATACAGAATGCTAAGCTCAGTAACAGTATGGTTATTCTAGTAGGAATCTATTGAGTTTTGGAACTTTTTCGTATCTAAGTGTTTGCTTTTCAAAGGTGATGTCTTGCTTCTTCACAGTCTATAAGGCCCAAATGTTTGGTCTTTGTATTTGTTACTTGTGCGCAGATTTTGCTTGCAGAACTTACTCTGATCTTTCTAATTACCTGATGGAGAAGAAACCAAGTAGCCTTTCAGCTAATCTGAGTCTATTTAGACAATCAGTCTGGGAATGGCAGCCTGGGATGATGATCTCCGAGTGCTCTTGCGAGACTGGAGTTAGTGTGAAATTTGTCTGTTTAGTTTAGAAACGTTGATTCCTGCTCTGAGGAGACTGTTTCTACAGTCTTTGTCAGATCTGTTTCTGTCATTCCAGTTCAGACCAGTGACTTGACTTTCTCCGTATCGTTTCTATAAGGCAAGGTAGGAACCTAGCATGTTCAAGTCAGTTTCGATGTTTGTGATTTTGCTTTCTCACTCATGAGGCTTCATGACCTCGTTTCAAGTGCAGGGGATTTTTGTGGCTGCTAAACCATGAAATCAAAATGCTTTCTGAGTTTGGTATTTGTATCACTCTTGGTTTAAGAATAACTTAAACTAATGTAACGCTAGATGCACACAAGTGTTACTAGTGAAGTTTCACTTATTTAGCAATAGATACTGGAAATTTAACGGGAAGCCTTAATGGTGAATGCCTTAAGGGGGTCGGGTCTTTTTAAGGATCAGAAAGATTCTTATGTGGTCATGTGTTGCTTCTAGCAGAGGAGGTTCCAAGCTCTCCCAAGACACTAGGTTGCTGAAATGGATTTTTTTGCCTTCTCTTCCAGAAAAGTGGGAAGGATTCGCATTGCAGACACTTCCTGGGAGACCATTACCCATGGGTGATGTATTCCTGAGTTAGCAGTGACTGAAGAGAATTAAAAATTTAACTTCAGTCAGTTTTGCTCAGATGATCGTTATTTATCTCTCATTTTGCCCACACCATTACCACTGGTACCTTTTAGGAATGGCTGGTCTTGTGAAGTGGGGAAGGAGGGAAAAAGAAAAGGGATACGCAGAAGAAGTACTTAAAGAAATTAAATGCGTGACTGCTGTTTTCCTGAGTAGCAACAAAAAGTTATATTTTAAAATATATCTAAAGTACATTTTTTTCATGTAATATGTGCTGTCAGCAAAACATTATTCTTTAATAATTGCACAGTCCTGTCTTCAGGTGATGAGGTTTGGTGTAAATTAATTAAATGTTCAGTTCATTTAGTATCTTAAGCGCTAATGCTAATTTTCCAACCAAAAATGCTTGGAATAAAACTCACATTTTGTACCCAAACCCATGAAAAATATGATCATAACACAATATCTTGAACTGGGGAAGTTAATATTGCCTGAATTACTTGACATAAAATTGTGCAACGTCACCATTTTTAAATATCTGAGAATAAAATACCAAGAAACATTTTTACTGTGGAGTTTTGTCTGTTGAGGAGTTGGTATTTCCTGGAGGAGGCGGAAGGAAAGAAAATCCAAACTCAAAAAAGTACCAACCCCCTAAAACCTCCTAAAATGTGGCTTTGTCAATGGTGAGTGGGAAGAAATGTGTGTATGCAGTGGTTATACTTCACCACTTCTGTGCTCCAGCTAAACTTTCTTCTGGCCGGTAGATGGAGATGATACAATGGAATATTCGAAGGCCATGGGCTTGTGCTAGGGAAGTTTGAGAGTTTACAGTCCCTAGGTTTTGGGGAGGCTGTTTCTTAATTAGATAATTTTATAGAGAGAGTGTTAAACTGTAACTTCTGTTTATTGGAAATGTGTGCACTCGTTTGTCTTAAGAACTGCCTGTTGCAACCTTAGAGAAAGAGGCAAGTGGTAAGTAACCAGGTCTTCTACCTACCCCTCTTTCTCCCATCACTGAGAAATCCAAATAAAGTATGTGCCCATAAATAAATGACTCATTGTAGAACTTTCTCCTTGCTGCTCTGAAGACAAACTCTGTCTTTGGAACCTGCCACTTCTCCTCATCTGCTGGGTAAGGAGGAAATGAGTTTCATTCGAGGTTGCCTGTTGGTCTCTGGGAGCAAGTGAAGAGGAATGGCTGCTGTGTGGATGAGCTCCTGAGGCCCCACATTAACATTAAAAAGCGTGAATTCCTGTCCTTGAAATGAGTAAAAGCTTAAAGACATCGCTGGAGGTAGCAGAGTATCATAAGAAAATACATTTCAAATGGAAATTGAACAGTGGAAAAGGGATAACTGGGGGGGAAAAAGTATATGAAATCTGAGATGATGGAGTCTTCATTTTCCCTCTTTGCTATTAAAATCTTTTCTCATAATATTTATTACCCTTGGGGAAAAAAATTAAACAAACTATATATAAAATCACCAATCACTAAGTCACTGGGAATTCGACTCCTCTCATCACTGCTATGCCTAAGCATAAACAGAACTCTGAGAAGTTGCCCACTGTAACTTCTATTTTTTAATAAATGTTTATTTAATGTTTTACAGGTCCTAATAGAAGTGCAGCAGATAATTTTTGCCCTGCCTCGTTTTTAGTCGTGTTGTCTATAGTGTTCGACTTGCTGGAATTGGAGTCCCTTGCTAGTCCTATGGAAAGATGTCTGGTTTCAGCTGGTGTGTTTTGTAGGTCTATTTTTCTTCTTTGATAGAGCTGCCAATGCTTTTCTTAATAAAAATGTACTGTAAATTCAAACAAATTTAAAAAATTAACTTTTTGACAATAAATTACGTGGAATTTGTGTCTGAAAGAAGAGGAGTGGACACCTAAATATTTTTGTATTGCCCTTATACTGAAATACCATCTCTAACTTCAAAATGTAAGCAGGCTTTTATTCGATCATCTAAAGAAGAATTATAATTAATTTTCACTGAAATCCTAAATTTCTCTGCTCATACTTTAACTATAGTGCAGGAGAATGATTGCTTTGGTTGGAAAAAAGGTAATGATGAATGACTTCAGGTTGTTTTTTCTTACATGAATTTCTCTTCCTTCCCAAGGAGTGAGTTGAGCAGCAGGTACTGCAGTTGCCACGGCCAGGGATGCTTTGAGCAAGTATCTGTCTGCCTCCACCTTGACTTTGCTCGCAGTCCTGGTGCAGGAAAAGGAGAGCAGAACTGGAAAGGTTGAGGAAGAGATGAGAAGTTTAAGAAGTAAGCAGTGCAGCTGAGGTGAAACTGAAGAGGTTAGGACTCTTCAGACAGAAAAGCTGGTAACTCTAAAAGGAAGTAAAAATAAAATTGGTATCTACACCATTATAAACATAGGGGTGAAGAGATGAACAATTCATTGTTTCTCCTACCATAAGATCAAATGCTAACCAAATAAAGTATTAGATGTCTAAAACCACCAAGAAATATTTTCCATACACCGCAATTAAAGCAGGGAATTAATTTCTTATGGATGCGTCTGGAAGTCAAACAAAGATTCAGATCAATTCTTTAAGGGTAGGTTTGTGAATAGTTCATAAGCAAGGTGCTCCTGCAGAAACTTCTTGCTCAAGAAGCCCATAAATCGTTGGCTGGCAGCAGCTGGGAGAGTTGAGTACGGAAAGGATCACTCTATATTTGTCCTGTTTCTTGTATTCTTTTCCTCAGGCTCCCTTACTGCATGTCCTATTAGACAACTAGTTCTCTGATCAGGCTTCATGTGCTGTTTGTACACATCCTTCATCGTGGCATTCTTCTCACTTTCCCCCTACCCTAGTTTTGCTTATACAAATCAGAATCTCTTTATTGCCTTTACATGAGCTTTGTGAGGTATGACTACTTCAGTGCCCAAGTCATATAGGATTGACTAGAACAGGAATCACTTCATCTAAAATATATCTCGGCTCTAATATTTGCACAGACACTTGCTCTGGGGCCTGAGAAGGAAAAAAATGTTTTCTTAACTTGACGTGGATTCTTAACAAAAGACAGTGGAGAAATATACAGTCAGGTAAAAACATAACAAAATGTTCTGTCCTTTTTTCTCTGTACTGTGCTGAAGGCGTTAATGGATTTTTCAGGTATACAAAGGTGGCAAATCTGAAATGCTGAATTTTAGTAATTTACGCAAAGGATCAAAATGTAGTAGAAAATAAGGCACACATGAGATTCTCTCGTTTCCCCAGTAGAAGATTAAACTATTTTAATATTTAGGTGGTTTTATGAGAACTACATCTCCTTTGTTGCTGATCTACCTCTTCAGGAGGGGAGATTACGGCAGGAAATAGAGATTAATATTTCCTCTCCAGTGCCAGAGAGGGACAGGGCACAGTAGAGATGTGCAGCACCCAGTGTGGTCAACAACTGCAGAGAGACTGCAGGAAGGGGGAAAAACTAAGCAGGTGGTACCGAAGCAATTGGAAATATGAAAGAAAAGAATGTATATCAGAATTTAAAAGCATGAGATGATAGGCATCTTTATTATAAAGAACTGGTTAAATTTAGTACAGACTATTATTAAAATTCCTGGTGCTTTAAAACTTCTCCTCAGAACTATTCTGGTTAAGCCTGTCCTATTTCAGCAATGTTAAGTCAATCCATTTATATGTTAAGTTCATGTTCATTTTGAAATCTAATATTTAAAAAATAAGATTATTTTTCTTTTCAGTTAGAGAAAATTTCATTACGTTTAGAGGACAGATGTGTCCTAGAGATTACTGCAAAACCAAAAAGGATTGTTTTCTCTATTTCATTGTCAGATCAAACGGTGAATCTCACATTTAATATACATATAAAGTATAAATCTGTACAATAAACAGAAAGCCCATGGAATACCTTCATGCCAAAGGGAATGCAGACCTGCAGATCGCTAACTGAAGAGGCAGAAAAAAGCACTAGTAGCAACAAACATAAGGGATTTTTTTTTCTTAAGTGGAATGGGAAAATGATCTAATTGGAAGCAGAGGTAATGAATTATGAATGATTATGCCCTGTCACTGGAAATATTCAAGGTCAGGTTGGATGGGGCTCTGAGCAACCTAATCAAGTTGAAGATGTCCTTGCTTATTGCAGGTGCAGGTTGAACTAGATCTCCTCTAAAGGTCCCTTCCAACCCAAACTATTCTATGGTTCTAGGTAGAAAAACCTGGTTGTGGGAAGAACTCAAATCACCTTTGTGTGTTCCCTGCCTATCAGAAAATTAAGAGACTAACCAAAAACTGTTCCCTGTACATTTTTTCAGCATCAGAACTAGGCAAACAGGACAGCACAAATCAGTCCAAACTCACAGGCAAAGCCCAGGTTGCTGCAGACGTGGAACAGGTCGAATAGGATCTTTGACAGTGATAGACCAGCTAAGACATTTACACAGGGAAGAACATGAACAACAGTTCTGTGTATCATCATCGGCAAGCTGATGGGAGCTGATAGGAGAAAAAGTATAGACTTATGGACTTAATCTACCTGACCTTTAAGGATAAATTTTCTTCCTGATTTGAAAGTGGATTATAGCAGAAAGTAGACTGTATCATTGTAGATTATTTTTTTCCTCAGTAAACTCATTGCAGGTTTATTTCTGAGGAAAATAAGTGCTTGCCAAGTTCCTAATAATTTGATTATTTGATTTTATTAAATGTAAATTATGTAGATCTTGCTAAGCTTTCTACAGTGAAATGTTATTTTTGTAAATTATTTATTCCCTTTCTGAACAGATTCACAGATCCCTTTTGAAGAAGGAATTTTATTAATGATCCTAAACTTGGATAGAAAATAGATGGTCTTGTTCTCTTCGCTGTGCTGTCCTTCTCATAGGGGAAGCAAAGTAATTGCCACCCTTAGAAGACCCAGCTTTTGGTCCGACGTTTAGGGATGGGCTAATCTCCGAGGCTGCATTCTGAAATAGCAAAATAATATGCTGAACTGATGTTTGCTTTGATAGCTTTTGCTGTTGCTCCCTCCAGCCAGATTTAGATGTTCTGAGAATGGAAACAGAAGGATATGACAATGCAGAAGATGGTGATGAAGCCACCTGTTGCAACTCGCCATTGCAAAAATAAAACGTCTGTCATCTAGCACAAAGTTAGGAAGGACCCATGGGAGATCCTGAATGTGACAGAGCAGCAGATAAGGTTCCTCCATCACCACTTTCAAGTGCGGATTATCCCAGAAGGTTTTATTCACACACACTGATATGTTCCAGATGTGTTCCCTTGCAGAAGAGCACAGCAAAAATACTGGCAGTGAGCTGGAGGGGGGAGAGGAGAGCAAGAGGGTTATTGTTTTCATGGGAATCTTTAAGTCTGATCAAGCTAAAAGCCATGTTTAATTTTCTATATTCTGATTTTAATATTTGCAAGGGGACTCTCTTCAGCTGTGTTTACTCATGGTATAAATTAGAATCATAGAATCACCAGGTTGGAAGAGACCCACTGGATCATTGAGTCCAACCATTCCCACCAATCTCTAAACCATGCCCCTCAGTACCTCATCCACCCGCACCTTAAACACCTCCAGGCCACCTCCCTGGGCAGACCATTCCATTGCCTAATGACCCTTTCTGTGAAGAATTTTTTCCTTATGTCGAGCCTGAACCTCCCCTGGCAGAGCTTGAGGCCATTCCCTCTTGTCCTGTCCCCTGTCACTTGGGAGAAGAGGCCAGCACCTTCCTCTCCACAATCTCCCTTCAGGTAGTTATAGAGACCAATAAGGTCTCCCCTCAGCCTCCTCTCCTCCAGTCTAAACATCCCCAGCTCTCTCAGCCGCTCCTCATAAGGCCTGTTCTCCAGCCCCTTCACCAGCTTTGTTGCTCTTCTCTGGACTCGCTCCAGAGCCTCAACATCCTTCTTGTGGTGAGGGGCCCAGAACTGAACACAGGACTTGAGGTGCGGTCTCACCAGTGCCGAGTACAGAGGGAGAATAACCTCCTTGGACTTGCTGGTCATGCCGTTTCGGATACAAGCCAAGATGCCATTGGCCTTCTTGGCCACCTGGGCACACTGCTGGCTCATTCTACAGGGCTGCAGAAACAGTTCGCTGTTTTAGAACCATATTTGTTTATATTAGTCCAGGTGCTTAAATGATTGTTCTTCACCAGTTTTACACGGTCTCAAAATAATTTAATAAATTAGTTGCACAGTCCTTCTATAATTTATAACTATTTTTATATTTTTGTTCAAACAACAAAAATACTGGAAAAAGAATGAACTGTGGCACTGGGAGTACTATCCTAAACTCTGAATTCTAAGGATACATTCTTATTTCAAACCCCACATCTGGTTTTCTTCTCAAAAGTCGTATTGAAAGATTAATGTGGTTGGTTGGTTGTTTTCTAAAAGCCAGATTCAACAGGGAGATTATGAGCTTTCATTCCTGCCCAACACACTGTATCTTGCATGGCAGACTCGGTGGCAGTCGATGAAGAAAGTAGCTCTTCGTTAGCACTATTTTGTTTTGTTACTCAACATGTGAAAATAATTTTCTATCTACAAACATTTTCTCTTTCCATTCTCTCTTCTCTCTCCTCACCGTGACTGAAAAGGTACATTGTTTCTGATGAAATACTGACATAGAATATACACTTTTGTCCTGATACCTAGTGTACTTTTTTCCTTCTTTAGCGAGAAAAGGTGAGAATGGATTGTAGAAGAAGAAACCTGAATAGCAAAATGATGTTTAGTTGTATTATTTAATACAAGCCTCAGTTTTTCCTTGGCTTCTATTTTCTTGAAGGTTCTGATATTTGTAATTTGATAAATTATTATCTTCTAGCTATCTGTAGTAAATTACTATTAATGTTTTTATTTATATTGCAGTAGTTGGCAATTTTGTTCATCAATGAATCCTTTGGAATCTTCACTGTCATTTGAAAAATGAGTCTTTTTTTCCTCCTTATATTTGCAGAAGGGAGAAAGCAAACACGAAGCAAGTATAAACCGATGCAATCTGTGTCCTTTTGAGGAATATAAATTGTTTATAAATGTCAAGTGAACTTTTTAGCTCTGAAGCTTCAGGGACGACTCATCTACGAGCTTGCACCGGTGATCATCTCGGCACAGATACGCAGCTATCGTAACAAATCCTGAAACAGGCAAATACATTGCACAATACAAGGTAAATATGATGACGCATGACAGAGGTGATGTTGCATGGCATTAAGACAGAGGTTAGGGTCTTGTTACAACAGCTCAATATGCAAAAGCTCTCTTTATATAAATTCTTAAGGACTTGGGAAACATTCGCCTATAGCATAAAAGGCTCTCTTATATGTCATGTATCACACACTTTGAGTAGGCAGTGAATAAAATCTGTTAATTAGCTGGCTCTAAGTGCTTAAGTGGCTTCTTTGACTATTTCTTTTCCATGGAAATCCTGAAATTTGAGAATGAAAATGGACTCCTTTGCTAATTGGCTAAATATTTATTTGTTCTTTTTTCTTCAAAAGTTAAGACATGGTCTACTGCTGGTATTATTATGCTATTATGAAAATTGTTAATTACCACTGTTTCTAGCTGTAGTTTGACATTGCATTCTGATGCAGAAGCAAGACAGAGATATTGGTTTGACATCAGTAACCTTACCAGAAGAGCTAGTGGCATGATAATCTCAACAACTGATGACTGTAATAGTATTTTGAGAAGCCACGGATAAATATATATTGCAAACAAAGGCCACTGGAATGGAAGGAAGGATCTATTCTATGAAACATGTACTAAAAATAAGGGTGAAATGATCCTGAAAGAACTGGATGGATAATTCTGCCATGCTCTTGCAATGAAATTAGCAAAACCAGATGAGTTAATACAAGTTAAGATGAAGATGTAAGAGAGAAAACCTAAAACTGACTAATCAAATGCCACAGATTTGCAAGATTGAGATCCACAGCACATTTATACAAGAACACACTGATAGATCTAGCATGGAAGTATTTGCTGAAAGGGTCTTTGAAACAAAATTTCAGGCTCCAGGGAAAACATCTGTGGAACGCTTTATGAAAAAAAGGATTACTAGACAAAAGATATAGCTGAAACAAAGAGATTTCAATTAAGGCAGCATCTCAGCATCTTGCCTTTACAAAATGCAGAAGAACATTTGAACTCAACACATATTTTAAAGTGGTTTACAAAAGAGGCATAGATTTTAAGGCCAGAAGGACCACTGAAGAATCTAATCTGACCTTAGTGTAAACCAGTCCAAAGAATTTAATCTGCATACTTGGGTTTTGAGTTCAATAATTTAGTTTGACGAAGCACACAGATTGGCAAACAAGCTCCAGCATGGAAGGTGAAAATGTGAATTTGAAAGTACTCTGCCACAACCATCTACATACACGCATGACTTCTAGAACCTCACAATGAATATGAGAAAATGTCAATGAGAAAATAGCAAGACATTCCAGCATACAAGAGTTATAAAAACTGAAGGCTTTTGAGAGATCCATATTTGCATTCCATCATAGCTGTTGCTATTTATTTCCTGTCATGGAAAGTGCAGAAGTACAAAAAGGCAGCCTTTCAAGATGACAGAACCCTTTTTATGTATTATATTTCTCCTCTTCCCTTCTTGGGTTCTGTTTTATCAGGTAAGGCAGAAATGAATAATCGTGCCAGCTTGGTCTTCCTTAAATTGAAATCCAGTTCCAGCTCTTCTCTTCTTTGTCAGTGGATGCAGACAAAGCTTATCTATTTTCTTCCAGAAACAAGAACTAACCAGAACCATCTGCCTAATTTTAGAATCTTTTAAAAAATGAGTTTTATTTCTCTCAAATTCTCCTGTTTATTTGATGTCCCGACAAATTCCACATCCCATTCAACAGGGAAGAAATTTAAGCCTACACACTACAGGAAAAAAACAGCAGCGATGTGTGCTGTTCTTAGCAGTCACATCAGAAGAGTGCAAGTTGCTGCCATGTGTAATTCACAAGAGAGAAATCTGTTTTAGAGACAAAATGCTGCTTAAGAGTTGTAGAGAGCATCAATGTGAATGGATGGCTGAGAGATGACTTCATGACTGACTAGATTAACATCAAAAGACAGTAAAGAAGTCTTTTTAGATGTCAGTCTCTAGTTGTCCTTGATACCTTCAGAAGATTCAAGAATCAAACATTAACTAAATAAACCCATGCAAGATTGTCTGTGGCTCCTGGAGAAATGACCAACATTTTACAATCTTTGATGCTTCAGTAAGTATGCCACTCAAGATTATGTTTCATTGTCACTTTTTGGGGGTCAGTAATACAAGATTAGTAGCTGCAGGGCAACCTGTTACTTCTGAAATGAGAAATGTTTCAAGGTTGCTCAAACTTGGAAGGCGTTGAAAATGACCTCACTCGTTTGAAGTAGATTACAACTACTCTTTTGTTAGATGTGAATGAGGCACTAGTGATCTCGTAGTGTAAATAAAAAAGCACCAGGAATTTCTAAATGCTATAACTAACCCTTGCAGTGCTGCTCTTAACCTAATGGCACCTCAAGTAAGAGTTACAGCTGCTGACAAAAGAAGTATTTGGGAAAAGGGAATCTTTCTTTATTATGTCAGTGTTTTTAACGACGGGTAATATGGTCAGGAAGTTGGACTTGTTGGTAGCTGTAGATCCCTTTTAACTGAAATATTTTATTCCATTACATTCTATTCTATATTGTCAGAATGACAATGTAATCTTTCTTCTTGATCTTCTGCATTTTGTATGGAAAAAATCTGGAGGAAAGGAACAATAACTACTATCCTATGAAGTATTGATAGCTAAAGGCAATTTCCAGCCTTTTGCCTAGTAATATACGTACTTAGGTAATAGCTTCAGGGCTGACCCTAAAAAATGAAGTTTTCTTGGTCTCACAAAGTTGGCTGGCATATGCATTGAGGTGTTTGTAGCAAGGCGTTTGTGCATAGAGACATTGCTGTTAACAGAGGAATTTATCTTTTGGGGATTAAGGAAGGCCAAGGTTTAGATGAAAAAAAATACATATAAACTTCACATGTCATTTATTTTTTCTCCAGTGACTAAAAACTAGAAAGAGTAGTTAGGCTCCTCAAATGGTCTAAAAAAGCTAAGTACCCGGAAGGGTTACTTTATAAATACACACCTGGTTTACTGCTCCCTCCTGGGTCATGAAGATAACTTCAAAGACCTGAAGTATCACCACTCAGTCTTCTTCCTGAATAAAACTTTGGGTAAGAGTCTGGAAAAGGCCCCAAGAGATACACACCCTAACACTTAAGTTAGACAGATAGTAGCAGTCTTTCAAGTACAGCTCTGTGCAGATAGTTAAGCTGGTCCTAGGTGTGATAGACTTCTTGCTATAGCTCCAAATCTTCTCTGAGGGAAGGTACGGGGTTTCTGGAAAAGGCACAGCCCCAGCCTTTGCCTGGTGGTCTCCTTTCTACTCACATACTGGACCAAAGTCTGTTTTGAGAGGCAGCCCTTGAAGCCCAGATTAGAATCACAGAATCACAGAATCATAGAATCATTGAGATTGGAAAAGACCTCTAAGATCATCAAGTTCAACCATCAGCCCAACACTACCATGCTTACTGAACTGTGTCCCCAGGTGCCACATTTACATGTTTTTTGAACTCCTTCAGGGATGGAGACTTCACCAGTTCATTGGGCAGCCTGTTCCAATGCTTCATCACTTGCAGTAAAGATGTTTTTCCTAGTATCCAATCTAAACCTCCCCTCGCCTAACCTTGAGGCCATTTCCTTTCATCCTCACATGTTACTTGGGAGAAGAAACTAACGCCCACCTCAGTACAACCTCCATTCATGCAGCTGTAGAGAGCAATAAGGTTGCTACAACTTGTTAAATTTTACAGTGCTATGATCTGTGGTTGTCCAACAAGGAAGAATTATAGAACAGGTTTGGTTGGAAGGGACCTTAAGGACCATCCAGTTCTAAACCCCTGCCATGGGCAGGGACACCTCCCACAGGATCAGGTTGCTCATAGCCTCATGCAGCCTGGTCTTGAACACCACCAGGGATGGGACATCCATGACTTCTCTGGGCAACGTGTTCTAAAGCCCCACGACCCTCAGAGTAAAACACTTCTTCCTAATAACTAATCAAAATCCCCGCTCTTTCAGCTTAAACCCATTGCCCCTCATCCTGTCCTCCTTGATAAAGGCCCCTCCCCAGCTCTCCTGTAGGCCCCTTTTCAGTACTGGAAGGCTGCTATTAGGTTTCATTTAGCCAAACAGTTCTCAGCCTTTCCTCCTAAGAGAGGTTCTCCAGCCCTCTGACCACCTTCGTGGCCTCCTCTGGTCTTGCTCCAACAGATTCAAGTCCCTCCTGTGCTGATGACTCCAGAACCGGACGCAGAACTCTAAGTGAGAAAATACATGTTAACTAATTAGCAAACACAAACGTGCTTGCACTGCACCTACCCCTTGTCCTTTGATCCCTCTGGCATCAGTGGACAGCAGGGGACAACCTTCCTGTGGGCCTCCCCAAAATCCATGGGAATGGGCAGTGATGACAGAGGGGCTCTGCTCCCCGTGGGTATCGCAGGATAGAATCATAGAATGAGCAGGTTGGAAAAGACCCACTGGATCATTGAGTCCAACCATTCCCATCAAGCACTAAACCATAACTCTCAGTGTCTCATCCACCCATCCCTTAAACACTTCCAGGGAAGGTGAATCAACCACCTCCCTGGGCAGCCTCTGCCAGTGCCCAGTGATCCTTTCTGTGAAAAATTTTTTCCTAATGTCCAGCCTGAATCTCCCCTGGAGGAGCTTGTGGCCATTCCCTCTCGTCCTGTCCCCTGTCACTTGGGAGAAGAGGCCAGCACCCTCCTTTCTACAACCTCCCCTCAGGTAGTTGTAGAGAGCAATAAGGTCTCCCCTCAGCCTCCTCTTCTCCAGGCTAAACAGCCCCAGCTCTCTCAGCCGTTCCTCATAAGGCCTGTTCTCCAGCCCCTTCACCAGCTTCGTTGCTCTTCTCTGGACTCACTCCAGAGCCTCAACATCCTTCTTGTGGTGAGGGGCCCAGAACTGAACACAGGATTCGAGGTGCGGTCTCACTAGTGCCGAGTACAGGGGGAGAATAACCTCCCCGGACCCGCTGGTCACACTGTTTCTGATCCAAGCCAAGATGCCATTGGCCTTCTTGGCCACCTGGGCACACTGCTGGCTCATGTTCAGTCACTGTCAACCGACATTCCCAGGTCCCTCTCCTCCAGGCAGCTTTCTAGACAGACTTCTCCTAGTCTGTAGCACTGCACAGGGTTGTTGTGCCCCAAGTGCAGGACCCGGCATTTGGCCTTGTTAAACCTCATGCCACTGGACTCTGCCCAGCGGTCCAGCCTGTTCAGGTCCCTTTGCAGAGACTCACAACCCTCCATCAATGGTTGGGGTTGGAACAGAGCTTAAAGATCATCTAGTCTCACCCGACGTGTGATGGGCAGGGAGACCTCCCAGCAGACCAGGCTGCTCAAAGCCCCATCCAACCTGGCCTTGAACACCTGGAATGGTTGGACTCGATGATCCAGTGGGTCCTTTCCAACCTACTGATTCTGTGACCTCCAGGGATGGGGCAGCCACAGCTTCCCTGGGCAGCCTCTGCCAGCCCCTCACCGCCTTCACGGCGAAGAATGTCCTCCCTCTGCCTAGTCTAACCCTGCCCCTCTGCAGTTCACACCCCTCGCTGCAGACCCGCGGGGGTCCGATCGCTCGCAGCCCCCGGTTTAACCCTTTGGTGCTGCCGCTGGGGGGCGCTCTGGGCCGCGGCCGCCCCGCCGGGAGGGGCAGGACGAGGGGAGGCGGCGCCCAGTTCCCGCTCGCCGGGGCTGCGAGCGGCAGCGGGATTCCTCTCCTTCTCTCTCCCTCTTCCCCCATCTCCTTCTGCCCTCTTCTTTTTCTCTCTCTCCCCACCCCCGCCGCCAAGCCGGGCATGGCGAGCCTTCTCCTGCGAGCCCCTCGCTGCCCTCCGCCTCCTCCCGCCGCCTCCTTCTTCTTCTCCTTCTCCTCCTCCTCCTCCCCGCGGAGCTTTTAATGGCTCGGAGGAGCGCGACCGCCGAGCCGCAGCCCCCGCCCCGCGCACGGTAAGGGGCGAACAATGGGGCCGGGGTGGGGGGCGCCGCCGCCGGGGCTGCGGGGACCGTCCCCGCCCGCCGCTCGCCGGGTCGATCCCTGCCGCCTCCCCTCCTTCCCCGCTTCCCCTCGGTGCCTTCTGCGCCGAACCCCTCTTTCTCCTCCTCGCCGGGAACACCGGGAGCTCCGAGGGGAGGCGGGAGGTGCGAGGGCAGCGCCGCTCGGGGACCTGCGGCACCGCGGGGGGAGCCAGGAGGGTTATTTTTGGTTCTGAAAGGGAGGAGGGGAGGTTCGGGACAGTCCTTCCCCCTGGGGAGCTCCCTTCCTCCCGTCCCGCTCCGACCCGCTCTCTAGTTCGGAAAGCATCCAGGTGTACTCGAGGTAAACTTAGATATTCGGGACCAGGGAGTATCTTTTTGTCCGGGTCTCTATTATCACCTGAAGTAAACACTTAATAAGTGCTTTTCTACTGACAAACAACAGTTGTGGTTCATTCATTTCATTGTGCCCTTGGCAGGGGGGTTGGAACTAGATGAGCCTTAAGATCCCTTCCAACCCAAACTACCCCACGGCTCTACCCCACGACTCTATCCTACTATTTAATACTTTAAAGCAAGGCAAAAAATACCTAAATGCTTTACCAGGGAGGCCGGGGTGCCCCCGGCTGGGTGTGGGTGCTGGCTCCCCGTTTGTTCCCGGGGGTATTGCTGCCCCTTCCCTGGGCTCCCAGGGCTGCTGTGACACCCCATGGTGCTCCCCCCGTTGCCTTCACACGCCAGAGTGGCCGAGTTGGCTCCTGCCTGGCTCCTTTGACGCCTCTGCCATCGCCTCGCCCATGCCCAGGCTGGAAAGTTCGCTCCCGCTCTTTCGTGCCATCGGCCTCAAACAGGCATGGATATATTGAGTAAAAACAAGTTTTATGTTCAGAGCGGGAGCTCATGGGTTTTAGGCCTTATCTTTTGTGATTCAGTGGCTTTTTCTTTTCAAAAGCACACACAAACACCTTGGAGTTTGTTTTTTAAAGCTGACGGATTTGCTTGATGGCTGGCATGAAAGAAATGAGACGTGTGGCGTATCCTTTTTTCCGTCACAGCCTTCTTTACCGGGGTTTCCTTCAAAGAAGATTTGTCCCTGGAGAGCGGGAAGATATGATTGCTCTAAAGGAAGAGTCTTGCTCAGCTGATTTATTTGTATCTCTCCGATACTTTGACTCTTGCTCCTTGTATCGCTTCCAATGTGTACTCACAGCAAGGCTGATGTTGGAATCCAGCCACCGAAAACAAAATTCTGAAGGAGTCCAGTTATGAAGATCCCTAAATATTCTCCTGAATTAAGATATCCCCTTCCCCTGCTTACAGGTGTTTGTGGGAGCGTTGTGGTATCTGGCTAATTAGTGGATCTGAGCCTTTTAGAAATGGTTCCCGTGTACCAAGAAAATACGAAATCCTCTTAACTGAGCCTCACGTGTCTGACCTGCCCGGGGTCTGGACACCGTGCGCTGGCTGACGCAGCGGGACGGGAGCTGTGTGTGCTCTGCCTGCCGCGCTGCAGCCTGGGGGTTGTAGTTACCCTGGTGTGCACCTCGCTGGTGAGCTCCATGTGTGTGGGGACCAGGCTGATAAGGTGAAACCTCTCTACAAATACCTGAAAGGAGGTTGTGGAGAGGAGAGAGCTGTCTTCATCTCCCAAGTGACAGGGGACAGGATGAGAGAGAATGGCCTCAAGCTCTGCCAGGGAAGGTTTAGGCTGGACGATAGGAAAAAAATTTTCTATGATTCCTGTTCAGCTCTGCACTGGTGCCACCTCACCTCAAGTACTGTGTGCGGTTTTGGGCGTTGCAGTATAAAAAGGTTATAAAGCTACCGGAGGGAGTCCAGAGAAGGGCCACAAAATTGATGCGGGGTTTAGAGGGGGAGCTGTATGAGGAGCAGCTGAAGTCACTTGCTCTGTTCAGCCTGAAGGAGACTGAAGGGAGACTTCATCATGGTCTACAGCTTCCTTACAAGGGGAAGAGGAGCAGGCGCTGATCTCTTCTCCAGCAAGAGGACCCAAGAGGATGACGGGGAGGTTTAGGTTGAATACCGGGAGAAGGTTCTTCACTCAAAGCGCCGTGGAGCACTTGAACAAGCTCCCCAGGGAAGTAGTTACGGCACCAAGTCTGACAATGTTCCAGAAGCATTTGGACAACGCCCTCAGACACATGGTGTGAATGCTGGGGTTGTTCTGTGCAGGGACAGGAGTTAGACTCTATTATCCTTGTGGAATCCTTCCAACTCAGGACATTCTGTGACTCTGATTCTATGATTTCTTCTTGGCCTTGGCCTTCCCTGATGTTAGAAGTGTCCACTGCTGAGTCTTCACGTTTTTGCTTTCTAATTCAGAGCTTTGTCCTCTTAGGTATGGTTTTGCTCAGGGATTGGATAGAGTCTCTTTTCTTTCCATTGTAAATAGCAAAGATGAGGGATTATATGTAATACGCTGAATTATGATGGCTATTTTTGAAAACTTAGACATCACTGTATCAGTCCAAACCCACTGTAAGTTTTTTTTATCCCCACAGACTTAAGTTCAAACATAGGCGTTGAAGGGATCATTTGCAATAGGGTCTTCGTCATTACAGTTAAGGGTTAAAAAGCTTTATTTCTCTGTTCATTTTTTGTTGTATCTTGTCTATTGCCAATTAATTTTTATTTCTTCTGCACTCCTTTTTCTTGAACAAACAAAATAAACTAGGAAAGTAGGCAGAACGTTTAACACACAGTAACATGAGACTTCAAAATGCCAGAAGCTGGTAAGAGATTGAATGTGTAATATTAAAGCCTTGCTTTAATTTAATGGCTGGACTTCAAATTGGAAATACTTTTTTTTTTCCCCGTCTCCAGGTTGACACAGTTCATCAGTCATTGTGTAAATCAATATCTTAAAACATGCTACTTGTAACCAAACTTTCTGAAAGAAAATTGTGGATGATAAATGACCAAAGGGAAAATGCCACTTAAATGATGGGTTGAAAAAGCAAAGGGAAAGCCTTGCTTTAGGAGATGTATTTCTGCATTAACATTCGGATAGAGATTTCTGAATTTATAAAGCTATTCAGTAATTTTTCCCTGCTGATTTTAGATTAATTTGACTTAGGAAAAAATCTGAACTTCCACTTAAGAAATTCATATATGATAAAAATTAGCATTGCTCTCTAAAAAAATATAAAAATTCTTGACACTGATGAATATGAGGCTGCCAGTGCTGGCAGCTTTTTAGATTATGCATGCTTCGTGATGGAGCTGTGCTTCTCTGGGTTGAAATATCTTTGCATTAAGTCTTTGGCTTACTGCTGGGCACAGATTTCCACAAGGGACTGACTGGTGCAGTGACTCCCAAACTGGGATCTGTTAGTGAAAGGGGCGGGTTGGGGAAGATGGTCCATGGCAACATATTATTTTCCCAGTGTTTGTAGTGAAAAGTTGGCTGGTGGGCAGTGGGTTAGGGTGGTTTGGTGGTGCTAAAGAATCGTGTGCACCTCACTGGCTGAGTGTGTCCCCTCAGGTTTTGCAATGTAGAAAACTGTCCAGAGAACGATGTTGCATCTTTGCTGGTTGTTAACCATTGTCCCTTCCTCCTTCCCAAGAGTGGAATTTGAAGTGCAGGTCAGTGCTCTGACCTTGCCCTCCCCTCTGCTTAGCTTGGGGAAATGCAGAACTCTGTCTTGCTGAGAAATAGCTGCAAACATCCAGATCTTCACTTTAGTATGACTGACTGGACTTATCTTTTTGAGCTTGTATCCATAATTAGGAAGTACTTTTTGCAGCTGTAAGATTGGGTTGCAAAACCTGATTACATAGTATACATAATGAAGTTCTAGTGGATGTTTTATGCCGTCTCTGTTATTAATCTTGGTTACATAGTAGTGCAGAATCAATGTATTTGCATTCTGCTTTTCATACTGTATGATGATGTTAGTGATAGGGACTAAACTTACTGGCTTTGGTTTCTGGTTCAGCTTTTTTTTCATTTTTTTTTCCCATGATGCTTTTATATGCCAGTGTCCTTGTTTTATATTGTCTTTTTTAGAAAAGCATGATAAAAATGCTGTTTATTGAATTTAGATCCACCAACTTGTCCTGCTTTTTCTGTTTCTTCTTTTAGAAACTGGCATGTTTATCTTAAAAGGGCCCTTCCAGACTTAATTTAATGACTTTGAAAGGTTACAGCTTGTGTATTTTCCTTTTAATTCTTTTTTTTTTTTCATATGCTTTTCTAACTGGTAGGTGCTAAGTAGGCAGTGAGGTTTATAGTGGACTGCTGAATTAGGAAACTGCTGAAACTTGCTTTTCTGGTTGTAGAGTTGCAGAGGAATAAAAGGTCATCAGGCTCAGTCAGCTTCAAATTTGTGCAAAATGTCAGTAAATTTGGCCTGCAGAAATATTGGAGAATCAGACAATTAGGTCAGTCTGTATCAGATGTGGGCACTGTCTTGTTTGTAATCAATTGCAGCATGATGAGCTTTCCAGCCTTGTCTGTAATGAAATGGACTTGATTAAATATTGTGAGAAATGAAAATATGATATGCCTTTTGGGGGATTTAAGAAACGGGGTATGCAACTAATTTTTTAAGTCTGGAAAGATAAATGGGGGAAATGATTTTTAATGTTTGGTTGTCAAAAGGACTTAAAGGAAAAAGAATGGTGTCTCTGTTAGTTGGTTCTCAAAAAAAAATGAAGCTTTGTTGGTGAAGTTCATGGAGGTGCTAAAGTTCTGGTTTCTGTTGATCTCAGAGGGAACTGTGGTTTTTGTATCGTGCCCTTCAATGTTACACAGTAAAGTCTGTACAGTAAAATCTGATTTTGTGTCACTGTATAAAATGGAGGAAAGGACTTTCTCAAGCCATGAAATCTGGATTCTGAGGTTTACAGTAGAAGATTTCTGTACAATACATGTTTGTTACTAGTCATGAGGAATACTTCCAAGGGGCTGGGTTATAGTTTAGTATAAGGCAGGGATGGTGTTTCCAGACTCTGTTGTTTCCCAGGTTATAAATCAGGTGGATAAATCACTGGAAGGTGGGAGACGGTGTCTCTCAGATGTTGTTTCACCTTACTGGTGGTGCCTCGCCTATGCAGTGCTCTGCTACTTGCCATTAAAATTGTTTTTTTTGCTACCTTGGCATCAGTGCTGGAGGTTACTATCCCGTGGTACAAGATTTCTCAAATGAGTAGTAATGTTAACAATTATTTCAATCCCAGTTTGCTTCCAAATGTTCTGACTTGGGGGGCTGAAGTAATGAGTTGGACCTTGCAGTGACTGAACTTGCCATAAGGAAAGTACATTAAGAGACTATTAGAGTGCCGTTTGATGTGCAATTCTGCTGTTTTGCAAGGCTCTTTAAATTGCCTTTTCAAGCGCTCCCCCTCATTGGATATGTTAACCCAGAAGTGAAAAGGGCTATGTCAGGCAACCAAAGGGGACCTTCCCCTCCTCTTCCTCAGCGTAGGTCTCCCTAGAGCATCCAATTCTATAATATACAAGGTGTTACAGAAATTCTGCAGCTGGAGATGTGTGACATGGATAGTTTTGTCTGAGGAAACACTGTGACTTTCTGAACAGAGCTCTTAGCCAGAAACCATCCCTGCTCAGAACAACTGCTTTTGAGTGCAGGTAGCACACTCTGTATCCATAGAGGCAATGGGATCACGGCCTCTGGGACAAGGGTGCTTGGGCACTTGGACTCTCGTACAAAACATTGCTAGGGAAGAGCACACATTTCTGTAGTTTGAAAGATAACTGGAAGTAAACTGGAAAACCTAGCAGTGATTGACGAGAGTCTATCTTGTTGGCTTTTTCTTTTGCCAGTGTGGGGTATCTGCTGGCCAGTGTTGGCCTTTCTACCTCTTTCCTTCCCGATTATTGCAGGCCCAGTTGTTTGATTGCTGGTCACTAATAATACAGGCGACTGCATCTCCTTAATCAAGGATGCTTATTTTCAGTCAGCGGCACCAGAGGCACAGGTCAAGAAGACATTTGTCAATTTAGTCAAATAGCGACTGTGGTGCAAAGGCTCTAGCTGCTCAGTAACCTGTGTACATTTAATTGGCTCTTTCTGCTCTGCATCCTGCTTTGCCTGTTGGTTGCTCGCTCTCAAATAATTTCTTTCAGTGCCTGGCTTAAGCCCTTCAGCTGCAGATACTGCGTGTTCGTGTCTTCCATCTCTGAATGTTCTTTTTGGACACGTCCCAGCCTCCGTCTCCTCCCTGAACAATACCAAAGGTGTTCTGCAGGGACCTTTTCTAGCCCAGCAATGGAGCACTGGTAGGCTGCTCATTAGTCTTTTATGTCTGTTCTTATCAGTTTTACTGTGAAACTCCCTATCGCTTTGGTTGCACATGTTAGAATAATTAGGCTTCCTGTTCGGCAGGTTTGTATAGCATTGATTTTGGCCTGAAAGTTCAGGGGAGGGGCAGGTTACTATTAAATCATATGAAATGGCAAGCATGTCTTTGGTAGTTGCGTTTTCCATTACGAGCAGGTTTAAAACATAGTCTTGCACAAAGAGAGGCAGGAACGCTGAGCAGAATTTCATGCTACCTATATAGGAGGGGTTTTCCCTTGCATTGGTAAATAAGTGAAATAAAAGTAATCCTACTTAAAGAGAAAAAAAGAGGGTGGGATGATATCACTATTTGACTGGAAGAGGGCTTCCCATCATTCAGAGGCTCTGGAAATACAGCAGGTATCAGACAGACATGGAGCATTTTCTGGCTACCCTCCTGCAATTATCGAGAGAGAAGATGCTGTGTGTTTTAGGGGTTGAATGTTTTTTTGCTGTTCTTCCATTCGTCTCTCTCATTTCTCGAATTATCCTTGAGTTTGCTGCTTCTTATAGCTTACCATCAAAGTGAAATGAATTTGATTTGCTTTTATTTTGTTAATTCACTGCGGTCTTATGATTGCAAAAACAATGATTACAACTGAGTAGGCTCTGGCCAGCTCTTGGTGTGATGTATAATAGGAGTGGCTTTTTCAGATTAAGGAGGAGTATGATTTGTTTAGTTTGTCCCAGATGAAGTTTACTCAATAATCAAGGCTAAGAAGGAAGGTAAGGGTCTTGTAAAGTAAGAATCTGCAGTTGTTGTGTTCTTTCTCAGGAGTTTCCTATTTTCCGGGGAGCACTTGATATTCAGGCTCTTAACAATATGGTAAATCTTAAAGGGAGAATAGGAAGGAGGGATTCAGTTGCTGCACCTTTTAGAGAATTAGGAGCGTATATAATTTTATGTACCAAGTAGTCCCAGTGCATTATAGAAGTTAAACTTTTTTTTGTGTGAACCTGTAAGATTAGCCTCCTTGGAGGCTAATCCAAGTCTTCAGTCTTTTTATTTGAAGATCTCGACTTCTATCTTATCTTTGTGGAAACTCCCGAAATCTGTGTTTAGCAGTGTGTTTGTAGGACTTGAAATGATTAATGTTTACCTTTCACTTATTAAACATCCAATAGTTTTATTGCTTTTTAAACAGAGGCATCAGTATGTGCATGGTGGAAGATCAACTGCACAGCTGTGCTGTCGTAACCCATGTTATTCATTAGTCATTTCATACAGCTTAGCCAAACTAACTGGTGTAATGTGGAAAATAAACTTGTTTAATGTTTTGGTGCAGAACGCCACTTTTCCCCCTGTGTCCTTTGAAATGTTGAGCTGGTTTTCAGTACTATGAAAAATAAAGTACTAGAAACTGTGAAAAGAAATAGAAAGCAAGCAAAAAGGAAAAGATACCTACAATGTACAGTCAATAAATATTGAACCTGAAGCTAGCAGAAAATGTCCTCAGAGTGCCTAGTAGCAAACAAACACAAAGACAAAGCAGATGGTGTGATAGTCTTGCACTGGAGAGAAGGGCAGTGACTCTGCCGTTTGAATATAAAAAAGGTTTTAAAAGTCATTCTAATTAAGTGCTGCTCACAGCTTTGCGTTTACTAACAGTATTTGAATTTCAAGATAGGTCACAAGTGGCACAATTTCAAAGGTATAGGATCCATTTGCCTAAAACAAATGAGTTACAAGTGAACTTCCAAGAAAAGAATTTCTAAATAGACCTGCAGGAGACAAGTTGCTGATGGTAATTTTATGGGGTAGCGTTTTCCATCTCAATTTTTTTTCATAATCTTTACAATTAGGGCTTGAATATGCTGCCTCTTTGTTTCTGACTATTTCCTGTCTATACCTCTGTTGGGCAACTTCAACCGTATTAGGAAAACAATGAAGTTTAATTAAAAATTAAATGCTAGATGGAGAAGTGGCACAAATCACTGCAGCTCCTGTTGGAGGTCATCTGTGTGGCTGGTCAGCTGCCTGGTCAGCACGTGCGTTGAGTGGGCAGTTGCACAGGTACCACTCAAAGCAACAGCAGCCTCGTGCTCTCTCATTAGCGGTGAATAAATAGGGCACTGTCGAGAGAGCTGGGGAGGCTGGCAGGGCAGGGGGAGGTGTGTGGTGGAGTGAGCCGTGCAGCAGCTGGGTTTTAGGTGTGCAAGGGCTAAGGGAAAATTATCAGTTGGGTGGAAACCAATTTTTATTAGCTCTGTTGGTCACTGGGTGTGAGCATGTTTACATAGTGGTTCTTAGTGGAAAGGAAACAAACCTAGCGCTCATGAAGCCTGTCCAGAAAGTGAAATCTTATCAAAAACCTTGGCCACATTGACACCAAGTGCAGTTTCCCAGTTATCTGGAAATGCTTCCCTTAGATATGAAGTAGTGTGCTTTTATCCAGTGAAGCAGCAAAGCAAGAGTGCACGAACAGGATATCTGTGTGAACTCTACCTCCAGTTGTCTAACTTTTTAAGTGCAAATCAAGGTCTACTTCAGATTCTGAACTAAGAAATCATCAATAATTCGAACGTGACCATTTATCCCTTAATTTTGTGCACAGTGACTGCACACTAAGGCACCAGAGAAATCGTTGGAGCAGTTTCTAGTTGTAATAATGCTTCAAGGATCATTTGAAGCAATGGGTAAGCAAATGACACTTGAGAAAATCCAACACAGGGGAAGTCATTCCTGTCCTCCTGAATGAAGAGAAAGGACATGATGGAGGCAAGCGCAGGACTAATAGTGGCCTGCTACAAGCGTATGACTGAAAAATTAGATCACCATTGTGATGGAGTAATGTGTGTGCATGTGTTTGTACATATGATGAGAAGGTGAGTTGAGAAGCATTTTCTTTTTCTGGAGCAGAGCTGTAGACTTAATTTTCCTCTGATTTAAAAAAATAGCCAAACAAACAACAAAAAAACCCCAAATGCATCAGTCTATGTATTCAAGAAAATGCAAACTTGTATGTGAAAACATTAAAATAGAACACAGTATTGGACCTTATCAAGTGTTTACTAGGATTTCTTTGACTCCCTTAGGTCTGTTGGTAAATTTTTTTCAGGCAGTAGATAAAACTATCAAATTTTCCTTCAAATTTCCTTTCCTTAGAAGTGAGAGTAATGCTTGAAAATGCATAATTTGTGTTATTTAAAATACTTAAAAGTGGAAAACAGGTGCTGTGATTGGAACAGCTAACGCAGACAAAGAATAACCTAATTAAAGCTGAGGTAGTGAGCTGTAGAGTGTACCATAATAGATGGATGTAAGTAACAGAATGAAGTTTTTCCTCCCAGTTTCATGTAAAGAAAATAACAGAGAGACCTAGGTGTGCTCTTTCATCTCTGGATTTGGATTGTCTGCAAAATCAGTGTGCTATGGGGATATTTATAGCTGCAGGATTAGATGATGTCTGTCCTTCGAGAAAGCTCAAAGAATTTTCGTTTTAGTGTTGATGTTAATTCAATAGAAAAAACCCTGAGAAAGAGCCTATGTTTTACTGTTCTGCCTGCTTTTGTCAAAGCCAAATGCCCCTTCCAACCTGACCAAAGTTCTTTTCACTTAAATGCATCTGAAGCTTGGGTGTGTGCTGTGAAGGGAAAATTGTAGCTATATAAATGTAAAATGTTTCTACAAGTTTTAAAGCATTGAATCTGTGGCAGTTCTGGGCTAACCTTGAAGCAGAATGAATTTGAGACAACGGTGATCTGAGAACGGTTCCAGTTTGGCAAGTAAAATATGATTCAGTGGCGTGGAAGAGAAAATTAATTGGAATAATAGGTCTGGCCATTCCAAGTTGATTGAGCCTAATGAAATTAATACCTGAAAATGAATTATAAACCCTACTTGATAATGTGTAACAGACCTAAGAGGATGTTTGAAAATCTGCAAGTAACTCTAGGTGCAGAGGAGTTCCCAGGAGTGGAAGAAAAATATCTGCTTTTGTTTTCCTGTAGGATATTTGAATTGCAGTAAGCAACCTCACTGTACTCGTGTGCATATGTTTCCTGTTACAATCAAGTGACAGTTTGGCTTGACTTGGAAAAGGCTGAAATGCCTGAGAGCTGGATTGTACAGTATCAGCTGGATAAAAGTTTCCTAAACTCTTTTGGCAGCATCTGACTTTTGCGAAATAAAATATGCTGCAGTAATTTATAGTTGTTTCTGTGTTTATTAACCAGTGATTGAATTTATTCTAGGCATTAACTTTCTTGTTTATGAGAAATCCTGCAATAGCCTATTTTTTTTCACTAGATTTCCAGGCTAAATTTGATTGGAATCTTGTCAGGAGGACAAGCTAGTCTGGTTGCTTTTGAATGTGTTTAAGGAAAGTCTCATAACTCCTTCTTTGGTATTCCTCCAGTAAGGCCGGATCCTTTTTTATCTATGAAGTTTAAAGCTTGAGGGGACAATAAAGACTCAAATCAATTGGAAGTAATTGCAACTAGATCATCAGCATAGTTTTGTTTAATTTACAGTGTTTATTTAGTGCTCTCCTGTTGAGGAAGTTTAATCAAGTTTCTCATGCTGCGAGGGATTGCAGGGAGGAATACCAACAATCCGGGTGCTTCTTTTGAGGACTCTACCTTATGTATATGTAGTTCTGTGCTTGGGAATGAAAGATTTTTAATACCTGGTGCAGGAGCTGGAGTGATTCCTCTGTAACTGGGTGTGTGAGTCTCCCTCCTAGCTGGGCGCTTTCAGTGGGGCCGGGGTTGGCCCCCACCGATGTTCTTAAAACATCAAGAGACAGGAGCTCTGCTTTTAAATTAAATTACACAGCAGCGTAGGTTAAATGAGTCCTTTGAATGTTAATACAGTGGCTATAATTATGGTAATAAACATGTCCCTGCTATTTTGGAGTAGGCAGGATAGCCTCTAGAAGCTCTCGGCTCCTTGCTCGTTTTTTTTATTTCTTGTTTAAGTTTGCTGTGACACTGCTCCTCTCAGAGGGCTGTGTTGGTGCCTGATGGCAGTGCAACGCTGTGCAGAGCTAGAATACTTAACCCCCAAGTTTGGAGGCACACAATGGGGCAGCTTCAGGCTGTTTTCTTCAGGCTGTGTTCTTCAGGGAATAAGATTTATGGGGACAGTTGAAAAGCAAAAATCCTGACCTTTGGATGTGTGGAGCATCATGGGGGATTATCCTTACCCGATATGCAATTACCTCATGCTAGAGGGAAGAACAGTAACCCACTTCTTTTTGTCCGTTTCTTTTAGAATCATAGAGTAGTTTGAGTTGGAGGGGACCTTAAAGATCATCTAGATGTCTAGCCTTTACCTCCCACATCCTCCTCCTCCTTGAAATTCCCATATGGATATGCTCTTAGTGTTTTAGCAGTATGTATATGTTTTTTTTTTGATTCACCGATAAGGCTGAATTTCTTTCAGGGTGAAAGAAAAACATGTAAATTGAGGTTCTGTGATTCTATTTCTGCACATCATGTGTGCTGCTGTTGGCAGTTCTAGGAAGAACCGTTCCTCCTTTTAGTTTTAAGGACAGTTTGTGAGAAAAAGTGAATCCAGCAGTACTGTTGCTGTTGCAAGGCTGAGGTTAGAGAAATGTGTTTAATCACTAGAAATGAATGAATATATGACTTCTTGAAATAAAGGGCAAAGAGTGTGCAATCTGAATTATTGCTTTAATAAAGGGGCGATGCTACTTTTACCAGGTGTTCAGGTAGTAGGAATTATTTGGTGTTCTCCAAACCTGGCTATATTGATTATTTGCACAATATTTCCTTGTTTTTTCCTTCTTGAATTCTATGCGTGTTTTTATTTCTCATTCTCCTTTTTAATGCAGTTACTGTCTGCGACAGCATTCTATAGTGTTTATCCATCATATTTATATTTATCTCTTTCCTCAATACGGTAAATGTAATGGAAGGACACACTGTTTATGCTGTCTAGAGTTTCAGTAAGCTTATAGCCGAAACAGTTCCTGCTATGGAGTCCCAGAACTTGTTAGCTGTTCGATTTACATCTTCAACAAAAGTGTTAAGTAAGTATGTAAGTTTTGAGTAATATTCTTTTTTCCATTAGTCCTTCAGCTTTCTTAACAGTGAGGAAGGAATGCAAATCTTTGGAGTCTCATCTGGGGTTTTGATGGCCCAATAAAACTAAATTTTTTTTGGCATGAAGCCTTTGAATGCTACAGCAGCTCTTGTATATGATTGGTATGATTTACAAAGACTGCAGACAGCAAGCACAATATTGGACAGTTATCTTGATGGATTTGTCAGAGGCTTTTTTTCCCTTCTCCCCTGTGGCAAAATACAGTCGGCTAAAGATTTTCTTTCACATCATCACAAGATTCAAATTTAAAATGGTTCTTAAATTCTGTACTTTGTCATGAGACTACTACATATACTTTGTTCTGTACCATGTGATTACGAAAGAAAAACTTTTAAGAAACATGCACTGATTGTGACACAGTTAACTATTCATGCCCCAGTTTATTCACGTATTTATTTTATTTAGTAATTTTTTTCCATTAAGAGAAATTTATCTTATAATTTCTCTTAGTGGAAATATAAGTGTGTGTGTATGTATATATATATACACACCTTTTTTTTTTGCTTGGATTTACAAGTCTCTATCTTTTTCTATCACTTAAGGAATTAGGCACCCTGAACAACAAACATGTATGTTTTACTCTGTATTGGACAGGACCTTCTGTTCTGGCTGATAATTACCCTTGATATTACCTCCATTTTTGTTCAATAATCTGTAGGAGGAGGTTCCTGTTCTTTCTATTGCCTGCAGAGCCGTATTTTCAGGTTTTGACTGAAGGACAAGTTTTAGGTAAGTACAGGCTTGAACAGTTGGTTGTATCTTTTCTGTATCCATGATCTGATTCAAGGATGCTCTCTATAAGGGCTGACGTTTTTGTTCAGGCTACATTCAAAGTCTAAACCACCATTGCTTCCATTAAAAGAAAAAACACATTTACTCCTTAGCTTACAGCCTTACTGTTGGGGATTTTTGCTGCTGGTAAACAGCCCTGAGTAAAACTGCTCTAATTCTTCCTAAATCTTTAAAGATCCCACTCAGCTTGCAGACTACATCCCTTACATGCTCCTGTACTTTATTATCCTGAAAGTTTGTTCCCTTGCTGTTCTGCTGTGGCAGTCTCCTTGGTTCCCTGGGAAGCTTTTGTTCTGCTCCGGGTCATCCTGTTCCAGTACAGAGAGTTACGTGTGGGACGGGGCCCTTCAGGAGGGCTCACTGTGCAGGGGTTTGTGTTCGTGGCGGTTAGCTTTCCACAACAACCATGTGTAACCTGGTTACTGGACCAGTAGATCTGTCAGTCTCTCTGCTTCTGAATTTTAAGAATTCTTCTCTAACTACTCTCTTCTGTATTATATAAAATATTCTATGCATTTGTTTTCTTGAAATGTTGTTACTCATTATTTTTAAGCTGAGCTAAAGCATTTCGTGATTAATAACCTCAAGGTTCCTTTTTGTTACCATATGCTTAGTCATTTTATCTGCGTTAGCAAGGCATGATGACCTATTTTGGTTAGTATGTCTGGGTTTTGAGCTGAAGGATGATAGCATATCTTGGAATTTCTTGGGTATGATAGAGACAAAAAAAAGGGAGTAAATGTTAATGGAGCGCAGACTCTATTGCATGTTAGAAGCATGTTAGTCACTGAAGGCTTTAAAGTGTCACCCTCATTTTTAAGTTCACTTATCTACTTCTGATCATCCTAAGACCCTTCAAGCAAGGCTGACTTTGCTACAGGAATTCAGCAAGGTGCCATTATGCCTTGCATCCATGAGCAGAGGTTCTCTGCTGCCTGGCAGTATGTATTCCTCACTGACTAACACAGCCACTAGTTGGGTTTTTTTGTTAGATGAGTGCAACTTTGAAGGCTCATCACTGAATGAATCCATTAAGAGAGCTGCCTAGAGGATATCTTATTTTTGCAGAACATGCAAAAAGTCAGAGTCACTTTCCAAGCTGAGGGCTGTGGTAACATGATTTATTTCCCTTAAAGCAATCAGTGATTTTGCTGTTCAGTTCGTTCATCATGCTTAGAATTCACTAATTGGTGGAAAAAAATGTTCAAAAGATTATTTGATCATAGCCATACTGTTTTCTTTTCATTACGCTGTCTTTCATTAAAATAAAAAAATACGTTTTCTTCCTTAACTCACAAGACCTAACAGCTTCATAGGTAGCTGTTGTTTACCTATTTTACCATCTTGGGGGCTTCAGACAGAGGAGAACCAAGACATAAGCCTCCCAAATTGTACATGTAGTGTTCTCTAGCTGACTACTAACTAGTCCTAGTAATTGCAAGACTCGTACTTTGTTGCAAGAAGGGTGAAAATGTCATTTTCATGACTGTGTGTCTGCTTTGCTTAAAACGACCTCAGTGTTTTTTCTCGCAGTTTTATTTAAACTTGACTTGGTGCACAAAGAAGTGCAATTCACCTAGAGACTGAACTTTCTGAGGCAACAGTACAGGAAAAACTGTGTAGGCTTGGTAAATGAGGATGAAACTAAAGATCCATCAGAACAAATTCAGGAAATAAAGTGAACGGTGAAACTGCGGGGTTTGGCATTGAACAGAGCAGAGAGCTGAAGGGCAAGAACAGTTTATCCTCTCTCCATGGGATGCTTCTGCTGACCTTGCTGTGTTCCATAGGCTGAGAATAGTGCCAGAGGTGATCTGGGGTAATCTTACTGGGAGAAGGGGAGCGTGATGGCTTGCTAGACACTAGTATTTAGTGTTGCATGTGGCCTTCTTCTTAACTATCCTCCACCCCCTGTCCCTTACTGCAAAGGTGAAGTGTGTTGAGTTACTAAGCAAAATGAGTTCTGTTTCTGTAATCTGGAAAAGTGAGTTGAGCTTGTCAGAATTATTGAAAGGCTAGAAAATAGACTGGTTTGTAGTTAGCTTATTTTAGCATAGTAAAGACATCAGATCCTTTCTTGTTCCACTCTTTTATTCTACATATGAGTTGCTGTGTGCAACTGGGCCTCTTGCACGCATTCCAGGGATTGCTCATGCCTCCTATGAAGTGTCAGTTGGCTGGTCAGTTAAAATTTGCAGTTGGTACTGTAGTAGTTATCTCCTCTTTGGTACCATTTTATAAGTACTTGAAAAGTTGCCATAAGCTGCCTCTCTACAGCCTTCTCATTATTTCTGCAGGAACATCACTTTTTTTTTTTTTTTTCAGGTAGAAATATTCCAGGTGGCCTTTCTTGGAGGGGCAGAGGGAGGAAAGGCTGCCATGTCTCTCTTTAGGTACATGGGCTCTATTTCAACATATACTGCTTGTGTGCTTGATTTCTGGATAATCTGCTTGCCAAGAGTGTCCTTGGCTGTACAGTGATACAGAAAGTTTTAGCCGCATGCAACTTCCAATTCAGCCTCCAATGTCTACTGGTAGAAAAAGAGAAATCGAGCCATATTTTCACTTCTGTAACCTTGAAAAATCAACCAGATGCAGAAACATGGAAACCATTGAGACTTCTTCCCAAAGAAGGGGGGGAAACATCCCTCCTCCTGAAGCATTCCAGCATTCTTACAGGCTATGTTTACGTAGATGGGTTTAGAATCTCCTGTAACCCATCACGTTCATTTGCTGTCTTATTCTGTGGCTTGGTTGAAGCAGAGCACTGGTTTTATGGCTGCAGCACACTGTGTCTCTGCATGCACTTTCCTGGAGCCCTCTGAAAGTCTGTGGGCTCTGCTGCGGCAGCCTGGAGGCTGCTCTGCCATCCCTGCTACAACAGGATGAGTTTGGAGACAACTGAAACAAGGAGCTGTGAAAGCAGTGAGAAATGGGCAAAGCAAATTTTGAACTTCTTGAATGTGTCCTTAAATAGTAATGAAGGGTCACATCCTCAACATTGGCAGCAGTCTGCTAGTATTTCAACAGGATTTTGGGTAAACTTGGAGATGTTAGATTAAAATCAGTAATGTGAGATGGCTGAAATGTTTAATATAGAGCTTGTGAAGTAGCAGAGTTGTGGACAGTGAGCAGGTTGACACCAGAGTGGATGAAAAAGTCATGCAAACACCCTTTTTAATAAATTTGTTCTTCAGAATAAACCCAGCAAATTAAATTTCAACCATAATTTCTACTTCTGGGAAGGCCTTACCTGTACAGGTTAGGTTCACTTAAATAAAGCACTTTGTATCAGTGACTTCTCAAAGTAAATAGGTCAAAAGATGTGACTTTTGGATTGTTAGTTATCGTATCCATTGTGTTCAGTAATGTAAAATATATAAGGCAGCTGCAGGGTACTCAGCCTTTTAAGTTTTTAGTTCTCTATTTTAGTGTCTTTACTGTAGTGGTTTAGCCCCAGGTGGCAGCTAAGTACCATGTGGCTACTCACTCCTTCCACAGCTTCCCATCCCAGTGTGATGGGGTTGAGAATTGAAAAGAAAAAGATAAAACTCATGGGTTGGGATAAAGACAATCCAAGGGAACAGCAAAAGGGGAAAAATAATAATAATGCAAGAATATACAAAGTGAGTATTGCACAGTTCAGTTGGTCACCACCTGGAAACCACTGCCCAGCCTGTTCCCGAGCAATGATCCCCTCAGCCAGCTCCTCCAGTTTATGTACTGAGTGTGACATATGGTATGGAATATCTCCGTGGCCAGTTTGGATCGGCTGTCCTGGCTGTGACCCCTCCCAGCTTCCTCCGCACTCTTTGCCCTCTCTTTGGCACGCCAGGATGAGAAGGTGAAAAACATTAACTCTATCCCAGCCAAACCCAGGATGCACTAGTCTGGATAGAGTTCTGCTTTTTTCATTTTTCCCAGTATAAGTACTTTTCTTTTTTTGAGAAGTAGAAAAGCTTTTCTGTTACATATTTGCTTTCAATTTAGCTACTGAATGCAGAGAGAATGTTTTCTTTTTGAATAAACTCAGGATTGAGAACTCATTTGGGAGCTTAGAAGGTTGGAAAGCTTTTTCTTCTTTCTTTGTCCCTTTTAATCTATGAACGAAATAATCAGATGGGAACAGATTAGGATTATGTGCATTAAGATTGAAGTGCACAAAGAACTCCATGGATCTCACTGAAGGCATCGTGAAAATTAGGTATCTTACAGGCTTAGTGTTTTTTAGATACCTAATAAATTGTCTTGATATTTCAGTGAATTTGATAATAGTGAATTGAAAACTTAATTGTGGTCACCAATCTAAATATCTATCCTACAATAACTCACCCTGGTTTAAATAGCAGTCATTTGCAGAATTTAAAAAAAAAATTCTGATGGTCTCTTCTCCCAAGTGATAGGTGGTAGAACAAGAGGGAATGGCCTCAAGCAGCTTCAGTGGAAGTTTAGCTTGGACATGAGGAAAAATTTCTTCACCAAAAGGGTTATTGAGCACTGGCAGAGGCTGCCCAGGGAGGGGTGGTTGAGTCACCATCCCTGGAGATGTTTAAAAGATGGGCAGATGAGGTGTTTGGGGACATGATTTAGTAGTGGACAGGTATGGTTGGAGTTGATGATCTCTAAGGTCTTTTCCAACCTAATGATTCTATGGTGCATTTTTAGGAACTTTTAAGACATCTTAGTGGTATAAGTTTAGTTCCTTCTGAATGCAGTGCATCAAAAGCCATAGGTAATCTATGGCATCTGAGTATAAAGGAACAAATCCACTGCTACTTTCTAAGAAAAAAGGTGTAAAAGCAATAAATGTAAACAAGACTATGTAACACTTAGAAAAGTGTGTAAATATTGTTTAACCTACTGGTTATGGAAAAAGAGGTACCAAAGTAAATGTAAAGACTATATTAATTGCAATTGAACCTGAGATGTTTCAACTCATAGAAATGAACTGCTGGAGGAAAATATCAAAACAAATTTTAATGTAAGATTTTGTGCTTACTAATGTGTTTGCTTTCCAATAATGAGTTAAGACATCTGTTTTATCTTTTTGTCATTTGGACCATAAAATTTATCTAAAAATACTTCAGTACTTAATGCTGTCTTGCCTTTTCTTTTTTGTTCCTGTTCCCCCAAATTTCATGTACTTGTAGAGCATGTAGTCAGCCACACAGGCGAGTCAAAAGGAACAGTGACAAGATGCAGACCACAACGCAGCTTTATGTTAAATGTTGAAGGCCAGATGCATAGAAGGGTGGGAGGTTTTGTTATTACTTGTGCTTTGCTACAGAAAAATAACCAGTTCTTTCCAAACAATCCCTGTGATACTACTGCTACTCATCTTAGTCTGGGAAGAGTAGAGTAGAATATTTTCAGTTGGAAGGGATCTACAATTATCATGAAATGTCTGAGCCTCAGACCTACTTTCAGTGTGCTTCTCAGTGTTTGAAAGACTTTCGCCTCATTTTCCCCTGCAGACTACTTTGTGCGTGGCTGGTGGTGTATTTCAATGAGATTCCTGTCCCCTACACATGTGAACTTGAAATTCCTGCCATTTCACATGTTGGAGGGAGAATGAAATAACCTACAAGCAGATCCTCCCAAGCACAATTCCTGGAAACTGTATACTGTCGTGGGCATGTTTATTTTCTACTTGCCTCCTTGCTGTGATAACCTCAACTTTTTGAGGAAAGGAGCAGACAGTTTATTTAAAAACCTGTTATAGCAAAATGTCATTTACATAAGCAACAGCAGATCCCTTCATGCTACTGAACCCCTATTTTCCTTTGCAGAAACTAGGAAAACTTTTTCTGTGAGTTTAACAAAATGATGCCTAGAGTCTAATTATCCTGTAATGTTGGAGAAAGTTCTTCAGCAGAGGCAAGGCTGAAAACAAATTCAAAATTAATCAATCTCATCTATGCTTAAAGAAACTGAAAAGGGCTATACCTGAACTTCCTTTTTCAGAGTGGTCAGGAGCAGTGTTCAGGCTCTGTTTTAGTTGTAGTCCAAAGCTGTTTTGTTTTCATGTCTTACTGAAATTTGAGGATACAGAAGTGGTTTTAGTGATGTGATGAGGCTTTGCAGTGTGTTTTCATGCCCTTCTTCTCCTTTCCCGCAGCTGCTACTCTTGCGGTTACATCCAAGCCTTAACTTTGCATTATTGAGACTTCTTTAAGGTTTTATTGTGCACTACATGGATACTACTCAATACGAGAAACTGGCTGCTTTGCATAGATATATCTGCTGACCTGTAACAATATGAAAGCTTAAGTACTTCCTCTTTCTGCAGCTGGATATGGAAGGGCTGGTCATACTGGTGGCACTAGTTCCCAGAATATTCATCTTTGATTTATGGGTAGTCAGGGACCCTCCTAAAGACAACTGGAATGACAACAGCTTTCTGTTTGGGTTAAATGTGGGAGCAGTTAAATACCCTATTGTTGAGGTGAGACAATAGGCTCAGAAAGATTTCTCTTTTTTTCCTTAACAAGGTCTTTAGAACTAACACAGAGCCTTGTGCTGAGCAGTTAGAACACTGTTTGCGGTTGAATTCATCGTCTGACTCCTTGGCGCTGAATGATTCCTGAACACCACGAGGAAGCATAGTAAAAATCATGTCTTCTTATGACAGTGAATTTTCCATCACTGTTACTGAAGGGATTTATCAAATTTCCCTAGAAAACATTCTTTGCCGTAGCAGTTGGGCTTGCACATTGAACCTGAATACAGAAGAGGCTTGGTCGTTGGAGAGACACTTTGTAGAACGTGTCTGATATTGGCTAAGTGTGAACCACTATGGCAAAGTTTCCTACTGGTGAGAAAGTCTTACAGAAAGCTGTGAAGCCTGGTGCAGTGTTGTTACCATTCTTTCATAGAGTTGGTTTGAAAAATACCAGGATCATAAGCCGCTGAAGTTGGAAACATGAAATGAATTTCAGGGGATGAAAAAAAAACAGGACTGACAAAATATATCTTAACATTAACTTCAAAGGGGCTGTAATACGGAGGAAGTTAAGGCTGATTTTTTTTTGACTAAATGTTTAGTGTAAAAGGGGAAGAGTTAGTGCTGAAAGTAGGAGAGTGTGGAACAAGGTAATACCAAGCTCTGGCCTGAGAGAAAAAAACTGGCCTCTTCTTCCTTTTATAAGAGAGTTTTCAAATATCTTCTATTTGAACTAAACAGTTGACCGTGCTAATGAGGTCTGGTTTTCCTAATCTGTTATACTTGTTGTAAAAGTGCTTAGTGGTGGATTCTGTGACTGAGTCAACACAATTCTAGGAGTTTATATGAAAGTACAGGTCAGGACTTCTAATGGGCAATATCTGTCCGGTTGGACTGCTTGGCTAAAAGTGGCCCCGGAATAATAAATTACCTACTCTTAAATGATCTGGAGTCATATATTCTGATCTGTATGCAGCCCTGGTAAGTTACAGAGTAGTACCAGTGAGACATGTCTTGTTCTGTCTATCTGAAAACAAAACAGCAGTGCTTTTGTTTAAGACATTATCTTGGAATTAGTGGGTGCTCGGAGACGTGCAGTAAGAAGTCAGGTACCAAGACCTTGACTAGAAACCATAGTTCAAATGCTTTTGCAGAAACTGCAGCTAAGGCAGAGTGTTACGGGAGCACAGCATTCTCACCAGAGCCAGGGCAGCAGGTTATGTGAAGTTAATGTTCTGGATGGAGTTACTTTTTGGTGATACAAGTGATGCTGTTTTGAAATCACAGTTGAGAAGTAAAGGCAGGTCACTGGATCAATCGTATTAGTGCCAGTATTGAAATTCGTGGGATATTCGGTGAGCTGAGACAAGCAGGCCCAAGAACATGATAAAATAAGCACTAACAGACTTGCTGCCATCTGACAAGTGGTGCTGACATCTCAAGTAAGAGTTGACCTCTTCACACAACAGCATAAGGCATGTCAGTGACTGAGCTTTGTTGTTTAACAAACTGCTCTGCTGTATTTCATGTGATGCTAAGAATTAGTGTTATCTTTGGCACAGGAAGGAAAATGTGGGCAACTGTTTTGTTGCAAGTCTGTCATCAGAGCCAGTAGGAACCAATTGTGGTTTTATGTGGAGGTTCATGTGGTCAGCGCTGCACAGCCAAGATGCTGGAGAGTGGATGAAGGTGATCTCCAGCCTCTGTGGCTTTCAGTGATTTGTGCAGAACAGGAAAGCCACTCTGGAAGTCGTGTGGCAGCCGAACCCAATGCAGTGTTACAACAGATTGGTTTGTGAGTTGGGTTTTTTTTTTTTTTTTTAGTGAATCTGTGTGTGCCTCCATGCAGAACACAATAGAACAGTGTGTGGAAGCAGAGGGAGAGAGCACATGAGATTAGAGATCTTGTTGAGCAGGCTGCTATCTAGAAAGAGATTTCAAGTTGCAAAAGTTTATGCATGACTGAATCCTACTTCCCAGGGGAGGGATTTTCTCCGAGTTTCAGCTTTATCAGTTTCTCCCAAGAGAAATATTTTCTAGGTACTTGAGTTGAAAATGACTGATACTGAAAAATGCAAGTTCACTTTTCAGTGCAAACTGAGTATTGCTGAAAGGGAAACAATTTAGATGCTTTATTTAAGGCACTTTAGGTGTGTTTTTAACAATAGGTGAGAAATCCAACAGGTGAGGTGCTAGGCACGAAAGATTATAGTATTTATAATGTGGTGGTAAGGCTGTGTATGTCTCACCTTATGAGTGGCTGCATAAATCTGTCAGTGCCTCATAAATCTCATCAAGAGGCCATTTTCCTGGCATCTCCCAGATTCATAGTTTGTCTGCCAGCCATTTCAGGAGGTTCACAGGAGGAAAGCAGTGTGAGTGGCAGGGGACTTGAAGGCAGAACAAGCTTTAATGCTGTCTGTAGTGCCTTCCCTTGCTGATCAGCTTCTTAATCCCTACGGAAGTAGAGTAGCCTCTTTCTTCTTTCTCCTTCATCATCCTCATCCCTTGTACTGCTGCCTTTGAGAAACTGCAGTTTCTCAAATGACTTTCAAATTCACAAGTACCGCACCATAATTGATTTCAGGCATCAAAAGTGTTGGACAGGAGTTGCATTTGTATAACTTGGCTCTGATGAGGTTTTTAGTACCAGGACACAAAATTAGCTAAATTGAGCCTGGAGAAGAGAAGACACCAAGGAGACCGTATAGCGACCTTCCAGTACCAGAAGGGGCTACAAGAAAGGTGGGGAGGGACTGTTTACAAAGGCTTGTAACAATAGGATGAGGGATAATGGCTATAAACTGGAGAGGGGCAGATATAGATTAGACATAAGGAAGAATTTCTTCATCATGAGAGTGGTGAGGCACTGGTACAGGTTGTCCAGGGAAGCTGTGGCTGCCCCATCCCTGGAGGTCTGAAAGGCCAGATTGGATGGGGCATTGGGCAGCCTGGTCTGGTGGGATGTGTCCTTGCCTATTACAGGGAAGTTGGAACTGGATGACCTTTAAGATCCTTTCCAACCCGAACTATTCTATGATTCTATGAAACCTGATTGTTTAATATAGGCAAAATTACTGGTTGGCCGCACCTAACCCAGTCTAGAAATGTGTAGCACAGTTGTGTTCATGTAAGAGGGACATGCTTAATCCAGTGCAACTTTCCCATAGGAAGCAAATCTTTTCTGTCTTGTGGCACTGGCAAGTGCTTTGTATGGATGCTCCTGCACTGCCTGGGAAGAAACCTGGAGAGGAGATGGGGAGGGGTAATGCTTTAGGAAATGGACATCAAAAGACAGGCCTTGCCAGCACTACACATCTTGCTGAACAGTCCTGGGCGCGTAACACAGGATTTAGCCTCGATATGTCTAAACAGATATCTGATTTAGCCCAGCACCCTACCTCTAATAATGGCCAGTAGTAATGATTAGGGGAAAAAGAGTTAGGAAAGGCAGTGATCCCTCCCAGCTTTTAGAAGGCTGCAGTTCAAGGGCTTGAATCAAGGAGGTTACATCTGCAGCTTTGTTTAACAGTCCTTGGCAGACCTTGATTTTATGAATTCATCTAATCATGTGTTAATCTGTTTAAAATTTTTGCCTTCACAACATCCTGTGACAACAGGTTCTGCAATTAATTGTAGTGTGGAAGAAGTACCTCCTTTTCCTCTTGTTTTTAAACAAGCTGCCTGATAAATTTAATTTTATAATACCTAATTAATTTATTCAAAAACAGAGTTTCCTATTTGCTTTCTCTGTAATACCATTCATAGTTTTATGTCTGTCATCTCATCCATCTCCTTTCTTGTTTGCTTGGTTCTCCTTAAGTTAAAGATACTTCAGACCCCATCGTGGTCACCCTACTTTGAACCTTTTCTGATTCTGCTATATCCTTCTCCAAGGAGGGTTTCTTAGAGCCGCTGCACTAAGGATTTGCAGTAGCACAGTGATATTCCCTGTTGCATTGGGTATCCTTGACCTTCTTATTCTTGATGTTCCCTTTGCTCTCCCAACCAGCACTGAGCTTTACCATCTCTGAGTGAATGGCTCCTCACTTTAATTAAACTGCCATGGCTCCAGGGTTCCCATTTGCTATATTGGCTCTTACTTTGTGTTGTTGTGTGTACAAATCTATCTGCAGCTCCTCACAGTTAGTTCTGTTTGATTCTGTAATTGCCAGCAAACTTCACCGTCTTGCTGTTTGCTCAGTTTTCCACATAAATAATGAATATATTGAGTAACACAAATGCAAACCCAGAGCTGTTATGAAAACTGGCTCTTTATTTCTGTGCTGTTTCTTCTCATCTATCCAGTTGATAATTTGCAAGACCTTCCATCTTACCCATGATGGTTCAATTTCTTTAAAAGCCTGTGGTGAGAGACATTGTCAAAGGTTTATTAGAGATCTAAGCACACACAATGTGTCATGCATACCTCACTTACCCCTGTATATCATGGTTAGCTTGGTAAAAAGAGTCCATGCCATGATGACACTCCACCAGGTTATTATATTTATTTTTCATACCTGTTAATTCTGTTAAAATTTTTATCAGTTTTCTGACTGTAAGGCAGATCCTATAGCTGCCAGCCTGTAGTTCCCTGGAGCCCTTTTACTGACATTGGCAGCACATCCTCAGCTTTTTTTATAGCTCACTTGTTAGGTTTGACTTAGAGGAGAGCTAGGCAGTGTGCTTAGTAGTTCAGTGGTTATGTATGTTGGAGGGCCTTTAAAATTCCTGGGTGCGTAGCATCGAATTCTGGTAGCCTGTTGTTCGTCCTAGAGCCTGATCTAATAACACCTTGGTTTTGCCGGTTGTCTTGCTCCCGTACACACATTGCATTTTCCTGAGTTTCAGGAGACCATTGGTCAGTTTGTCTCCTTTATCCCTTGGCTCTGCTGAGTAGGCAGGCAGACTTTTCCTTCTCTTGTGTTGCTGCTCTGAGTGCTTGTTATGCTTGAAACAGGAGCTGGAAAGGAGGTGGCTGCTGGAAGGCAGGAATTGTGGCCATGGAGGAACACCTCTTTCTGCCTCAGTCCTGGTTTAGGCTAGCTTAAGCACGTCTAGAAGCCATAGCAACAAATATATATATAATATAAATTGGCTTATGTTGCATGAATTATTTGCATGGAAGGTGTATTAGAATGTAGCTGTTTCCTGTCCTTATTGCTCAGAAAAAAATCTCATTTTCAATTAAAATAAACATATATGCATATGAGCTTTTAAAGTTTTTGCATAGATACTGGATTAATTTAGCGTATTAATTTGTACTGTTCTGATTTGGATTATATTCATGGCAAGCTTTTAATGCAACTCTTCAAATGTGTGAGACATTCCTAGAATTTAGGATCAGAGTGAAGGGGAAGGTTTTCATGTTTCAGAAGAGTTAATGCACATTTTGATTTTGAAGCAGTTCAAAATTCAGCATTTCATATTAATTCCTGCCATCGATCATCTTCAATAGTTGAAACAAAAATCCTCAATTGTGTGCAAGCTCTTTTTTCAGTGTGGATCAGACCTATGCTGCCTTGTCTTTAATGGCTTTCTGGCTGCTTTTTCTGGTTTTTACTCCCTGGGAAGAAAGCTGGAATTCATTGTTCTGGTCTCAGAATACCTATGGTGAGATAGCAATGCTGTTTTCTTCCTCTCTTACCTACTTCATTTCCCCCTTTCTTCTGCCCTTATGTGGATATTTCTTATTCTGCCTCAGTGTGCGTGTGTCCCCTTAATTGCTTTTTGCTCTGACTCCGCAGAATCCTGGTTTGTGTGTGTGAGGTTTGCGCAACCATTCTTATCTAGTTTCTGCCTTTTTCAATGGCTTCTGAGTCAACTTCCCTCCCTGGAATCAATTGAGGTAATGTGGCGTGGTGTTGCTTAGCAATGCCAGGAAGCTGATACGCCTGGGTGATGTGTGAGCTCTAACCCAACTGAGCAAAAGAGACTACCTGTCCTCTGTGGTCCAAACAGAGTGGAAATCTTGAATTTTCTAATGTTTTCAGCATTCTTACCTTTATGTGTTTTGGTTTTTTTTCCTCTAATGTTGCTGAGTAACAGTTGTATAGACTTAGCGATGTTCCGTCCCCCTTCTTCCTGATTTATGCAAGTGTAAAAAACTTTACAGCATGTAGAACCAAAATATAATTGGGATGTCAATCTTTACAGAGCTGGGTATCTAATTAACTGTCTTGAGATAGGTATGTTTTCTGTCTTCCTCCTCCACGCACCAAGCAAAGCTGTCGTGAAGGCAGAGCTGAGCTTTGTAGGAAGTTTCAGTCCTCCAACGCAGCACAGACTGGCAGCCAATCTAGTGTGCGTGGCAGAGGATTAAAAACCAGGATGAATTTGCTGCCTTCAGCCATGTAAGAATACAGAATGAGTTATTTAAGCAGCAGATGTAAAGATGTTAATGAAAGTTATTAGCTCTGAAATATTTATTTAAAATTGTTCATGCCTACAGTGGAATTGCTAAATTTTCAGCTGTGGTTAGATTTCAGTCTCATTTCAATGGCAAAAGAACTGAAGTATTTTTTCCCGCTTTCTTGTTTTGTTGGTTTTTTTCCAAAGCCATGGGTGTATGCATTAAAAAAAAAAGCCAAACAAACCCCCAATCTGCTGGTTTGCTTCTTTCTCTTATCTTTTTAATAAGAAACACTAGAAAAAATTGCATATAGGTGAATTTAATATTGTTAAGCCACAGTTTTACAGGTGGCTGCTCTCATCCTTCACAGAATATTGAATTGCATGGGGTAGCCCCATGTGTAACTCATGGGGTAGGATAAATGCGAAGGTGGTGTTTTCCCCTTTTAAACCAGAATGCAAACCCAAGATCTTTCTTACAATCCTGAGGGAAGATTAGGGAGTGTTCCTTGTTACTCTGGAAGGAGTTGTGGACCCTGACATCTGACAGCAGTTATGTTGAATTATATTGAGTGTGGCATGAAAACTTCATCAGACTTGTTTTTCATGCGGTAAGGTTTGTGCATCAGTAAGCGCAAGCCCACTAGTCTTCTACGGAAACTCTCCCTTGATGTTGAAAGGCTTGAAAACACCTTGGAAACTTTGGGTACAGTTAGCCAAAGCAATTGGGTAAGTGATCACAGCCTTCAGGTGGCTGGTACCTACTGTGTTGGCACTGCCAGGTCATCTGTTCCTTTGAGCCCCGATAGCAGCATAGAACAGTCTCAGAGAGCAATGTGGCAAACAGCTCTGCCTTCAGCACAGAGGGAAGGTAAGGTCTGAGCTGGGGACATGGACCTCCGTGGCCTGACCATGAGGGCTCAGCGAGGAGAATGAATCTGGGTGCTGAGGGTAAAATGATTGATGTCAAAATACACCCAGAAGCAGACGGTGGAGAGATGCTGTCAGGGGACTGGCCCATCTTCAGTGCTACTTATTAGAGCTATAAAGGATTACTTACTAGGTATTGGATCGTTGAATGGTTAGTCTTTCTGATCTACTGCTGCCTCTCTTAACTAGTAGTTTTTGTGACTGACATGCATTTCTTATACCTGCTAGTTTATTCATTTCTGGTTTAGATCATGTAATTTGTAGTACGCACTCATTTATCCTTGTCTAGAAGGAAGCAAAGCATCAGGCTGGTGAGGGGATTTACAGCAGTTTCATTGCCATGGTTTCAGACAGCCTTACGTAGCCTAAAAATAGATATAGGAAAGAATATTCTCTTCTCTTCCCTTCTCTCCCTTCCCCAGCTGTCTAACTAATTGGAATTTCCTTTTTTATTTGTACGTTTTTGTTGTTATGGATTTACTGACTGACAGGTCAAGCAAATTTGTTTGACGTTTTGTTTGAAAGAGGAAAGTTCATCGTAGTATCTAATACATTGGGGAGTGACTTCCCTGGTTGTGTGCCAAGGCTATTACCTCTGGCTCACGTCTCTTACACTTGAGTAGTGCTGCTCTGCTGGACTGTAGCTTATTACAAGCTGGTGCAATAGTCCACGCTGTGTAAGGGACCATCCTGGGGGTACCTTTGGAAATTATAACCTTAACTTGTCCTGTGCTCAGCAGAGGAGGCTATAATACAGAATACATGATAATGTGCTTTTGGTTCCCTGCGTTGCTGCCTGAACAGGCTTCTCTTCCAGAGTCAGGCTGGCTGCTTTACTGGGTGTCCTGCAACTCCCCAACAAGGGTGTTACACAGAGGTTAAGGATTGCTCTTGTAATCAGCAGGATAGGTTTTAAACTCTTGCTTTGTGTATGACAGCGCCTAGGCTGCAGCAGCAAGGAGCTGGGGAGACAACCTGGGTGACCACTGCTCCCTCCTCTTGGTATCCTTGCTCAGACAGCACGACAGCTACGCAGCCTTGGCTGGCTTGATTAAAGCTTGCTTGGTCATGGCTTCACTGCTTCCTGATTGCAGTGCTGGTTGTTTGCATACGTCGGAAAAAAATAGAGATGTCTCTTTTGATGTGTACTGGCTAAACTATGTTTAGCTTTGGCTCGGGTGGTTGGATTTCCCTCTTCTCCTGCCTTCAACGCAGGTGTTGACCGTTTCTGTTATCAGGAGTTCCGTATGCTTTTAGATCTCTCTCCCCAGACAGGAAGGGCATGGATTGGAATCACACCGATGCCTTGGATTTCCTGCATTGCTTCCGGTTGGGGAAAGTGAGTAAATAGCTCCACGGCAGGCTTGCCAACTCATATCTTTTAGTGACAGGTTTTGGAGCAAAGGGAAAGTGTTCCAGGTTGCTTGCAAAGCAGGGGAAAAAAGTCCCACGTGGACTCTTAGCAGATTAAGTGGCAAATAAGGTGTTTGTTCTGCTGATCTATTTTTCATAACCAAGGTTTTGGCTGCCCATGAGAAGCTGTGGTGAGTTTATTGATTTGTTTGTGTCGGTGCTGGTACCAGGCATTTTCTTTCTTCGTGTTGCTGCTTTTGTGGTCAGGGTGTCCTAACTTTTCTCTGCAGGGACTGAATTCAGAATACCTCATGTGATGTCAGGGTGCAAATATATTAGTGAATGGCGGCAGAGTATTGCTATTTCCTTCACGTTTTGGCTTATTTACTGGTTGTAAATACTTTCAAAATTTTCCATGTTTCTGGACTGATTGGAGTCGAGGCTTCTTGTTCCATATACCATATTGGACAACATTATTGTATTTAGGAAGAAGGTGGTAGAGGATGCATAGAACTGTGGGTAGGACAACTTAAGGGAGGACTGCTATTCAGAAGAGATTAAACCTTATCCAGGAGCTTGTGTGTGTTTGTGAGGATTGAATGGTCAGGTACTGCCTGACAGTAGAATTTTTGATGTCTTGCTATGAAGTTTTTTCTGTTGCTTTCAAGCTGCATTGCATTCGGTAGCTGCAACGTGTGCCTATGCTTTCCTGCTCTTCTGTGTGATATTCTGCAGTATTTATGTGCCTGTCTGGGGCAGCTGGAGAGCAGGAGAAAAGCAGCCCCCAAGTACAGGTGAGGGAAACCTCAGTGCCTTCTCAGCCTTCGACAGAGGCAGGGACCTGCCTTGGCCTGCTCATCACCGGTACAGGGCAGAGCATTTGGGACAGGAGCATGGCCAGGTTGTGATGGCTGTTTCGTTCTTTTGAAGAACTGCTCTGTTCCTTTCGCAGTGGCGGCGAGTTTGCCATCCTTTGGAAGGATGCACCCTGGAATTTCCACAAAATACAGGGCTTCCTAGGTATAAGGAGTAGCAATGCAGTGTTTTAACGTTTTATGATTTTTCAATTTCCCAAGCCAAACTGAAGCTGAAGGAGTTCCTAGAGGCCTGCAGGGATGAGAGGATGACTACCATCTGTGTTTGATCAAGAGCTGCCGGGGGAGAGTGCTTCATGCAGGCCAGCCCAGATTGCAGAGCCAGGCTGTTAGTAGCCCTAAGAGAATATAATCCTGCCTGATCCTAGAGGGGAAAATTTTCCATACCTGGCAGATTTTTACATAAGTTTATTCCCGAAGTGGACCTTCCTTCTTCTCTAATCATTTAAATTCCTGGAAATACTATATGTATGAATTTACATAAAATAAACCAGTGTGCGTAATGTTACAGCAGTGCACAGCAGTTGATTATCTCTTTCCCTTCCCATCTATCCAACACCTGTGTTTCAAAAGCTGTCATTTTATATCCATTTTTTGTTCCATCCAACTCTCCAGCCACTTCATTGCTCAGCTCCTTGTGCACCAGTATTCTCTACATGGGAATGCTTTTGTGTGTGCACACTCTGGAATATAACCAGAGCTTTGCATAAGTGCTCATCTCCTCTGTTGAAAGAAGCAGAGACTGGAGTAGGGGGTGTGAATCTGGGGGTGGCGGATGGCTGGAAGCAGAGATAAGGGGCGTATGTATGGAGGAGCTCACAGGTTGTTGTGTGCATCTACAGGAGCAGAGAAGTTGGGGGCGAGGTGAAAGCAATGCCAGAAGCATTGAATTGTATGCTGTTTGTTTTGTCTGGATAAGGAGGTGTTATTTGAAGGCAGATGCTTTACTTGTAGACCTTGTGGGGCTCGGAGTGTTTGTATGGAGGAGGTATGAAAATTACGGGTACTATTTCCTGGACTTTCAGTGTAGTCAGTCATGTTAATTGCTTTTTTTAATGTTCATTCAAGAAGTCGAAGCATTTTAATATTTCAAATATGATTGTGTATTAGATTCTGTTTAAAAACATGATTAATGTTGCAAAGCAAAATTTCATAGTGAAAAGCTGTAATTCTCCCTTTTTTGTGCATTATGACATAATCTTTAATTACTCACTCACACTTTTCCCCCTTTCATGATCTCTTGTTTGTTGGGTTTGGTTGCTCTCCTCCTGCAACACAGTGCTGTGTATTTCACAGGAATGAGAACCTTTCTCACAGACAGACCTTTTGCAGATGTGGTAGGTGGAAGGTGGCTGAAGGGAGCTGATGGCCTCTTGCTTTTAAGGAACTAGATTCAATTCATAGAAGAGTTCCTGACAAGGGACAGGACAAGAGGGAATGGCCTCAAGCTCCACCAGGGGAGGTTTGGCTGGACATTAGGAAAATATTTTTCACCGAAAGAGTCATTGGGCACTGGAATAGGCTGCCCAGGGAGTCACCTTCCCTGGAGGTGTTTAAGGGACGGGTGGACAAGGTGCCCAGGGGCACGCCTTAGTGTTTGATAGGAATGGTTGGACTCGATGATCCGGTGGGTCTTTTCCAACCTGGTGATTCTATGATTAACTTAAACACACAGAAAATGGTGATGAAACTTGATAAAACTTGAGGTCCATGAGCTGATTTTCAGAAAGCCTCATGCTCCTGGATGCAGCCTTTAGTAAAAGGATCTATAATCACATGTAAAGAAAACTACAGGGTGTGAAATACTTGAAGTTTGGCTGTAAGAGACTCCGTTTAGGAAAAGAAAGTCAGTGGGTTTGCTTTGGACTTCAGTCTGTTTGACCTAGATCAACAAATGGTTTTAGAGTCTGAACTCTCATTTGAGCCAGTACATCTGTGTCTTGAGGACCTGGGTTTTCTGTCTGTAATTCCCCATAGAGGAAGTACAGATAATGTGATGCCTCCTCCTCCTCTCACAAGGGAATGGGGAAGTGAGAGTAAGGATTTTTTTGAGAGTGTTGATCAGCCTGCTATACAGAAAGCACAGAAAGATTGTTGTCAATTCTGTCTTAACAGCAGATTACAAGTAGTTAGTAAGCCTTAAGGATAGAACAGGGTGGAAAAAATAAACCCTGAGTGACTTCCCCGTAATTGACTGTGCTTCCTTGGGCTGTGAAAGAGGCAGAATGGTCTTTGGCAGGGCTAAGGGGGGAAATCAATAAATATAAGGGTTTGCAAGAATAGGAAGATGTAACTTTGCAGTCTGATCATATGCTTTAACACAAACAATTCCTGGTTCTTAACTCTTCCTGTAAGGTGTTCAGTTTTCTTAAATTTAAAGAATAACTGAAAATGTGTTCTCTTTGAAAATGAAAGCTGCCATAGCAGCTCACCCTCACATTTCAGGGCCTTTGTCTCAGTCTGCTCCTCTGTCTCCCTTGGATCTGGCACCCATCCCTGCTAGACTCCAAGAAACCTTCCACTGCCTCCCTGCCTGGGTGGTGGCAGCCCTGCCATGGCCAGTGCAGGAAAGATGAGCTTCCTCCTGTCCTCTCCAGGGTCTGGATCTGCTCCAGTTTAAGGAGCCATGGAAATGAAGGGAGTCTTGGGCTGCTCTGTTTCCAGTCTGGTGTGTGCTCGCCTGCTTTGTGGGGAGACATTTGGTTGCCATTTGGAAAGAGTGTGAACTTCAAGCACGCTCAGCAAGGCAAAACTCCCAGGAGATGCTAGTTATTTACTCTTTAGAAATCTTTGCCTGCTGTGGACGTGCTATATAACACTATCGGATATGATTATAAAAGCTACTTTCTGTGTTCAGCATAATCTAAAGTTACTTGAGATTCAGGAGCCAAGAAAGGAATATGAGGAGTATAGAATGCTGTCCAACGGAAGAGCAATCTAATACCCTGCTGTATCCCTGTTTGCCTGGCACAGCAGTGCGGTGTGCCGGGCTGCTTCACAAAGAGACTTGTATTTAGTGAGAAGAACCATCAATGTCTTTCCAGCAGCATTCACTTTGAATGGCTTGAAATGTTTTATTGTATTATCATGTATTTTTTACCTTGTCCCTCTTTCTGCTTGAGCTTTCACTGGCAACTTCTACCACTTGATGTCTTAATTTTACAGAAGGATCTGAGTCTTATTGCTTTTCGTCCTGCTTAGATTGTAAAAGCTATTTCACAGTGTTATTCCAGATGGTGTTTTGAGGAGATCAGTGCAGACAGGTGGGCTGCCTTGTCAGCATTTCTGCAAATGCTGCAAGGAAGAGAAGAGAACAAGAGAACTGATGCTTTCCACCGTTGCCTTCAATAGCAAAAAGTACAGATTCCACAGATAATCGTAGAATCATAGAATGGTTTGGTTTGGAAAGGACCTTAAAGATCATCCAGTTCCAACCCCCCTGCCATGGGCAGGGACACTTTCCACTAGATCAGGTTGTTCAAAGCCTCATTCAACATAATGCTTTTTTACACTTCTAAATAGGGGAGTAGTTTTGAAATGTGCAGGGGTGGAATCTGCCCTGAAACAGTTTTGTTGACAAAGGTGTCACGAGGTGGTTGAACAGACCCTTTTCTAGGTACGGCTTCTAAAACTTGCAGGAATGGTGCTGTACTTTGAAGTAACCTAGTCCAGTTTTCATTGTAAAGTAAGATATGGTGGGAAAAGCAGTTTATTCTGTAGAGACAATGGCAGCTAATATTGCTTTTTGGTCTAAATCTGTCTCATATGAAAACTAGCCCTAGTCTGTCTTTGTGCATGTATAATACTTAAATTTTAGCAAGACATAAAATGAAGACTTACCTATGGCAGCAGTATTATTTGTATCTCTGTCTCACAGTGTCTCTGATAGCTGTTCACAGAATAAAAGCAGTATTATAAGTTATCTAAAGACAGAGAAGTACTTTATCTTGAAAGACCGGCAGAGCTGTCATCAGACAAGTAGGGGCAAACAGTGTCTAGACTGTGCTGCTCAGCACAGGTAGAGTTTCTCCAGGGATCTTCTAGTGGTTCAAGTAGTTGCACAAATTGAAACGAGATTAAAACTTCCTTAAATTTCTAAGTTTTACTATAATTTAAAAAATTATTTTTGAAGGAAGAATAAAGACATAACTTTAAAGCACTGTAGGATATTTGAATCTGAATATTATACAATCATGCTTTGTGACCTGTAAATCTCCATCAGGATGCCAAGGAATTTATGAAGTTGTTTGCTAAAGTGCTTAAAGAAATTTTGTTTTCTTGATGGTATGCGCATGTCCTACTGGAAGCTGTATCATTACTAAGTGTGGCATTTCCTTGGTCAATAATAAAGGCTTCTGGCGAAAGACGTAGTTAAAAAAAATCATTATATATTCAATTGTAAGTTTGTAAAGCTGCTCAATAAAAAGTCTCCTTTGGGAACAGAGGTTTAAATATTTAAAGCTTGCAGGATTTTTTTTCTGTTTTTATGGTGGGTTGTATACTGACCATACAACTGTGACCATAACTATGTTTTTCCTGGTGGAAGACCTGTGTAATAGTTTTGTGGGAGTCTGATCACAAGCTTTGGGCAAAAAGGAAACTAGGCAAGCCATTATGGCTTCGATTTAACATGTTTGGATAGGCCTTTTCCCCTGGGTGCATAATGCTGAACACTGATGTCATTGTCCTCTGCGGTTTCAAGCCACTGTGCCACAAGGGTACCTCGCCCATGCAGCGCAGCGTGCGTGGTTGCAAGCTCATGAGCTTCTGCTTTGTACTCGTGCAACACACCATCAATGTATCAAATTATAACAGATTTCTCTCAATAGGAGAGAGAAAGGGGTCTTGGCATGCTGACTGCTGCATTTTGGCCTTCTACTCAGGGGAGGGAGAATCACAGAATGATTTGCATTGGAAGAGACCTTAAAGATCATCCAGTTCCACATGCCTTGCTGTCCCGATACAATATCGGGGAGGGTTCTTAAATGATCCCAAGAGGCCGAGATTAAGACTCAAACGGGGTCAGATGCTGTACACTCTTGTGAGCTTTATTTTCTGGGACAACTGCTAACAGCGGTAGGACAGAGAGGAAAAGAAAGGAAAAGTTAGAATCTCTAAGCAAGAAGACAGTAGAGATGCAGCTAAGTACCACCAGCATGAATCCAGCGATGTCCTGTTGGATCGGTCTCGGTGCAGATGATGATGAAGACACAGCCACGGAGCGACAATGGTGCTCCAGGAAGACCGGAGCGGGGCACACGCAGCAACACACCCAAGGTTGAGTCCACCAAACAACGAAGCAACCAAGCATCCCAAGCCCACCGAGCAACGAAAAAGCAAAAGGCCTCTCTATTTATCGCCCCAGTCCCCACGATTTTCCCGAACAGTCCACCCATTTCCAAGAGGACATTGTCCTCCATGCACGTATGCCCAGGTGTTCAGCTTGATATGCACTGCTTCAGATGGATGTCGAACAGTCCACCCATTTCCAGGAGGACATTGTCCTCCATGTGTGCACGCCCAGGTGTTCAGCTTGATAGTCACGCTTCGGGTGGATGTCATGGTTTTTCCGTTGGGGACAGTTTGTCTCTGTGGTTGGCAGCTCTTATGAGATCGTTGTGGTTGACAGCTATGTTGAGCCAAAGCAGTTCGGTAACAGAGTCTTACACTTGCTATGGGCTGGGGCACCTTCCGCTGGGTCAGGTTGCTCAAAGCCTCATCCAACGTGGGGTTGAGCACCTCCAGGGATGGAGCATCCATGACTTCTCTGGGCAGCCTGTGCCAGTACCTTACCATCCTCACAGTAAATAATTCCTTCCTAATATCTAATCCAAATCTCCCCTCTTTCAGTTTAAAACTGTCCCCCCTCATCCCATTCCTGCACCTCCTGATAAAGATCCCCTCCCCAACTTTCCTCTAGGCTATGGAACACTAGACTTTGGCTCTAATGCCTGACGCTCTCTAGAGGAGCCAGCCTGCATTTAGGCAGTGTAAATACCTCTTCTGTATACTTGTTTGAGGTAAATAGCATTTCCCTTTTGCTGTTCTATTTCTCAAAACCAGGACTGTATCCAGTTTTCCACCAACTGCTGAACAGTAGTATTAACGTAGTGCGTTATTTATTCTTTTGACATGTTTTTATTTCATGAAGAACTTCTATGTTATGCTTGAGGCTGGATATGAGTTGCTGGATCCCCTTCAGAATTCTGTTAAATCTGGAAGTAAATCAGATTACTTTCTTCTACTATAAGCACATTCAGCTTGGCTTTGACATGAGGTGTTATATGGGTGAATGTGCCCAGAGCACTCCAGCTGGTGCAACAGCTTTATTTATGCAGAGTGATGGCATGAAAAGGTTTTAGAAAATGTTTTTAATGGCTTCTGGAGCGATTTGTACTACTATTGAACCACCAAAGTGCTTTAAGTCCTTACCCACTTTGCTTCTGTTTTCTGTTGACAAACTGTGGGCTCAGGTGACACCCAGTTGTGCAAGAAACTCTGTGCTGGTTGGAAACACAGGAGAGGTTTTCTTAAACTCTCTTCATATGTTCCTAGCACTTACTGGGTAACAGTAAAGCTTCCACAATCTTTCTGAACATAATATGAAATAGCTTTTTTTTCCCACATGATGATGCTTTTAATATCTCAACTTTAAAATGGTTTAGGTCTTTGTGAAATTTGAACGTGTACTTCGTCTCTTTTACAACCCGTTTCATCATCAGTAAAGGACTAGCAGGGTGACTTCAACATGTGTTTCATGCACTCTTCGCTCGTAATTCTTCTTTTACCCAAGGTTATTTGGGTTTTAGTTGCATTTTGTCATTTGTACAAGCATGTTCAGTTTTACTCTTTCGTAGGTTTTAGAGATGGAATTGGCACAAATGGGTTTTGCAGAATGGAAGGGGTGTCAGTGACATTGGATATAGGTATATGATGCCAGTAGCTTGCAACTTCTTCCTCCTAAGCATCGTTTCTTATGCAGGCACTTTTGACAGCAGGTTAAAAAACATTTCAGAGAGCAGGTTGCGAGTTTCACAGTAAGGAATAAATATCTCCCCTTCCCCCCCAAATCTAAGGAAAAGCTTTGAAATTGGTTGTGTTGGTTTGAATAAGATATTGGCGTTCCTGATTCAAGTAAGTAGTGTAGATCATGGTACAAGAGTCCCATGAAGAGGTAGTAAGTAAGTGGTGGTTGGGAAGTGGTTGCAACCAGTCCCAAGAGTAACTCGTATGGAGGCTCCTGAGGGGTTCCTTTCAGAAGGTGAGCATATGAAGGCTTTGCTTACTTAATTGCTCACTTACAAAAATACGATGACTTTGTTTGCTTGTGTGAGATGCAGGGAAGAAAAAGAAATGTTCCTTGCTTGCACTGAGTTTCTAATGCAAGCTTGTCCAGAAAACATAGCACACAGCAAATCAATACGTTTACTGTCTTGTTTAATGTCATCAACGGTCATCAAAAGTAGTTTTAGTTTTGTGGGTTTAGAAAATCCAATTTATAGACTAGAGTGTCTTGATTCACAAAACAATCTATTTTTGTGCAAGGTCTAAGGTTTTTTCACAGAGACAATTGCAAAAGCATACAGAAATCTGTTACTCCACTTGTTGATAGATCTACTGACAGGTGTGTGGTTGAGGGTAAAAACCAGCATACATCAGATCTGTGCAGGGTGGGACTGCTCTTTGCTGACATCTGGCAGAAGACTCGGAATCTGGGACAGCTGCTAGCGTCTCAAAATTGCAAACAGCTTTAGGACCTGAATGTAATGAAGATAAATGAGCTCCAGTTGGAAGCTGAATGGCTGTAAAGGTAGAATCAGTAGTGAACGCGGTTGCTCTGGATGCTGTGCTGCTCGGCTTGCAAGAGGCGGGGATTTTTTGTCCTGTAGGTACATAAATGTTCACTATTCTGAATTGCAGGCTGTGTTATCAATGCACTGAGTAGTCTGAGTTTGTACGGCTTTGTGTTACTTAACTGCTTAGGTCTCTGAATTTCACATTGGTTTCATGTTCTAGCTAGTTTGGTATTAGTGGTCCCAGGGGTAGGGACACCTTCCACTGGATCAGGTTGCTCAAAGAATCATCCAGCCTGGCCTCGAACACCTGCAGAGATGGGGTATCCACAACTTCCCTGGGCAACCTGTGCCAGTGCCTCACCACCCTCATAGTAAAAAATGTCTTCCTAATATCCGATCAATAAGCCAAATTTACTCTGAAATGATGGGGAGCAGACAGAGCAGCAATGCAGCTCAAGGTTTTATCTTTAGTGAAACATTAACCTAGTTTATTTCTGCAAAACCATAGTAAACTTGCACAGAGCAAAGATGGCAATGACAAAAAATTTAAGCTGTTTGTCTAAATAAAATTAATAGGGTTTCTTCCTTAAAAACACAGTTTTAAAAGTTACAACAGATCAGAGGGCTGGAGCACCTCCCATATGAGGACAGGCTGAAAGAATTGGGTTTGTTCAGCCTCGGGAGACCTTACAGCAGCCTTCCAGTACTTAAAGGCGGGGCTACAGGAAAATGGAGAGGGCTCTTTATCAGGGATTGAAGGGATAGGATGAGGCATAATGGTTTTAAGATGGAAGAGGGGAAATTTAGATTAGATAATGGGAAGAAATGTTTTACTCTGAGCATGGTAAGACACTGGAAGAGGTTGTCCAGAGAAGTTGTGGATGCCCCATCTCTAGAGGTGTTCAACCCCATGCTGGATGAGCAGCCTGATCCAGTGGAAGGTGTCCCTGCCCATGGCAGGGGTTTGGAACTGGATGATCTTTAAGGTCCCTTCCAACCGAAACAATTTTATGATTTGTGACGCTTATTAAAAAAGGAAAGGCCTGCTTTTTCTTTTGCAGGTAGCAGATGCATGTGATCAAGGTGGCTACTTAAGTTCTTGCTCCCAAAAGGAAGTGTATGGGTGTACCTTAATGGTTATATATGTATATATTGCAAGAGTTTTATATTACTAACTGTTAATAATAATAATAAAAAACTTCACAGCTGTATATATGGAGTGGTTTGGCTTCTACCTTTCCTCCATGATTTTTTTGGCTCCTAGATTTTGGGTCTTTTTGCCTTCTTTCACTAAGTTTCTTGGCTTGTCTGAATGTGTGTGTGGGCCACTAAATCATCTTGTTAGCAGAGCATTTATAGAAAGATTCAAGCTCTGTAATATTTCCTTGCATTAATTATTTCATGGCATTACTTGAACTGACTGGATTGATCACTATGTTTAGGATTTAATGGAAAGCATAGATTTCTTCTTCATCCACTTTAAATAACTGTATTTAGCCAAATCCCACCACAGTAGTACAGCAATTGTAGAGGTTCTTTCTGTTCTGTGAGTGCTGGCCATAGTATACGGTGACTTGAGAAGAGCTCTTAAAACTGCTTTGAATTAATAAAGACATGGACTAGTATCTTTGTGTGCAGTGACGCTTCCAGACAGGGTGCTGCATGTATTACCTTTATAAATGTCCCTATCTACTTCACATGCATGAAAACCAGACTTATTTGTAAATAGGCCTGGAGTCTCGCTATACAGAATCATAGAATAGTTTGGGTTGGAAGGGAACACCTCCAGGGATGGGGCATGGCATCCACAGCTTCCCTGGGCAACCCGTGCCACCGCCTCACCACTCTCATAGTGAAGAAATTCTTCCTTATGTCTAGTCTAAATCTACCCCTCTCCAGTTCATACCCATTGCCCCTCGTCCTGTCTCTACAAGCCTTTGTGAACAGTCCCTCCCCAGAGTTCAGTGGCTTTCCTTTGGGAATTTCTGCCTTCAGCTGTGGCTTTCTTGTTGGCACTTCTTGTCTTATAAAAAGATTTTAATTTAATTAAATTAAATTGATTCTACTTAAAATATTCCTCTTACATTTCAGATTATAGTGCCAACTGAGGAAAAATTTGCCTCAGCAGTAATTGGCATGTCCTTGGGTAGGTTTCACTGGTATCTCCAACCCTGTTGGGTAGGATAGCACTGGATCATTGCTGAAGTTCACCTGCTGTTTTTTGTGCTTTTTCACTCGTGCCCGTTGAGCTGATATGTAGAAGAGTGCAATCCCTAATTTTCATTCACTTCCCTCTCAGCTTACACTTTTTTTTTTTTTATTTTACTCCAAGTCCTCTTTTAAAAAGTTTTACTCCAAGCCACTGCTGTGTAAAAACCCAAATCAGTCAGGAACGCAGAAGAAACAAATTAGTGGGAACAAATTAGGCAGGACACAGAAGAGTAATGTGTAGTAAATTGTATATTCTGCCAAAGACAGGGCTGTTTTTTTTTCTGTCCATACAGTACTGGTATATTATTACATGGCACTTTTCTTTATAGTATACCACAGATCTAATGATGCATTCATTAATACATGGACTATCAAATACTTCCTATCTTTCCCATAGACTCCTCACTATTTGTAACCTTGGAGTAAAAGCTGGACAATGACTGGCAGTAGTCTTGTGTTTCTATTCAGTGGGAAAGTTACAGATGTTTTTTTAATGGTCATTGATTAGCATGTAGAAGTCATGGAAAATAGAAATGCAATTGCCAAGAAAGATAAATAGGCAGGTGCAATGAGTTTCATCAGAAACTCAACTAGAGTGTCTAAAGGCAGTGGGAGGGAAAGCAAAATAAAATTCTAGTAGGATGTGTGACATTTGACAAGCAAAACTAATGGTCCTTGAATTAAAAAAGCAGGTTTTAAGTTACGCTAGTTGAATGAAAACCCACACCGAATCATTATTGTAGCTCTGCTGCCTTTCTATTATAGAATAATTATTTAGCAGAAATGTGCTGTGTAATATGCGAAAGCTGTGTGGAAACAAAATTAGCAAGCCAGTTTCTGAGGTTACTTTCTGTGGATATGAAGCAGACATCCACATTCAGCAGTTGGTGCAGGCGAGCTGGTGCAGGCTCCTGTAAAACAAAAAGGAAAGTTCTTTCTGTGGTTTTCCCCTCCTGTTCACAGGAAAATCAGATTTACCTTGCTTTTTGCAACCAGTGTTTTTCCACTGGCTTCTGGACTTCTCAGTAGCTCATCCTCACAGTCCTTGGCCCATCAGTGGGATCAGGCTGGTCTCCAGGTTCTAGAGCAGTTCTTCTCCCCATATGAAAAAAATATTTAGGCCACATAATTGGGGTCATCTTGTGCCCCTTTGGCTTTCCTGCTTTGCAGCCTCTTAAGCAAGGTGACTGCTGCAAAAGGGTCAGAGAAGGCTGGAAGGAGCAGAGGGAGGGAGTGCTGATATGGCCAAGAGGGGATGATGGTCAAGTGATGAGTTGTCCCACCTTTTCTCACCAGCCTCCCTTCTCTGGGAGCCATGGTTATTAACAGTCTGATTCATAAATACATATAAATTAACATAATTCCTTGAAATCTAGTTCTGTCCTGCTCCAGTGTGGTCTTGTTTCCTTTTCCAGGGAGAAAAGGAGTATTTGCCCATTGTAGAGTACTATAGCCAGTCTATCAGCCTGATCCCCAGGAGCTGATTACCATGAGTTTACCTGGTTTTCTTGTCTTCATATGAGACATTAAAAAAAAAAAAAGGTTATTACTTTGTCATATGGTTTATTAGCTGTAAGTATATATACCGTAATGCTTATGTGCAACAACACTTATTTATAAGTTATATGGTCTTCATTGCCCATTTTCTCTTACCAGATAGAAGAAACGTGTTTCTCTAAACATGGGTGAAACGGAGCAGAGACCAACAGCAGGATCCCGGTTAGGAGCTCAGGAAAATGCTGGGATCAGTACCTTGGAGCATGGACAGAAACCACCTGTGACACCTCCAGGAAAACTCATCTCCATCAAAATTCAGATGCTGGATGACACACAGGAAACTTTTGATGTTCCGGTAAGGGTGTGGAGGTTGGGGTGGCTAAAGACTGTTCAAGCATTTCTAAACACGTGTGTTTTCAAACCACTTCTCCCTTTATTTCAGCTGTAATTCTTTGGCTAATGAGTTCATGTTGCAGAGAAAATGGCTGTTATGCCAGCATTAAGTAGATGATGGTGCAATAGCATAGCATTAAAGAGTGAAGTGAACTGTAAATTACAGTTATTATTCTGTTTCTGTTTGAACAGCTTCAGAAGAGGTGAAAGTCCGTGTTGTTTTCTTTGAACCATGAGTGGCTTCCACTGCTTCCTAAGCAGTTGTTTTATTTCCTTGGTGTTCTTTCACTCTTGATCCAATAAACCATAGATCTTTATAGGTTTTTTTTTTTTTCAGTTTCCCTCTGGCAAGTCTTTAGGATAGTAACTTGAAATCATCAAAGTTTTCACTGATTTGTACCTCTTACAGGCACCGAGTGCTCACACACATTGAGTGCAAGGAAAGAATCAAAGCAATCTCATCTAAAGTTTCTCTATACCCCACTGAAATTAATCTAGGCTTCTACTTGCCAGGAAAACAGAGTTACTATTGCTTTTGTGTGTGCGTGATTGGAAGAATTAGTTTGAATTAGTTTTGAATCAAAGACCAATTCTGTTTTACATTATCTAGCTGTTAGTAACCACTAATGATTGTAATGTTCCATTCTTAGATAATTAATGTAAGGTTGCTGGAACACTGTTGCTGTTATGAAACTGTACCGGAATATATGTTTTTCCAAGTCCTCAGGGTTCTGTGAATAGAGAATTGGACACCTGAGTTCAAATTTCATCCTTTGTTACTTGCATTTTATGTAGCTATGGTAACTTCCATGCCTTCATTGCCTAAGTTTTCCCTTCCGTGAAATGGGGGAGTACCAGTGAAATACATGTATCTTCCACTTACACTGCTCTGTGGAAGTGCTAATAGTCACTGAAACAATCTTAATCCTGTTTTAAAGAGAAAGGAATTCTGGTTAGGAAAATCCTCATTTAAAAAAATACGTTTTTTTACCTGTTTGTAAGTTCTTTGCACAGGCAGGTATGTGTGAACTGAACCGCCACCAAGTGAAATGCTCTTGTATGGAGCAACTTCTTATGCTTTTGTGTCCTTCAGAATGCTCATCAACTATCTAAAATTAGTAGTCTGAGTTAACTATTGTTGTTCAAAAGTTTAGCTCCAGTTTAAATTATTGAAGGCTAATGAACTTGTGTTGCTTTTCTTATGTGGTACAAATATCCCTGTTATCCTAGGGGCAACCTCCGCCCCTCTCAGGTGCTACTTAATCACACATTGAAAATGAGATGCAATTTATAAGTGTTAGTAATTCCATTTAACAAACACTTAGTAGGAACCATTTTGAGATCAGTTTCCTTTCATTAAATTGTTTAGGAGCAAATGTAAGAAACGAGTTAATGCAACGCACCTGTATAACTGCAGCTTTGCTTCTGAGAATTTGAGAAAGCGGTATTTATTTCAATCTTCAGTATTAGAAGGCTTCAACATTACTTTTTTGTTTTCAAACTTCAGCAACACCTGGAAGACCTGGATGTATAAACAACTGTCTGTTTGGATCACTTCAATATGATTATTTTCTGAGGCTTTTATTTCATAACCACATCTATTCAAGGACAGTCCAGTCAGTTTTAAAATCAAATCTTGTGGTGAAATCTACAGGATACTTAGATTATAAAGTCCTTTAGAGCAGATTCCTAAAGCCTTCTGTCTTTATGATATGCATAGTCAAATGAAGTAATGCACATCATTTTCAGTCCACTCCGCAAAGCGCTAAATTTTTAGTCCCATCTCATGAAACCAAAAAAATGTTAATACCTCTAAATTGAGATGTTTATTCATGTTGGCAAACCCATGTTCCCGTTTACTTGGAACTTGCTTGCTGGAAAAGCTTACTGCTTTTAGCCAGATTGGTGCAGTATACACAGAAAAAGAAAGTGACACCATTTCAACAAAATATTTTAGGAGCAGAAAATGTGGCTGTGGGCAGAGGATGTTAAACATACATGCCTAAGCGCATCTGTGGGCTTGCTGTTCAGTGGAGAATTAAGGACTTTTTGCATGGTTGGACGTCTGAACTACTCTTCCCAAACTTGAGCTGCCATGGTTATGAAAATAACCTTCCAAACTTGATACAAGTATAAACCATGAAGGTTTTGTTTCCTACACTTTCAGAAATTTTGCTGGACAATCTTTTCTCTGTTGCTGAATGGGCCAGACTTTGAGTGGCTTTATTACTGCTTGTAATGCATCTTGCAGCACAGTATGAAGTTTGAGTCATGTCATTTTAATATCTGCTCGTGAAGTCTGTGTAAAAATAGAAACAGGTACTGGTGCTACTTCTTCCTGAATTTAGGGGAAGTAGTGTAGTAGTTTGGAGTATCTGTCTGTCTCCTTCTCCTTCCTTGCTACTCTTACAATTTCTTTTGTTACAGGTTCACCTCCCTCCGTTAGCTAAAACTGGAAAAAGATCTTACCTCTGTGGTGTTTTCTTTGGTTTGTTCTTGTATGACTTTGTGGTGGTTATGTTTGGGGTGGTTTCTGTGGTTTTCTATTTTGTTCAGTTTTGTTTTATTTTAAATTATCTTCCAGAAGGCAAGATTCAATGCTCTTGCACTTAGGCAACCCCCTTTCTCCTATCGTATGCAAACGACTTGGTTTTATTAGAGGAAAAACTTCTACATTTCTGTGTCTGTTCTGTATATAACAAAACAGGAGAAAGGCATGACCTAATTCCATTCTCCTCCAGTGCTGCTGATTGGGCTATTTATAAGTGAGCTAACTCCAGCATCATTTGTCCTTCTAAAGGAAAATTGATTTTTTACTGACCAACTTTTGGTGTTAGCATTTTAGTGCTATATAATCATACTGTGTCTGGCTCATTATATTAGCTTCTCAAAAGCCAAAAGAAAAAAAGAGAAGAAAGAGAAATCCGCATGGCTTAATACAGGCCTGTAAACAATATTTTTTTTCCCGGAAAAACCCCATAAAGTATATATAGAGGGTTTTATAGTAGACTTGAAAACAGAAGCCACAATCAAGGCCTTTTCACTAGTCTTTGTGAAAGCTGTATTATAAAAGGAAGGGTACATAAGAAAAATCATACAGCCTGCTTAATGTTAACAAACAATATTTCCTTGCAGAGTTTTGAAACATTCCTATATTCCAAAAATCCAGTGAAAACTTGAATAGATAATCCTGGATCTTTTAAACACATCTAGTTAGCTGGTGGTATGACTCTTTTCAAGTAAATACAGATGCTTAGGGGAATGCGGGGCAAAGGTAAGCACAGATGCTTATGAATGGAAAGGTGATATTGCTTTCAGTTCATATTTATTGCCTTTAACTTAAAAGGAAAGTATAAAATTAATCGACTTCCTTTTTGAGCAAATTTTTGCTTATTCTGCTATGAGAAGATAAATTATCAAGAATATCTTTCCCCCTTTTAAGTTTTTTATGACTGAATTTCTGTACCTTTAGTTCGAGTCTGTCATGAACTCTTAGACAAATGCCAGCTTTGCCTGCAGTTGTGGGTGCTTCAAGCCTAAATATCAAGCCTTGAGTTGTAAGGGCTAAATGATCATGAACTTTCAGCTGGTGGCTATGCTGTTAGCTTTATGGAGGGGTTGCATGAAGTGTGGAATAGATTTTCGTCTCTTGCTTTTTGTTTCTAATATCCAATTTGGCTGTATTTACTGAAAATTTAGTTAGATATGCTAACTGAAGACTGCAGAGGTCCAAAATAGCCCAATCTGTTTCAGCTCGTGTTTGGCCGAGTTCCCACTACGTGATAGAATGAGCAAACACAGTCCCTTTTTGCTAGGTAAGAGGACAACAGCTTTAACTAAACTGAGTAATGTGTTGGAGCAGGAACATTTTTTCACCCTTGTACACATGATGATAATAATATAAAGATAAATCTTGGGAATTCTGAAAGGTTGACACTTCTACTGTAAAATTCGTGAAACCTAGCACTGCCAAATAGAAATTGTGTATTATACAAGAGAGGGTAGAAGTGTACAGTTCTGCTTGATTTCACTGATTTCATTTCTTCCAATCTCATCTAAGTTTAGGTAGAAGAGAATGGAGTTGATTCCATAGAACCAGAGAAAAATTTAAGGATTTTCTTCTGTTTGTTTTAATATGGTCTCCCGTGTAGGTTCAAACCAGTTTAAGTAAAAAAGAAATAGTTTTTAAGAAACAGTAAAACCAGCTAATAGTAGCATCTACTGCAGATAATTCTTGGGAAGAAAATCCTTTAATGTTTAGTGTCTGTGCCATTTATATGATATTTACTTTTATAGTTGTTTCAGTGCCAGAAGTAATTTGCTTTAAAGCTACTCCTAAGCAGAAAGAGTCAGTGTTGTTCCTTTCTAGGTGATGCTGAAGACGTGACTGACTCTGAGGTTAGAGTGCTGGGATGATTTGGTGACTCAATCCGGGTTTAACGCTGCCTGACATGAGGCCTGTCTCTGATCATATCCTACTGTCTGAGTGAACGATGTTGAAGTGACTGGGCTGATACTATGGATGCTAAGTAGAAAGTCAGAGTTGGGGTTTTTTTTTCCCATTACATCAAAGGTGAGATCAAAGTATAGCACAGGACGTAAGGATTCTTCTTTCAGTTAGTATCCAGTCTTTCTAATTAAAACCAAACCAAAGTCCTCTTTATTGTGTCTGGAAGAAAATAGTTGTTGCCTTTTTGTGGCTCTCTTTTGGAGAGACCAAAACATACTTGTCTGTCAGATCACCCAAGTTTATTGAACATCTGGTTTGTCTTATGTAAACTTTCTTTCCCTCTGAATGTGTTCAAGCTTTGTGAAATATGCAGAGTTGGAAAATGTCATCTGCTTTGAGGGATTAACACCTGGTTTCTTAAGCAAGAGGAGTCTCTTAATAGAAAGCAGGGTCAGGGTATAATCCTTAGTAAACATCGTTTGTAAACATTTCATTTCAATTTGCTTTTTTCTGAGAAGAGAAAGGCTTCTTCATCTTTGGGTTATCTGAGAATAAAGACGGAATGGTCTTGCTCTATGATGATTTATCTTCCACTAGAGCTTGTTTACAGTGCTTTGGCAGGGAATTTCTGTGCCTCGAGTCCCAAATTTTCAGAGAGGACTTCATAATCCTGCCAGGGCTCTGTCTCTTAAGGCTTAACATTCCGGGTGTGTTTTTTTGTTTGGCTGTTTCCTTTTTTTATGCAGCCATATGATGATTGTTCTTATTCCCTTTGTAGCAAAAATGCCTTCTGTTAAATATACTCCCCAAACTTCAGACCACTGTAAGTGTGCCAGAAAAAGCTTGATATTAGAAAGTCTCAATACTTAACAACAAAGATTACATCTGCTTTGTTATAAATTTGCAGAAGCATTTTTGTTACTCTATTAAATTTGAAATTTCAGCCACGGTTTTATAAATGTTTGAATTATTTTCTGTAACATTTATGAGTTATGGTAATTGCTTTGTCCTAGACATTTACCTCTCCTCAATATGCGTCTTATAAACACTGAATAAAACAATTTTATAAAAAAAGCATTAGACAGTAAGGCAATGCAGAAACATGAAACACTGTTTTATGCTTTCTTAGCCAGCTTCAAGTTCAATTCACTATGAATCGTATTTTTTTTTCCTGCTTAGGAAGTGAACAGCAGGTCAAATGTCAGTTATTCATCAGTCTGAGACTTTCTTCTCATGCCTGAAATTATTTGGCCATTGCTGTCAGACTATTTCCGATGAATATCAAGCATTTAAATATTCACTAATTGTCACTCCGACCCTGCTGGATCTTCTGAACTTACAAGAAGAAAAGCAATTTTTTTCCTATAATTCTGAAACACATCAGTTGCATTTTTCTCAGCAGAAGATAATTAGTTGATACCCAGTAAACTCTGATTTTTGTTGACGAACTATTAGAATGTCCTTGTTGAAAGACAGAGAATTTTAGTGGCTTGTGTTAATAATTTATGTGCTTTTCAAAACGGAAGAGAAAATAATCCACAAGGAAACTTCTGTAACCTGAGGCAGCAAGCTGTTTAAACTGCTGATTTCTTTGTCATGCTATTCTGTGTAATGAACAGAAGTGGGAATATAATTGTAAGTGCCAACGGATCCAGTCCATTTTCAGACTGGATTGATGTATTTGAAGATAACTAGGAAATTAATGTAATTTTCTCGAATGAATTAGTGTAACTTGTAATCAGGGAAGGCTTCTCAAATTAATGTCTTTTAACTTGTCCCAGTTCAACTGACTCACCATGTCACGCACCGATGAGCTAGCCGGCACAAAGCTGGGGACAGAGCTGGTACAGGGAAGGGCAGCCACGGATGGCGAGGCAGTATGTGAGCATTTCTGAACCCTGCTGCCCTAGGGTCAGTGAAATCATGCTGTTAATTTTGGTAACCATGTCCATGCCTGTAAGTTGGCTCACATGGTACTGGGAAGGCTGGATACCCGGTACTCCATGGGGGAGAACGGACTCCCTCCTCAGCTACAGGTAATTCTCCTCAGCCACCCTGTTTGGAGGTGGCAGTTGTCCAAGGAACACTGGGAGATGCTTGCCATCTCCCTTCTTCAAAGTGTACATGTATGACTGAGTGGGTAGCTAGTGGCAGAAGTGGAGGCTGATGTAAGGACTGTGTTTTTCTGTTTCAAGGGCAATGAGAGGGATGTTTTGCCTCTGGTCAGAGGAAGGAGGAGCTGAACTGCCTGTTGTGTGTTTTCTTCCTCCCTCCTGTAATTGAGGTTTGTCTCTTCTGGCTTTAAAGATTATAAACTAGATGTCAAAGCCTCAGGTAATCACTCTTTCCTTCAAAGTTAGGGTGAAAATGTGGTACCTTCAACAGGCTGTTCATCGTGCCTATCTCAAACATGTATTTTAGGATGAGATTAATTGCTCTCTGGAGGTGCTTGTATACCCCCATAAGGAGACCAAAGGGTGATAGCTTAGACTTCATTTGTCATCTAGGCATCTAACTTGTTCCATAGAAATTCCTTTGTTTCCTTTTAGTTCCCACCCAGGCCAGAGTGATATGTGAGTGTTCTCTGCAGCCCATAGCTGGCCAGCAGCGCTGTCTAGCTCAGATATTCTGCGTGGGTGAATTATACCTGCTGTAGCGCTGCTTTTCTCTGTCCTAGTTGTAACAGAGAAGCAAAATAAAGCATGCTGTGGAGGAACAGTACATTGGTGCTGTGCTGCAGTGGTGTGGATACATGCCATGATTTACTTAAAGTCCATTCTTTGTCAGCACAAGGCAGTCGAGCTTAAGTTACTTTCCTTAAGCTCTGTGTGAAAAACAGTTGTCTTTGCTTCTGGCCATATGCTCTGGAGGGTCATAATAAATGAGTAGGATAAGCTTCTGTGAGAAAATAACTGCCTTCCTCCTCTCCTGAATTAAATAAGTGTGTGTTGTCCATAGCTAAAGAAATGCAGCATAAGTATGATGCTTTGCCAAGAGCACCATTTCATGTTAGACTTCAGGCATTTCAAAGCACACCAGGCTTTATAGTCCTCTGCTGAGCAAAAGATCAGAAGACTTAGGATGAGATGTAAAGCACTGCTGGCATGTTATTACATTGCACAGTGTGCTGAATGACCATTCAGAGCACTGTGAATTTCAGCAACTTAAAAGCATGTCTCCCTGTAACTTGTCCTCTCACTTGTTTGAGAGATGAAGGAACTATTATTGTGGAATCCCTGTGCAGTTGCTTTCCTTCATTATTTTGAACAGAATGGAAAGCTACCTGTGTAAACAAAGGCTTACGCAGTACAAGATAAAAGAATAGCAAGATGTTATAAATTGTCCATTCATTTCCCTTTTAGTTGATTCTCATTTGAATATGGTCGTGTATTAACAATTTTTGCCTGACGATAACACAAATGGTTGAAATGCTTCTCAACAGATTTTTCTGGCAAGACCACACCTGCAGTACTGCATCCAGCTCTGGAGTCTTCAGCAAAGGAAAGACACAGAACTGTTGGAGCAGGTCCAGAGGGAGAGCCACAAAAATGATCGAAGGGATGGAACACCTCTCTTACAAGGAAAGGCTGAGAGAGCTGGGGTTGTTCAGCCTGGAGAAGAGCAGGCTCTGAGGAGGCTTTATTGCAGCCTTTCAGGGTTTATAATACAGATGAGAATAAACGTTTCAGTAGGGCCTGTTGTGGTAGGACAAGGGGTAATGGATTTAAACTGGAAGAGAGTATATTTAGACTAGATATAGGAAGAATTTTTTATGATGAGGGCAGTGAAACACTGGAACAAGTTGCCCAGAAAGGTTGCCTCACCTCTGGAAATACTCAGATAAGTTTGGACAGAGCTCTGAGTAGCCTGGTCTAGTTGAAGACGTCCCTGTTCATTGTAGGGCATTGGACTAGATGAACTTTAAAGGTCCCTTCCAACCCAACTATTCTATGATTCTTTGATTCTGTTTGCTTACCATGGGTTCCTTGCTCTGCACCCAACCTTGTTTTGCCTTTTACTTTGGGTTGTTAATTGTTTTCATTCTGCATTGTGACTCTTCTCTGTGTGTTTGTCAGAATCTGTGATTTTTCTTTCCTCAAGCCTTCAGTCTGCCACAAGCCTGCTCTTCCTCCCTGCTTTTGCAGGCTGCCTGCTTCGCTGAACTGGTGGAGCCAGTGGATCCACAGCCTTAGCAGCCGCTGGAGGTGGCATTCTCACCTGCTCTGCTGCACTGGCAAGGATGGTTGTCTGTCTGCGTGGCAAGGCAGCGTATCAGGGCAACCCTGCATAAAAACCTTTGTTTTTCACTAGTTTTGTTGCAACCACTGTCAGTGCAAGAGAGGGGAAGGAAGGGGACAAGTCCATCTCAGCAGTGGTTCAGACTTGGCTGAAGCTCCTATGGAAGTTCACAGCTGTGGAGGTGGGAGACAAAATAAAGTCATATTCTTAAGCATTTTAAGGGTTGGAGGAGGTCCTAATATTTATGTTCGTGCATATTTTAGCACTTCACTGGTTTTCTTGTTGGTATATCTTGCTGCTTCTTTGCTTGGCATTAGAACATGCTGTGTTATATTGGTTATCCTCGTTGTCCTCTCTGCCTCTCCACAGCTCCCTTGCAACTGCTGGTTCCATTTCTTGCCATTGATACTCTCCAAACAAACAGGAGCTATCAGTGCAGAAGTATGTGGGAGTCCTGGTTGTTGGGTCTTCAGTCAACTTCATGCTGCTGCTGCTCGATCTTCTCCCTCAGCACAATATCAGGTCTTTGTGTTACAAGCCACATGTTGCACTGTATAAGGGAGAAAGCACTCAACTTTTAAAGGCTGTAACTACACTGCAGAACTAGGGACACTTTCTGCAGTGACATAGTTGAATTCTCATCCATACCCAAACTCTGCAAGCAGGGTAATGTGCTCAAATTTTACCTGAGATAATCTGTGATTATAAAGTGAAATTTGACCAGCTTAAAATAAACTAAAACCCCTGCAACGAGGATGAAGTGATTAAAGCAATACACCTTTGTTTAATCTTGGTACAGTCTAAAAGGGTTCCCAGGTTTGAAAGCCTTCAGAAAGAATTAGTAATAGGCTGCCTACCTGTAAGACTTGTCTCCACTTCTCCAGTGAGATACCTTGACAAGGCTGTGATTATAGCGCACACATACAATTAAATGTTGCCTCTTACATGCCAATGCATAAATCCCATAAAGTGAAAATGTCTGCCAAACCCTTTGCACAGATTTGAATAAGGCTAGTGAGTTAAAATCATTCCTGAATGACTGTGTCCTTTTTTTAATAAAAGTTGATGCATGAGGCACACATCAAGCACCAGATAACTCAGTAAATACAAACAGCAGTAGCAGAATTGATTACCGTATCTCCTTTTCTTATCCCCATCCCCAAAAAGGAGGCTCTGACTGATAGAAATTACATAAACATAATGCTGCCAGAATATAAATAGCAAATGGTGAGTTGTGACTTAGTGCCAATTTGCTTTTTGATGGCCTGTTGGCAGATGTAAATATTCATGCAGCACACAGCAGCAGGCGATTATTCTTCTCGTTTTTTTCACTGTTACTTTCTCACCTGGTTTTCCAATTGAGCCTGGAATCCTTCCTTCTTTTTTTTTTTTTTCCTTCAGTTTGCGTTGCTTTTACAGTTCTAGTCCTATTCTTACGCCATAATATCTTCATATGGTTCTTGCTGAATGTACTTGTAATGACCTCCATTTAGTAGGTGGTGGACATTATTTGTGTGTAGATGTTGCTTAGTATTCAGAGGCTAGTTCTTCATGCATAGAGGGGTGACATCCTTTGCTCTTAAATGACTTTTCATGTTTCATTGCTTCATTATGTGGTGCAGATGCTCAGTTCTGTTCCCTTCTGTCACCTCACCCTTATCTAACCTCTCAGTTTTGTCTTTTCTTAGAGAGCATCCATTTATGTATCCTCTGTATGAACAAGTTCTATCACTCCTCATAATGCTTTGTTAAGAGTTCTTTTTCTGGCCTTTTACAAGGAGCACATTTGGGCAGAGCAGCTCACACTGGATCTGGAATGACTGTAAGTTAGGGGAACACCGTTCTTTTCTGATCACTGTCTGGGATAAGCCAGATTCTCAGCCACTGTGCATTGTCTAAGGTTGACTGGAGTTACTGGAAATAAGCTGGGTTCCATTATGCAGTGGTGTTAATCTAAGGGTCTCCTCTGACAGTGTTGCCTACTGTAATTAATCTCAAATACCACAATTTTGTTGAACAGGATTTAAATAAAAGGGATTTTGTGGAATTAAGTAAGTTAATACATATAAACTGATGTGAAAGAGAATGCTTTGTCAAACATGATATAAAAAGATGTCTTACAGGAATTATAAAAAGACCTTATCAAGTAGGTTCTAGTGTTGAATTCACACAGATTCATGCTGCCATCAGAAATAAATGTGGCCTGGTGTTTTATGCTCTTAGATGTTCCCAAGTAATTTATAATCATCTCTGCACTTAGGGACAAACGCTGGTGGCTGGCAAAAGAAAACACTTTTCACAAAAGCACTTTAATACTCACTCATAGCATGATATAGATTGGAAGGAACCTCTCGAGATAGTCTGGTCCAACTCATCACTCAAGGCAGGTCCAGCACTGAGCAGATTGCTCAAGGCCCCTAAAAACACTTACTGTAAGATTTCAGACTGCTGTGTTTTAAGATCTTTCTCCTTTATGAGCATGAATTGGAGTTCACAGTTACCAGCCCAAGATCTGCCGCTTTTAAGCCACTGACTGGCATCTCTGAGGTAAAAAGCTTCAAGTTTCTGTGGCAAATGGATGTTTGCAGCCATATCTGTGCCCTTACCAAAGAAATGAGGCAGTAGTAATTTTATGAATGACAGATGTCATAAGCTTGCTTATCTTCTAAAGTTCATCAAACCCTTCAGATTTTCTTTTTAGCTTTTCACTTCATGACAAAGGATAACTTAGGTGTGCTTTGAAATACTATGGAAGAGACTAAAAATAAAATTCAAGTGGAAAGCAAATGCTTCAAATGGGTGATTGTGTCACAACATGTTTAACTCTGAGATTTTGGCAATCTCAGGAAGAACAAGGTAGAAAAATCATGCTGTGGGCTTTGTGAACACGAGAGACTTATAACTACAATTGTTTAAGAAAATTCAATGCTCCAACACCCAAAAAATCTCATGAAGACCTTCTGGATTCACAGCAGTTGTAGAAGAGCTTGATTGAGAGCTGGCCAAACTGAATTGCTTTCGTTAGAGAAGTAGAATTAGGAGTAGCTAATTTTTTGTTTCACTGACATAAGCTAAGTCTAGCCATTGCCATTTCTTTTTGTATCTGTTCCATGACACAAATAACTTTGAACAGATATTCTCCTTTCAGTGGAAAGGTCACTTCTCTGTAGAGCATTTCCGATCTGTGCTGCTTGGGTTTCATTAGAGGAAAATCACATACACACAACTTAGCCAGGAGAAGTGACAAAAGGTTCCTGAGGAAACAGTTCAGCATTTTCTCAGGGCGAGGGACAAAATCTTTGAAGGGTCACTTAACACTATTGTTCCTAGTTGCACTGAAATGACTGATTTCCCGTATAGGTAGAGCTGTGGAGTAAGTGGTTGTATGTATTTTGGTTTTGGTGGGGATTTTTTTACCTTTGAGCTTCTTCTATTTGGGATGCTGGGGGAGGAGGAAAAAATAACCCCAGAAACTCAACTCCTCAGCCTCTGTGGCAATATATTACTGAGAGTTAAAATGAAAGTTTACTCCTTCAGTGTTCTCAGAATGAATTCACCAGCCACTGCCTGTTAAATGGTTACTTGAAAACTGAATCTTTTGACAAAGTGAAACGTGTTCACCTGACAAGAAAGTAGCATGAAAGGATTAAATAACTAAAATAATTAACACAAACCAGTACTTATGGTGTCTTGACAGCTTAGGTGTTAACATTTAAATTTTCTATTTGAAATCAGCAAGGTATTTCAACAGGAGATGCTCATTAACCAGAGATACTTAGCTAATTTGAACTAAGTGAATTATGATTTTTTTCCTGGAGATAATAACTTGTCCTCTTCTCCTATAGACATTGTAGCACCATTGCCATTTATACACTTGTTATCCTTAGCCATTGGATCTTCACACTGATATTTCCCAGGTGAACGGCTGTTACCTATGACTGCTGTTTTCAGCTGGGGACATTTCAGGGCCTGCAAAGACTGTCTAGTGTTAGCAAATTCCTTTGAAAAGATCATGCATATGGAAGGCAATACCATCTGAAGATGTAAATGTATAAGAAAACACATTAAGAGAACGGGGAAGGAATTGTTTTGGACTTGTATAAATCTGTAACTTTCCTGATTTTTTTTTTTTTTATTTTGAGGGGGCTATGCTTGCAGCACTGGTGGTCTGATGCATTTGTGCCTTAAACATCACAGCATGAGACAGTCAGATAAAGGAAGAGCACTAGAAAATAGCAGTGGCTGCACAGCGCAGTCGGTGTCAGAATTGGAAGCAGAATCCCTCACTTGCTCCTCTGTTTAAGTGCTTCCTATCAGATGCTTACATGTAACAGAGAGTTAATGATGTAGCTCTTAAAGAGCACTGCAAATTGCAAGTCTATTACATTAATATGATTAATTTGAACTAAAAGCTGTAGCTAGGATACTGCTAAGGTACAGTTGCCTATAGAGCTGTAGAGTTGTGCAGCCATAGAATAACTGCTCGTTCCTTCCTTTCCATGTTCTGTACTGTCGTGCCTCACTTAACGACAGTTCTGACCAGAGCATCGTTAGCCGATTTTGTTGTTAAGTGAGTTGACGTATACACCTGACCTGAGGTAACCTGTCCTAAGCTAACCTAACCTAACCTCAAGTGACCTAACCTAACATTAGCATAATACATAACTCACATAAATGAATAATTATAGTAATAAAGTCATAATAGTACTTTAACAACAACATTAATACTTTAATAATAATACTACTATAATGTACAGTACTTAACAACTGCATCGTGAAGCTGAAGTTTTCTGTCCTCTCTTGTCTTGTGAAGTGAGACAGAGGGATGTTTTAAGACAACTCAATGCCATCACAAAAGAAGATGCCTTCAAAATAATTGACATACATTTAATAAAGTATTGTATTGTATTGCACTACCTGATTTCTTTTCTTGTTGAATATGCCAAACCTAGATTATGGCCAATTTTAGTAATACTTTTTCATTCCTCATGCTGCTTTATAACTTTTACCTTGGTTTCCATGTCTATTACCCTCCTTTATTTCTTAGGCACACTTGTAGAAGCTGACTGCTGTCATTTGGGAGCCATATCAAATGAAAAGAGGGCAGCTATAAGAGCACTTTTAAGTGACTGTTACACTGACCTTGTTTCTTCACATGCTCTGTGCTGTTTACATCTCTATGGAAACTCCCATGTTGTAGTCTTGATGTTGTTAAGTGAAACACAATAGTAATGGCAGAAGGGGACTGATCCTGTTAATTTTATTTTTGGCAGTATCAATGTAGGTGTCAGGAGAATGATCTTTTAAATAATATATTTGAATCCAAATTACAATCATCTAAAATACATTCAAGTGAAGAAACAACCTTCCATAAAAATACCCCAAATAACCAAATAAGAAATGGCCTTTCCAGATATCCCAAAACAATGGACTCTAGACTTCCAAAACAGATCCCAAGCAATAAGCTTAAAATGGAAGTAGTGCGAATCAGCTTATGTCAACTCCACGCTTTTAAACATTGCAAGCTGCAGCAGTTTTAAAAAGAAATCCAGGCTTCTGGATAGAGAAACGAGCTATGATTTGGGTTTGATTTTTGTACCTGTTTATCTGAGAGGTGTTTTAATGTTTTGAATTCTCAGAATGTAGAAGGACTGGGGGATTTTTAACTACTCCAAGAAGCCCCTGCCCCAGCTGCTTGAGGAAGTGCATCTCCTACTTGCCTTCACATCTGCTCATTGCATCTCTCTGCTGCCCCTGCATCTTTGTACCAGAGCAGGAGCCTCATGGTTCTCCTAGTCCCTTTTGCTTATTCCAGCTTCTCATGTCCTAGGCTCCTGCCCCTATTTCACCCTGTTACCAGCTTCCCAGGGAAGATTTGCCGTAGGATGCTAAGTGTTGCTTGCTGTGTGAGTGCTGACCCTTTGATAGGAAACAGAGGACGGTGCATTCTGATTGTTGTAGGATGAGCTAACTTCTCCAGAAGGGCAGGGAAATGAAGTATAAGCAGTTGAAATTACCATCAAGGTAGGCCTGCTGCCATGGTAACAGAAGTTCCAGTCCTGATTGAATCTGTGATTCACAGAAAAAGTAAGGTAGGAATTTGCAAAGCTAGTACAGCTTGTTCTTCTGCACTTTCATTTTCAGTTTCTCACTGTTTTCTCAATGTTTGAGGTAGACCCACTGAAAGAGGATATTCACGTTTAAAATAAAATTGGAATTGTTTGATTTTCTTGCATTCTTTTTAAGAGAGTGGAAACATTTTTGTCCTTGGTACAAGAAAGCTTTTAATGACCCAAGCTTCAGCTAAGTATGATAAGTCAATAAAACTTGTAAGCAGCTTGATGTTTTTTCAGGTTTGCATGAACTTTTGTCCTGTGAGCCTTTGTCCTGGAGAGAAAATGTTTAGTTTTGAAGGTTAAGATGAATTAGGTGACTTTTGATTATCCAGAGAATGAAGGCTGTGTTCATACCCTCATTCCCGTTCTTTGCATGTGGTTCTTTCATCCATTCACTCTGTACTAATCAAGGAGGAGTACTGTTTGAAGAAGGCACTATAGAGCACTCTGTCTCTCATCCAGCAACAGCTGAATACTTTATGGAAGTATATTAAGTCCTTGACAGGAGAAGGTAGCCAGCTGGCTGCTGCCGCAGGATGTTCTTGTTCTCCCTCACAACCGAAAAGGAGGAGTTGGCAGAGCGCCTGTTGAGCTTGCTGGGGAAGAGGGAAGGCACAGGCTCTTGCAGTATTTTAACTAGGTGTGCCGTTAACTTAAAAACATAAACCAGAAAGCACACATTCCAAGTCTGCCCAGGCCACCAACTGGAAGGTGGTAAAGGCCTGACTGATATGTGTAATTACCACCCAAGAGCCTCCACGGTTTGGAGCTTAAGAATCTGCTTGCTTAGGCGTTACAAACAAGTAAAATAACTACACCAGTGTTTCTCCCACTTGAGACAGCATGCAGAGCAATGGTGTCTCACTGGTTTAAATAGTGATGTGACAGTGCTACAAAGTCTGGAGTTTGGAGATTATTTTTCTGTCTTTACTTGTACTAAAGAGTACAGTTCAAGTCAAGTTGTCAGCATTACCAAGAAGAATAATTAAAAACAGAGGAATTCACTTTATAATTGGCATGCTTGGAAAAGAGGGAGCACTAGAGCAGTGCTCACCATTTAATTATGCCAAGTTTTGAAACAGCACAAGATATTACCCAGTTGATCATCCATTTCCAAACAGCGAGCAGGTGAAAAGAGCTTTAAGGCTCAACCAATTAGAGCAGAAATGGCTGTGTATTTTGGGGGTGGATGAGCAGATTGCTGAGGGACACATATTTGAAACAAACCAAGCCTCAGGTCTTTAATGTACAGTTTATTCTTCCCTGTATACGTCCTTGAAGAAGGATGTTGAGGCTCTGGAGCGAGTCCAGAGAAGAGCGACAAAGCTGGTGAAGGGGCTGGAGAACAGGCCTTATGAGGAGCGGCTGAGAGAGCTGGGGTTGTTCAGCCTGGAGAAGAGAAGACTGAGGGGAGACCTTATTACTCTCTACAACTACCTGAAGGGAGGTTGTGGAGAGGAGGGTGCTGGCCTCTTCTCCCAAGTGACAGGGGACAGGACGAGAGGGAATGGCCTCAAGCTCCGCCAGGGGAGATTCAGGCTTGAGATAAGGAAAAAATTCTTCATGGAAAGGGTCGTTAGGCATTGGAACAGTCTGCCCAGGGAGGTGGTTGACTCATCTTCCCTGGAGATGTTTAAGGTGAGGGTGGATGAGGTACTGAGGGGCATGGTTTAGAGATTGGTGGGAATGGTTGGACTCGACGATCCGGTGGGTCTCTTCCAACCTGGTTATTCTGTGATTCTGTGAAACTCCCAAGAAATGCTGTGTTGATGCTCCATTGGCTGACAAAGTGAAGCTCCTCTTTTAAGCATTGAAATTAGTGGTCCAGGAGATATTTTCAGTAAGGTAATGAAGGGATCCTGCTAGTTTAAACAGACCTAAAGAACAAAACAGATCTGAGTTCTGTGTTTGTAGATACTGTGCAGTGACCTCTGCTGTATTTTGGAACCTTTTCTCTGTTTTTTCATGAGTACTTTAGATAAAGATGATACTAACAGTAAGTGTGGAGGCCTATATGGACCTTTGGTGACAGTGTACTCCAAAGGTATTTAAAACAAACATATCATAGGGGTTCAACCATTACAAATAGGTATGCAGATAATATAGTTCCTTGAATACATAGTCATGCTGAGCCTCTATGTCCAAGATGCAGGTCAGCATTTATAAAGATAACTAAATATCCATGTGGTCTGGATTGACCTTTCAAAAGGCAGGAAATATTGCTCTGAATTGCTTTCCCTTAAGGTTGGGGTTTTTTTGGGGTTTTTTTTTGACCACTTGGATACAGTTGGAAAGAAAAACTGGTATCAGTTTACTCTCCCAAACTAGTGAAATTAAAATAAGCTCTGATACACTGCAAATTAGCACAAAAGTATCAGATGCGTTAGTTAGAAATATGCTTTTGACCCCTAATTGAACTGGTTATGGCTCTGCTTTAAGGTTACAGGTTGTTATAATAGGTGCTGGTTTTAGTGCTGTCTTAGTCACTGTTCATCCACTTCACAAGATTAAAGATTATCCAGCACTATTTGATGCAAATAACCAGTCTGCCTCAAAATAGCAGAACCATGCAGAGGTGAGTGAGCTGTGTTGTGCAGCCATCTGAAGTTTATTTCTCCTTAACTTTCATTAGCAGCAAGCACAGCCACACTGGAAGTAATTAAAAAATACAGGAATACTTTATGTGCATACTGTTGATGTAACTACTAGTTGAGATATTGAAAGTAACTGACTCTTTGTCAAGCATACTGTGTAGTCTTTGCTTGCAGATCTATTTTGCAGCTTGCAGAACGGCTTCAGCTGCTAATAGAGTTCCATGGGTAAAAGTTGAGAGGAGGGCTGGGAATTTATAGTGCTTTGTCAGTTGTTCGGAGGAGGAAAGGATACAGCTCAGGTTTCTCTTAGCAAGCTGAAGGAATTCTAGCCCATGTTTGTAGCCTTGCAACTGCTTGAGGCTTCAAAGCCATGTATGTCAAAGAGGACAGGAGAAGGAGGAATACATAACAGTGCTAATCTCATATTAACATAAATGTAAGGGTTGAAACCCCAGCTGTAAGAAAACATCTGCAGTGGCAGAGAGAATATTCAAAACACATGCATTTGAGCTCTCAGAAACAGGTAATGAAACCTCATAAAGACCTTAGTATCCCATTTTTTACTTCCAAGAAAATTTGACCAGCAGTTTTGTTACTGAGCAATCTGTATGGGATCTGCAATAAGGAGAACATTTTAAAGAATTTGCCATATATTGAAGAACGGGATATAAGGAAAGTTAACTTTTTTTTTTAAAAAAATACCTCTGGTTTCATTTAGAGGAAGAAAATAGGAAGCTTTAGTTGCTTATTTTTACTTTAAGTGCTGAGAGCACTTAAATGTCTCTCCTGTTTTTTACTGTGTGTGTTGTCAGACTTCTAATGTCTTCAGCTGAAAAAGGAAATTAAGCTGGAATCCCAGTTCTGTCTGTTCTTTTGTACAACAGCGCTTTCTTACAACAGGGCAGCTACTTGAAGCTGAGCAGGAATGTGTTGCCAGTTTGTCTCAAGCTCTTGCTAGCCACATGGGAAAAGCTCAAGAGCAGAGAGAAAAGGTTGACCTTAATCTGTATTGTCCCCTTATGCACTGGGGCAGAGGAACTCAAAAACATCAAGAAGCATTTGTTCTTGGGTACAGGAGCTAAAAGCTTGAGAGGATGGTAGCTCTGCTTATAGACTTCTGCAACAATTCTAGCTCTTTGGTTTGCATTAAAAGAGTACAGTTAGCAGGCAGAAATAAACCTGATGATTATTAAAATGTCTTGTTTCTTTCCTACAGTTAGATAATATGTTTCAAATACCAGGTAACTGAGCAGAAAAACTTAGATATTTACATCAAAGAGCAGTATTGTATTAATACACTATTTAAAGAGAAAGTGGGAGAGTATGTGTCTTGTAGTGTATGACACTACAGTATTGTAGACTGGCTGCGGTTGGAAGGGACCTCAGTAGGTCATCTGCTCAAAGCAGGGTCACCCAAAGGTGGTTGCCCATGACCACATCCAGACAGCTTTTGAAAGCCTCCAAGGATGGAGACTCCTCAACCTCTCTGGGCAACATGCGCCAGTGCTCAGTCACCCTCACAGTTTCTAGATCATTGATGGCTGTACTGACAGTCGCTCTGCAGGGCCCCACATATACACTTGTCAGTTTGGGGCACAAAGGCTGTTGCGTTGGCAAGGAAATCTCTGAACGCATTAAGTTATTTTTGCCATTGATCTGCTGAATTCTCAGCAGTGGACAATCCACTTCTGTGTGCCAGGAGTTATGGGATGAAATTGCACTTGAACTCCTGCCACATGTAGTACATAAAGTTTTAAGGTCTCTTTATCAGGAAGGCTTCAAAGGCACCGATCATCAACTGTATAGAAAACTTTGACTCGTGAGCCAGTTCCTACATGGAACTACATGGACTGGATACCGTGCACGTGTTTTGAAACAAAGCAGAATTACTTCAAGAAGTCTCCACAGACTTACATATCTTAGAGGTGCCTCTTGTTTTTAACTTCTGAGTGGTGATTTTGTTTCAGGACTTGATGTAAGTCATTGGAGAAATTAATGTTAGATTTTGCAATTTTGAACTGCTTGGAAGAAAATGATTCAACTAGCACAGCTTTCAGTGTTTCTGCTGTTATAAAAGGTAGGTTTTACAAAATGTGTTATAACGCTTACATGTGAGCAATGGAAATTATTATTTGCATTTTGAAGTTAATCAATAATATATCATATAACCTGTGGAATACTAGTACTGATTTATGGTGTTGGACATAGTAGCTACAAGGAGCGATATAAAGTACCTGCTTAATCTTCAGATTTGTAATATATACAGAGAAGAGAGAATTGTTAGCTCTCTACTTCAGTTCATCCTTTGCAAAAGAAGAGAGATTAAGGGATGTGATTTGAGGGGTGTTCTGTACCACAACTGTGAAAAAGAGGTGGTTTCTTGGTACTAAGTACAGTAATCAAGTAACTATTATTTCTTATATTAAAGAAAATGATTACTTTAGCAGACTTCCTTGCCAAAAGTTAAGCATTTACATTAACTTCTAACAGCTAAAGATATCCGGAAGCACTAGCATAATCCTATGGGATGAGGCTTTACAAGCTGCAGACCCACTTGATAAATAGATATTTAGGCTTGGTTAGGACTTTGTCCCCTAGAGCCATGCTAAGCTTGGGTTTATCTCATGTGCCATTTGTTTGGGATGCTTTTATTCAATAAGCTGTCTCTGATTGATCATAACATTTACTCAGACCTACTCTCTTTAATGTGCCTTTATGTTTTTGTTTAGTTGTTTTTTTTTTTTTTCTGTTGAGCAAGAGCATAGGGCTAGGTAGGGATCGTAGGGACTTAAGTGCCTCTTTACCGCAGAAATTCTTCTCCAAGAGGCCCAGGTAGCCCAGGTCCAAGCATTTTTTGTTGCAAACTCTCTGGATAATGTTTTTTGTAAGTCAGAAATGTTACTAACTTCATTGATTATTTTTGTCACATTAACCTTGAACTACTAAACCAGGCAGTAGTTGCTGTTTTGAATGCAAACAGAACTACAGCTGCCATCAGCAGCTATTATGCTACTTTGCAGTCTTTCGCTGTAGTCATATTCTACTGTTTAATTTTGGTACCTGCTGGCATTTACAGACCTGAATTCTTGAGTAGCAGGTGCACTGTGACGGTCAAAAATATGCATGTGCAAACTTACAAAATGGAGACCAGACTTAAATGCCTTACAAGGGAAGGGAACCCAAAATGCAAAGCCGAGACAAATTATCTGTATAACTTGATAGTACTGGCAGCTGTTGTGAACTTGTCAGACAAGTTATTCAAAGTTAAGTGTTTATAAAGCATCCTGTATCCCTCTATCTGAATGATTTACTGTTTAAATTGTTAAGAAAGTTCAAATATAATTCTTTCAAGGTATGTGTAGAACCGGGTGATATAAAATACTCAGACTGTCATTTTTAAAAGTGCTCAACAATATTTATGCTCTAAACAGACATATATACCTTATATTAAAAGGACAGACAAGTCTTAACAATTAATCCACTGCCAATTTTCTGCAACTGGGGAAATATCTGAATCTGCTGGTTTTGAAGCATTTCTATCTGCAAGCATCCCCCTGATTAAGTTCCATATGAGACAATGTTTATTTCACTTTTAAGTGAGAGGAAAATACAACTGTAAACAGGAATCTTTAGGTTTATCATTCTTGTTCCAGTGACTGCCAAACCACTGGTTTCCCACCACAGTTCTGGTTTTTGAATATCCATCAGTTAGAATTTCACGTATTCTCACTGCTGGCAATAACACACATGTTTTCATTTACTGCATTACGGGTATTCTCTAGACAACCAGTCTGTTGAAAAGAAATTAATCCCAGCAGTGAACTAAGATACTGAATTCTCAGCAGTTTGTGAATTCATGTTTTTACATTGAGGCTATTTATATCTGGATTGAATTCATTTGAATATATAACCAGGTGGTTGTGGTTACATATTTTATTATCCATTGGATGTGAAAAGCCAGCAGAATGCAACTGCAGGGTGGGAAAACTCAGTAAATGCAGTTGGGAAATGCAGCATGGTACGGTTGAAAACTCGTCTTGGATTTCCCTTATTTCTGTCCCTAATCTCAGGTCTAACCAGCATCAAGGAATGCAATTGTACGGTATAGTGTAACTAGAGTATCCAAGTAAGGCACATGATATACAATTCTTGAATCTGACTAATTTTAAAATTTTGCTGAAGATGAAAATCTGATAATGTTTTGCTATTTTATCCTGTGCTCTCCTTTTCACCAACAATGAAAAGTTGCAAAATATCTAGACAACATCTTAGCCTCTTTTGAAGGAGAGTAGAGATTTTTTTAGGTTACTTGTAAAGCCTGTTACCAAGCTGCAAATTCGTACTCAGCAGAGTTGTGCTTTTTATGTCTATTTTTTCCAATGAATATTTAAAATTGTTGGTTCAGGAAAAAAGGAAGGAAAGAAAGATGGAAAGAAATTGGCTTAATTCTGAACTGCATTTTACATGAAGCAAAGAAAATAAAAATCTTTACATTTACTTTTGTTAGATATTAAGCACTTTAAACTACCCAATCGATTTTCTTCAGACTGTGTTGCTCCTTTTAAGATTAAGCTCACTCAAAATGCAACTTCTGTCTGTAATTATCACCTCTGCTCTATTTCACTAAAATTGAAGGTTTAAGGGAAGTGAAAATTTGAAGGGATTTTTATCTCAGTCCTTGATTTGTTTTGGTACAGTTTGAGAGAATTGCATAGCAAAAACTGGAGAAAGTGACAAACTTGGAAGATTGTAAAACCAAGTAAAAACTCCATTGGCAAATTCTTCAGGATTATAATAAGCCCCAGTTAAGCATGTCCCCATGATGTTGGTCTTAGCTGTAATACTCTTGTCATTCTTGCTGTTACTGAACAGCAACTGCATGGAGTGGGATAGTAGTGACTCCTGAAATATTTTTCTTCTCTGCCACAAGAAGTACTGCTCCAGAGGTTGGTTTTGGTAGGACAGAAGTGAAATGCTTGCCAACACCAAGCAGTTTCTGATCATTGGACAAGAAGGGAAATACACTGGACTTTGTTTTTCCAGAGGTTGCATTGAAATCTAGTCTTGCTCCCCTTGTGAAGACTTGTACTGGGAATTCAGTGTACGAGACGTATTACTTTTAGTAGCAGTCTTTTAACACAGCCTGCCTTTTTCAAGATGGCAACATGCCTGGAATCAAAAGTTTCTGAAATGTTGGTAAATAATTGCATAGTTGGTTTGCAAAGAAGTATGCGGGTGGTGAATTTGAATGCATGCAGATAGTTCAGCATTTTTAATAGGAGCATGCATCGCCAGAGGATTAGAAAATATCTGTTTTAAAAAGTGTTCTGTTGGTTTCTTTTTTGCTATATTGATTTTACAAATTCTTTTTATCTATTGACTAATATATGCATGAGGAATATTTTTGTAATCCCTTGTGTCTGAGGGGCAGCATCTCTGTGTTGAAGTGTGTATTCCAGATCAGTTTCAATCGGAATATTGAGCCAATATACAAAGAAGAGGAAAACTCATATGAGTTTTATCTTGTATGTGGTAAAAAGAAAGGAATCTATATGCTTGTTTTGATATTGAAGCACTAGAATAACTTTTTTCCTGCTGTTTATGTTCAAGATACATGTTGATAAAGCTGTACAAATGATTTTGAGACTACTTCAGACTCTGTAATCTCACAGTAAACTTCAGGCAGCTTTGTCCTCTAAACTTTGATTTAGAGGACATTGCAATGTATTCTGGGCTTTCCTTCTGCAGATTGCTTTGTTTGAGTGCTATCAGTATCTTAGGTAGTCATTCATCCATGCCTGTTTCTTTCTTGAATTGAATCATTTCCACAGGAGCAGTTTGGGAATGGTGTTGGTGCTTGCTGATAGAATCATAGAATGGTTTGGGTTGGAAGGGGACCCTAAAGACCATCCAGTTCCAGCCCCCCTGCCATGGGCAGGGACACCTCCCACCAGGTCAGGCTGCCCAAGGCCCCATCCAACCTGGCCTTGAACACCTCCAGGGATGGGGCAGCCACAGCTTCCCTGGACAACCTGTTCCAGTGCCTCACCACCCTCATTGTGAAGAAATTCTTCCTTAGGCTAGTCTAGTTCCTTATGCCATGGCGAAAGATTAAACAGTGAAAGTATGCTGGAATAAACTTTTAAAATTAAGACTAACGCTGTTATTTTTGTAATGAATGCCTCTCTATGTATTGTGGTGATGAAGAGAAATACAACTGACAGAGAGGTTGTTTGTTTTAAGGTTTAATTTATCTGTGCTTCAGGGAGCAACCAAACCCCAGTGAGTCACTCTTACGCTCATGGGTGGCCTCCCTGAGTTTTCTCTCCACGAAGAGCAGCTCCTTGCCCTGTCTGAGGCTTAGATCCCCTCAAATCGAGAGGCACAAGCCTTAGTTGACATCCGTCAGGCCTTCACCACGGCTGTAACGCAACTACTGCTGACAGTAGTAGCCCTGGAAACTGTGAGATGCCAAAGGGCATAGAGAAGGGGTGTTCTTTGTGTTTTCCTGGCATCAGCTGGAGGGCCACAGTCACGAAAGCTATATTAGTTACAGTACCTACAGCGAGACCAAAGCTCAGGCTAATGTAGGATAGAAGGGACAAGGGAAAGGTCAGAATGCTGTTTGGGGTTGGAAATGGAGGATTCTACAGCACGTTGTCTGACCGAGGGCTTTAGCCCGGATCCCCAGGAGATCAAGAGTATTGAATGGGCAGCGTGCTTCTGGCGTGCCCCACTGGTTCAGTGGGGTGGTTACAAGTAGGGAGCTCCTCACTTGTGTCCAGCCCTTCCTTTCCTTGCCCCTTGCAAAACTTCAGCATCACTCCTGGCTAAACGTTGAATGGCAAGTTCTGTGAAGTTACCCAATGCATTACGTGGTTCTGTAGCCACATTCTCCTGCTATCATATTTAATGCAATGACTTCTCAAAGTCTGTATGTAAGAGTTTAAATAAATAAGTTCTCAGTAATTCCTGAGGTTCTCTTTGGTTTTTCTGGTCTCTGCAGGAATGCCACTAGGTTCTATCTTCCCATTTCATGCATGAAAGAGTGTATGCAGGGAATACTAAACCACAGCCTGGAAATGCAGTACAGTGTAGAATACGCACAGAGAAAAATTAGGTTATTTGAGCACTCAGTTTGTGTTTTCCCCCAACTTATAAAATATGGATTGGGAGTCAGGCAGGGGGAAGGCTCCCACAGTAGGTTGTTAGCCTTCAAATGTAAATACAACTCCATAAGTTAAAAAAGCAAATGCAAATATTCTCTAATATATATCTGTGAAATGAATATCTGTGAAAGCTTCTGTATTCTTAGAGTTTTCTAGCTAACCCATCTACTTTAGAAAGGAAGAACAGGCTGGGAAAAAATGCTTGTTCATGAAACTGAGAAATAACCCTAGGCAGCTCTGTGTAAAAGGCATTAATTGTTTGCACACCAATTAAAGGCTAAATGGCCTAGTTCTTATTAGCTAAGTCTAATTTTGTTTCTAATCAGGAAACTAAATATCAAGGCAGAAAGGGCTTTTCTTATTTTTTTTCAGTGACTATTACGTAAACATTTTATTTTGATGCACCTATCTAGGAAACAAGACATGAATGGAACAGTTCTGAATCCTTGCCTTGGTGTTGGAGTTGGGTATTTTTTTCCTTCTACCGCTGTGATTTAGAAGAGCTTTTAACTTCAGATGAATGTTTAGCAGATGTACCACCTAAGTAAAAAAGCATTCAACATAACAATAAAAAGCCTGCTCTTTCCAGGACACCACTGTGTTGTGTTTCTTTCCCAAAGTTAAAATCTCACCCTACTAATGCTACCAGCAATGCCATTTTTTTTTCTTCCAAATCAATCAAATGAAGCGTCCTTTAAGAAGAAAAATCAATTTAGGCTATTAATTAGCTGAACTCAGTGCAGTGCCTGAAGGCCAGAATGTCATTTTCCATAAGATTTGCTTTAAAAATACACACTAAATTGGAGAAGTCTCAGTTTGACACTAGAAAGGGCATAATCAGAAGATTATGCAAGTAGTCTTTATTCTACAAACCTGTCTGGATATTCTACTTAGATATTTTTGGTTGATTTTGTTTTGTTTTCCTTTCCTTTCTGCCATGTTAATATGGGTACTTCAGCTAGCCAGTGTAGCTGCTGTCTGGGCAAAATAGTATTATATCAAATTACTGAAAGATGGTACCTGGTGATGGATTATTTTTCCATGGTGTAAGGCTCTTATTTTCTCAGCCCTGAACAAAAGGGATTAAAAAATTTAGATTACTGACTCATAAAGATTGGAAAACAAAATGAAAAAAGTTATTAATGTGAGTGAGTGTGTTGTAACTGTTACTGTATATTCATGGTTACCACTGCGCACTCTCTCAAAGCTGCATGGAGAAAGTAATACTTCTCAGTGAAATTCTGCCTCTTTACCATTATATTGTTTTGGTGGCAATAATGAAATGATTGTAATGGATGTTCAAAGTGATTTGTCTTCCAAACCCAGTAGCTGGGCCATGTAGTGTGATTTGATTGGCCATCAGCAAGAGAGACAAGTAAATTCATCTTGGAGTCAAAGCTCTGTAGAAAATTCCAGCTAATAATCAGTATCTTATAGTCCATGAAGCAGAAGGATTTCAATTACTATTCAGAAAGACAATGTAAAGGCAGCAACTCAATAGCACATAGGATTTCTTGTTTGTTGAGCTTGCCAACTAAATGTTGTAGGAACAGAAACTTTTATGTATTCAACCCTGAGTAAACTGAAACTACAAGCGTACAGTACCTGCTTTTTGTGTGTTCTTGATGCTGCGCACCAACTAGCAGCTTCTGGAAGTTTTATGAGAGCAGAACAATGCTAGCCCAAGCCAGGCAATGAGCTTAGCAAAGCAGAAGGCTGCTATTTAAGCAACACAAAGCCCATGTAATGATTGCTTTTCTTCCGAGTATGGTATAAATTTTAGGCCATGTTTAGAACTTCCAACTCTAACAATTAACTTTGAATAATCATGAGCAATGAGGCTTAGTTTTTGTTTGTAAGAACTTTCTTATTAGAGTAATAAACTCTTATTGTGGACACATCAGCAATATAGTCTTTCACCACTTTCCCTTGCCATAGCCTTTGAAGGGTTTAGTTCCACATGTTCACTTGGGTTGCACTGCTTAAAATGAGACAAAAAGAAGAAGAAACCCCTAAGAACTATTTATCAGTTATGTGTGTGTTAACCACCTGAGGATCTTTTCTCTAAGGAAATGCATCTGCGTATCATTTAAGCAAAGATCAAATTACGCAGCTGGTCTGGCCAGGCAGATGCCAGTGGGATTCTACATGGCTACTACCAGAACAGCTTGTGGGATTGAGACTGAAGAGTCATTAAAAGCATTCAAATATTAAAATCATATGTAGGAGGAAACAGGAAGAGAAAAATGGAAACCACAATAATTAGAAAGATGTGCAGTTTGTTGTTGCTTCTTTAACTTAAAATAAAAAGCATTTGCAGAAATCCTCCCAGATTTGCCAAACCCAAGAGTTTAAACATCCAGTTGGAAAGACTTAAGAATCATGTTAGTAGTTCTTATGTTCATAAAAATCTTTCTTTTTCAAGCTTTTAAACTTTCTCTGACCTTTCTGGCAATGCATGTCTGGCAGTTACAAATTGAAAAACTCAGCTTGCAGTGCATGCTGAATATTCACAGGAAGATTGTCCACCTTTCTCAGATGCTTTCCTCACCTTGTTCAGGGTCCCCAGAGTGATGGCATCTTTCTTCCTCATCCCAGTGAAAGGAGGAGTTGTTACTGGGCTGACTTTTCTCCCACATGATGGGAAGTAGTTCAGGTTACTGCTACCAAGTTGAGAATTGTGTCTGCTGTGAAAGTGGTCAGCATGGGGAAGCTATCCTGGCTACACTGGAACAATTTGTACCTATAGCTGTTAGGCAAGTAGATCACAGTCCTGTTATGTTCTGCTGGGGGTTGGGTTTTTTCATCAGTCCCTTGCTGAACAATGTAAGCTAGAGTAAAGAAGATAAATTTTTACATAAAAAGGAATGCCTGCATAGAGTGATGATCTACAGTAGCATGAGTGAGAAGTTTGTTCCACCTGTTCCTGAAGTTTCATGGTATTTTTATATGATGATGCCATTTTAATTCACTTGTTAGAGTATTGGGACTTGAAAATATGCACAGTGCTTTGTGTTCAGGGCGTTTGCTTGACCCTGAATTAATCTCTGAATTAAAAAAAAAAATAGTTCATGAAGTCACAGAAATTCAATTAAGTTATGAGGTGCTGTGCATCATCTTAATCATGTTCATTTTCTTAGTTCTCATAAAATGTAATGTAAATACAGAGGCTTCACTGAATTTTAAACTAAAACATTTTATTCTGTTATTTTTTTGGTTGTGTTGAGATACCAGTTCTGAGTTGTGAGCTAGAAAAAAAGCTTTGCTTAGCACAGCTTTGCTGTTCCTGTTAACCTTTTCCTCTGAAAGCTCCTAATGTCACAGTGCTCCAGAGAAGAGTGTCTTGAAATTTGTGATTGGAGGGCACACATTTTCAATGAAGGGTTGATGTCACAGATTAGTTGGTTTTTTTACTCTGCTGTTTCAGAAGCACTAGCTAATGCATCCTGATGTCACCTAAGTGGTGTGAGAGGTTGTTATTCTACCTTTCTTATGGATGGAGAACCGTATGAGAGCATGGCATGACTAAATCAGTGGACAAAAGAAGAGCTGTTGTCTGTCTGGAATTCTGTATGGCCTTTGATATTGTTTCCCACAATATCCTTCTCTCTAAATTGGAGAGAGATGGATTTGATGGATTTACTGTTTGGTAGATCAGGAATCGCTTGGAAGGTTGCATCCAGAGCGTAGTGGTCTTGATGAAGGTCAGTGACAAGTGGTGTCCATCAGGTTGTCTGTATTAGGACCTGGATGGGCTTGAGAAGTGGTCCTCTGTGAACTACAAGAGGTTCAGCAATGGCAAGTGCAAGGTCCTGCACCTGGATCAGGGCAACCCCCATTATTAATACAGGCTGGGGGGGTGAAGGGATTGGAAGCCGAGGAGGTCTTATATATACTGATGAATAGAAAACTCTCACAGAAGCTGGCGATTTGTGCTTGTGGCCCAGAAAGCCAATTATGTCTTGGGTTGCATCAAAGAAGAGTGGCCATCAGATTAAGGGAAGTGATTTTGTGTCCAGCTCTGGAGTCCTCAGCATAGGAAAGACAGGGACCAGTTGGAATAGGTCCAGAGGAAGGCCACAAAAATGGTCAGAGGGATGGAACGCCTCCCATACAAGGGAAGGCTCAGAGAGTTGAGGTTGTTCAGCCTGGAGAAGAGAAGGCTCCAGGAACACCTTAAAGTGGGACTTAAAAGATAGATGAGGACAGACTTTTTAGCAGGGCCTGTTGCAATAGGACAAGGGGCAGTGGCTTTAAACTGGGGTGGAATGCACCCTTGAAAAGTTTGCAGCTGATGCAAAATTGAAAGTAGTGGTTAATACACCAGTTGTATGCCCTGCCATTTAGGTGGACCTTGACAGCTTGAAGAATGGGTCGACAAGAACTTTATTAAGTTCAGCAAAGGCAAAAGTCTGTCCCTGAGAGGAATAAACCTGTACAATCTGGGGACAGACTGACTGAAAAGCAGTTTTACAGAAAAGACCTTGTGAATTCTGGTGGACAACAAGTTGAACATGAGCTAGCAGTACACCACTCTGATGAAGAAAAAGCTTTTAATGGAGAAAAAGCTTTTTACCCATGAAGCTGGTCAAATACTAGAACACATTACATAGCCTGTGGTGCCTCCATCCTTGAAGGACCTATTGAAAACTTTAATTGAAGAGGCCCTAAGGAACCTGACCAAACTTTGAAACTCAATCTGACTTTGAAGTTGGCCTTGCTTTGATAAGGTATGAGGAAGGCTGAACCAGATAATCTTCAGAGTTTACATCCAACATACATTATTTTGTAATTCTCTGATTGTAGCAGAAATCTTATAAACTGAACTTCTTTCCCTCAGAAAGGCCCCGGGGGAAATACAGGCAATGTCTTTCATGTTTGTGTGCTGCAAAACAAACTAAATAAAAACACATGTTTCTGTGGTTTACAGCTTAATAAAGATTTTCCCACATGTTGAATGTATTTAGACTAAAAATGTACAGTTTACTCTAGTGTCATCTTCAGTGTTACACAGTTTCTTTGCTGCTTTCTGTTGTTTAGGCTGTGCCAAATGTTATTCCAAATCACTCTTTTCCTTTCTCACACACAGTGGTGTTTTTCTCTTTTTCCCCTGTAAGTTGTTCCCTTTGAAGAAATCAGCAGTGCAGTTCTCCAGGACACAATCACCTGAGTTATTATTGCAGTTCCTTTTCAACAGGTACAAAGGCACTGCAGTGCATCCTTTGCTGAATACAGTGCAAACTAAGCCCTCTTCAGTATTTGCTGCAACTTAACTTTAATGGAAGAGCAGAGCAGAACTACAGATGTTCTTCTTTGCAACTTTTTTCCCCCCTCCCTCCATGAGGTTGGGGTGATCTCACAATCAGCATCTAGCCCATGAAGATGAATTCTAGATGATAAATTGACATTCAGTTGATTTAAGTCTGAAAGAAATGAGAAGGGGCATATTTATTCCTAGGGAAGCTTCCTTTCAGTATGAAATGGAATTCTTCTCAGTCATCCATAATAATATTGTTCTCTGAATCTGTGAAGTCTTAGCGAATAGTGATAGATTTTTGCTTGTGTGCAGTTCTCACTCTTGTTTATCTGGATGTTTGAGTAGATTGAAAGCTCTACAAGGAAGACTTTTGGGAAATGCTACATTTGTTGAGTCAGAACCAAACTCAAGCTGTTTGTTTTAATCCAGAGCACCTTGAGTCTGACAAACTCTTAGCCAGTCTAGATTAGGATAGCTGCTGATTTGTATTGGTCTGGCTGAAGGCTGGATAGAAAGAAGTAGTTGAGGTTCTAATTTCCTATTGATCATGGTAGAAAGTTAAGATTTTTAGTGTTTCAGGGTTTCATTTGATATAGACCAATTTGCTTATTATTTTGGTTTGATAGGAAATAACATCAAAATAACTGGTGCCTGGAGGGAGGGGATTGTAAAGGACTTGGCAAAGGTTTGCTGTATTTTATTCTTGAGGTAAGAGAAGGAGAGAAAATTTCAGCATGTGGATTTTAGATATACTTTGTCTGAAATTATCCTAGTACAGGAGATGAAACACTGATATTTGGGAAGCAGTGGATTCTAATTTTGCCATGAGATGTTATGATGAAGAAACATCAGTTTACATCAGGTATGTTTGGTATTTCTCCCACTGTGAATCTCAGGGGTTATTTGGAGTCATCCACTGTCAATAAGAAAGCCAAGTCCCACGTTTTGCAAATATTAACTCAGAGATTATCTTTGCCTGTGAAATGTTTTGCTTTAATATAAATTCAGCCTTGTGCATAACTCTCTGAAGGATCTGGGTCGAAATTTATTACAGTTGAAGCTAGTAAGTTCTAATATTTTGGACTGAAAGAAATTTTAAAACCTTTCAGAAATCAAGGAGGCAAGTGATAGAACCCAAGGAAATGCCCACTTTTGTTTAAGGGGAATTGAAGTCTGGATTTTTTCTGTACCCACACTGACAAGCTAATGATCTGTGGAATGAGCAGGAGACATGCTAAACATCCCTGCTCAGTCATGTGGTTTATTGCATTCTACATTCATCTGCACTGATGTCACACTAGGCTGTAACCTGTTCTGGTTGTAGACCTTGTAAGTCCATTACTGCTCTTCTGTTGCTATTTATAAATATTATTTTAATTTCGACCCTTTGAAACATCATTTTTAAAAAAGTTAATATTGAAGAGTCAACATGTTTTTTAACATTCCATTTAGTATTTATGTTAAATTGAGTTCAACTTGTTCCCTGAGTTTTTGAGATCAGCTATTTTGTAGCCTGTTTTCTTTTGAGGAAGTGAAGTTTATAGGATAGTTGTATCTATCTATCTGCCTTTCACTGACTTTTGCATATACCTAATGTGTAAAAGCCAGTGATCAGCTCTCCCATTTTGGTGGATACAGTGAAGTCTCAATGCTGTTAAGCTCAGGCAAGTGTCATTAATACCCTTGGTTTGGTAGAGGAGAAGCACACAAATGATTACCCCCATCTAAAGGAAAAGGTGAAAGATAACAGGCTGCCCAGGGAGGTGGTTGAGTCACCTTCCCTGGAGGTGTTTAAGGGATGAGTGAATGAGGTGCTGAGGGGCATGGTTTAGTGATTGATAGGAATGGTTGGACTCAGTGATCCGGTACGTCTTTTCCAACCTGGTGATTCCATGATTCTATGATAAGCTCAACAGTTGTGTTAGGTATGATTTGGTGGGAAACCAGTTGAGCCACAATTTGGTGCTGCTTGTCACTCACTAGGTAGTGAAAGGACATGAGCAAGAGCTGACGTTGCTGCACCTGGTGGGAGAACTGGGAGTATTTAGGTTGTGAAACATGGGCCGTGGATTATCATAGCTTGGAAAAAATGAGTGGAGAGTATATACAAGGACCCAATATTCCTGTGTTGAGGAGAACGTTTGAGTACATAGCAAGAAGTCTGTAGGGCATCAGTTTTATTGCTCTGAAAACTGCTTTCCATTAACAAAGGCAGCTATTGTATGGACACTATTTATATTCTTGGAAGCCTGCAAAACATATAGCTTATTCTTTGTGTTGGGAGAGGTCTCTTAGGCTTTTATATAGAGAATTTGCACCTACAGAAGAATTTATCTCAAAATCCTTTAGAAACAAGTTGTGCTTTGTTTCTTCCAAGCCCCTGTATAAATGAAGTTAAGATTTATTTCTCTTTGGGAAACTGGGAACGAGGGAAGAAATGAGACCTAGAATTTTGGCCATGGCAAAATTTATACATGGTAACATGATTGTGGAAAAAAACCTCTGAGCTGAGCTCTTAAAGTCAGCTTTTAAAGACACGTCTTTGAAAAGAAGTTTCTTATCAAAAGATTGTGCCAGTAGAGTGCACTGCCAGAAGATAGTTCTCTAGTTTCAGTGACCAAACTTAAAGCTTTTAAGTACTGAAATAAAGCAGAGATTTTAATTTTTCAAAAGGACTTCACCTTCCTTTTGTATTCAAGCAGTTCTTGAGAGGCTCAGTGTTTGGATAATCAATAGCTGTAATATTTGTTAAAGGAAGCACATTTCCTCTACATGGAAAACCAAATTAAGTAAGTTCCACATGGTTTTGTGAAGGGAAGATTAGCGCTAAGAATCATCACATGGTCTCTGCAGTTGTGGTCATCATAAAATACAGGATGTGAGCTTTGTTGAAACACCTGTCAGCTGTGATGCTCTGTTTCATAAACTGTGTCACCAGCAAGATCTGTTCAGCTCTAAATCTCGGAGACTTTCTTGGGCTTTGCACTGACTTCTAGTTATATGAATGCTTAAGAACAAATCATGATACAAGACAGGAAAGTTATATTGCATTATTTTTGTCTCTTTCTCTTGTATAAAGCATGTATGCCTTTATCTGTCTAATTAAGGTGAGCTTGTAGAGGAACTTCCACAACAGTTAGACACTCTGTGTTTCGGTTTGGTAAATTTTGTTTTCCTTTACAGAATTAATTTCTCAAGGGACTTAAAAAGACAAAACTAGGTTTCAGTTTTTCTTCTTTAAAGCTGATTACCTCTTCAGTTCTCAGAGTACAAATCAAAACCCCTACTTATAAGCCTTAAGTCGGCTTGTATATCCATTCAACTTGAAGATGGGCTGAATAATTTGTAACGGAAACATAGAGATCACGCAGTAGTCAGCTGGAATACAGAAAATGAGGTCATGTTTTTTGACCCACGGTTGATTCTGCATTGCCCTGTTCTATCACTGTAATGCATCAGTAGAATTCAAAGCACGTATAGTTTCAAGCATTTGGAGTTTTTGTAATCCTTTTATTTTATTGCTGATTTCTGCGGTCACATTTGGGATATTTACCCTAGTTGACCTTTGCACGTACCTAATGCGCAAACACAGATTCTATAAAACATTTACAAATCAGTCTGCTACACAAATCTATCTGCAGTAAAGATCTGTCCCTTGTCAGCTTGTCTTGTGGAAAAACTTCTCATTTTTGGTAGTGACAATATATTAGGATCTATGTTATAGATGTGCCAATTCCTAAAGTTGCTACCTATTACGTTATGCCAGCAAAAGCTGTATGTATAGCGAAGAAGATGAGGATTTAATCCAGCCTAATCCAGCTTTTTCTTTTTCTTTATCTTTTTCTTGCCCTCTTTCCTCTCACTCTTCCTCTCCCTCTCCTCTCCTCTTCTCTCTGACGTGAGAATTAGTGAGAGAGGACTCCAAGAGCCTGGAAGACATGGGTTTCTGCCTGTGCTTTCAGTGCTGAGAGTTTGTTCTGTCATTGCATAGCCCGACTTGTAGAATGAACTATTGCTGGGAGATAGCTCTGCTTGTAAAGTCTCTCCTTCTTATTGCCTTGCTGTCTTCTCCAGGAGAACATCTAACTGTCCTTCTGATGGGCCTGGGAGTTGTTATTGGCCTGCCTGGGAGAGCTGCAAGAGCTGAAAGGAGAGAGGTGTGGAGTTAAGCTCAGAGAGCTTTGGATGGTAGAGAAGCAGCTGCCTGCCCTGGAAGTGGCTGCCTGCTTTTCCCAAGGAAAGGAAGGGAAGCACAGGCACTGAGTAGCATAGTTTGGAGTGAGGTTGTGTGGGGGGTGTTACAGGGTCAAGCAGCTGGTGTAGTGCTGTACTTTGGATAGAGCAGCACTTCTGCGTCCATGTGCTCTGATCCTCAGTTCCCTGTTCTGCTGTAGTCCATAGGTTGGCAGGAACCAGTGAAGATAAAGGGTAGGTGGCTGAGGCTGATATCCTTGTTTCTTATGTGGATAAAGAGCTCAGCTGTGAAATGGAGTAAGGAAAAGAGTAGAAAATGTTACTTATTGCTTTCTTACTGTTTTTTGTTCTTTCTCCTATCTTAAAAATACAGTATGCTGTGCCTTCAATTCTATCTTGTTCGTGGCTTTAAGCCCAGAGAAACCCATTCCTTACCATGAAACTTGTTCCTAACAGTTATTTTCAGACACAGCCACATGGCAATTCTTGAAGGTACTGAATGCAGCAAAAGGAATGAGGCAGGAAAGGAGGCTTAGTATGGAAGAAAGGGAAGGCAAGGAAAGATGAAATGAAGTGTTAAATTAGAATGTCCTGTGTGAAAACTGTTGGTTTGTGTGTACCTCTTCTGCTCCATAGAAATATTTTTTTCAACATGTAAGATACCATAGCCTCAAGGGGTGAGGCTGGGCTTCATGCTTTTCCCTTGTGCCATTGTCAAAACACCTTCCCTACCAACAGGTATTAAAAACTCCAGTTTATATTAATAATAGAATTTCTGCCATCATTTACTTGTGAAAACCCAGTTAAGTCAAATTTAGATGACCGCTTGAGAGTTAGTTAGTCAAATTACCAGTGTACCAATTTTATTTTTTAAAGGAAATTAAATATGCTGAACATACTGGTATTTCCTGGGTTGCTTGATTATATATAGAACTTACAAAAACATTTTTTATATTTTTACGAGATAAATATTGCTACAAGAGGATAAATGCAGTTATGTGCAAATCCATTGGCAGTTCCATCTAATAATAGATGTGTATAGTGACTTGATGCATGGTCAGAAAATGGTATTTAAAGACATGCTGAGAAGCAAGTGCTAAGCTTGTTACTGATAGTAGCAGTGCATGTGCCACAAAGCTTGATGTCATGTTAGCAATGTATACAGGCTGTAAACATTAGCACTTAACACAAAAATAAGCAGAAACAAGGATGACAAGTATGAAAGTTTAATGGTCTTGGTTTGATGTTTCTTTGCTAGTGAAGTGTCTCAGCATTCCATCTGTGCTTTGCTTCATAAAGTAAAGGGGTTTATATAATTCTAATGTTTGATATGCATCAAATCCATTGTACTGAATTCCTGTTATTTACCTAAATTGTAATATGGCTCAAGCCTCATATTTAAAGGCCACAGATACTCTGAAAGCTGAAAGCAACCCAAGCAACAACAACAACAAAAACTCTAACATCCAACCCCCCAGCTGCCCAAAAACTAGAAGTAAATTGCATTTCTTCGTCAAATACATCCTGTAGATCTTGACACCTTTCCAGTTCTTTCTTATTGGTTTCTGCTGTTCTGAAGCTGGAGAGTCAGTTAGAAGTGCAATATAAGCAAGAAATTTTGAAGCTATCAATAGCCACTACTTAAATTTAATGTCATTATTCAAATGTTACTCTCCCTTCTAGGCTATAAAAAATCCTTTAGATAATCAAAAGCTCAGCTGGCAAAAGTAATTATATCTTTCCTATTACAACACTTCCTGCCAGAGGAAGATAAAGAATCAAGTATTTCTACACATTTTTAAACAACTAGATGGTTTTTTACCCTATCAATACCTATGTGTGCTAAGGTAATTGTAATAAAATTCAAATTTTAATCAAAATAAAGCAAGACATAAACTAGTTGTATTAAGGAGGCTGAGAAATCTGTATTCTCTTAGACCCTAAGCTTGGTAGGTCATAACAAGCTGAGAGGTGATTAAAGACACTGCTCTCCTCTGCAGGATCACATCAGAGGCAGGGTGCTGAAATGGATTGACTGCTGATAGGATTTGCCATACTCGATCATGCTTTCAACTGTGCTTCTGTTCTAGCCGGTTACAAGCAGGCAGACTGGACACAAAGGCTGTATTCAAATATAGGTTAGCTTATATATAGTACAATAGTTAAGAATAGCCTCTATTTCATGAGAAATACAGTCAGAAGGTGTTGGTTTTATTGTTGTCTGCAACAAGGATCTGTTTAATTCAGATTTTGTAGTGGTATTTTTCACAAGTATTTTCCAATTATGTCTGAAAATTAAGAATAGAATCAACATAAATGTGAATGTTGAATAGATATATGTGTTTGAAACTTATTCTTTTGCATTAGGCAGTAAATGAAGTACGTGGAAGGGAGAAAATAATAGCACATTTTATTGTTTTCTGAAAAAAAACCCAACCTTGCTGTCCCATAGTTCTTCCTCCTGGAGAGAATATAAATTGCTGGTGAGAGCCTTAAAAGTGCTGATAGAACACATTCAGACTTTTTTGAACTATTTTTGGATTTACTTTCAAAAAAATCCAGGGCCTGACATTTTAATGGAGTTTAGAGATGATAGATGTTATTTCTTTCAACTGCCTTACATTGTTGGTCATCTTCATCTAGCTCAGTAATTCAAAGAATATTGGCATGGCAAAGCGAGCTGGAGTTAGCAGAGCAGTGGGAGAGCAGGCTGATCTGATAATGACCTTGAGACTTTTAACAGGACTGTTATATATATGCTGCTTGTATTGTTCATCATTTCAGAGGTAGAGCTCCCTGGGATGATTGTAAGGGGTTCTTTACGAATGACAACTCTGCCACATGGAGCGCTTCTCTGTTTTCTGTCCATGCATGTGGGGACATCACTGTCGTGTGCTGAGTGCAGTTCTCCTGTACCTTACAATCCTTCTGTTGTCTTATAGATGTTCAGTGACCAAATTCAGACGTGCTTTTCAAAACAAAGTAATTTGATGGTGGTCCAGATGTATTTGGATTCTTGAGGCTCAGAGCAAGAACCTAAGCTAAAGACAGAAAAGCAAGTCCAAAGGAGAGCCACAAAGATAATCAGAGGGCTGGAGCACCTCCCATATGAGGACAGGCTGAGGGAGTTGGAGTTGTTCATTCTAGAGAAGAGCAGGCTCTGGGGAGACCTTATAGCAGCCTTCCAGTACTTAAAAGGGGCCTGCAGGAAAGCTGGGGAGAGGCAGTTTATCACAGAGTAGAATGAGGGGTAACGATTTTAAGCTGAAAGAGAGGAGATTTAGATTAGATAGTAGGAAATTTTTACAGTGAGGATGGTGAGGCAATGGAACAGGTCGCCCGAGGAAGTTGTGGATACCCCGTTCCTGGAGATATTCAAGTCTGGGTTGGATGAGGCTTTGAGCAACTTAATCTAGTGGGACATGGCCCTGACCTCACAGGGTTTTTTTGGAACTGGATGATCTTTAATGTCCCTTCCAACCCAGACTACTCATTGATTCTAAGTGACCACCAGTAGAAATGGACATGCCTTGTCAGGTCTAACACTGGAAACTGGGGTTTTCATCCTAGTGTTGTCAGTGGCCACCATCACCTGGAAGAGTTTCCGAGACACAGGACTGCATCCTAAGCCCTGATCTAGTGAGGCACTCTAACCCTACAGCTCTTGCTAAAATGGGAGATCGTTCTGGCTGAAAAGAACCACAGTGGTGACAGTCACAAAGAAAAGGCTTTTCTGACAACTCAATTAAATACTCACAGCACATTTAGAGAATGTAAACAATACGTTTTGTGTGCTAGATAAGAAATAGCAATCCAAGAGGCCAATGTGTGATCTGTTACATGAGTAGCGCAGTCCTTGCAGGATCTAACAGGATAATGAGATTACAGGCTGCTAGCAGTTGCTTTTGTTTTAGCTAATCACAGAAAAAGAGCAAAAGGTAGCCTATAGCATATCAGGAAGTGATACAGAAATAAACAGGATATAGAGATAAAATCAAAACTCATAGGTTATCATGGAAAAGAACAGATTGCACACAACAACCCTAAATGCTTTGATTACTCAGCATTATGTTCTTGTTTGCATGTGACTTATTTTACTGGAGGACAGGGTGACAAAACTGAGTAAATTGCTCTCAGTCAGGGAGTGTATAAAGGTCAGATTTCTAAGGACATTACAACTCATTCCTGACAAGGGAAAAGACATCTCTTGTCCTAAATGTTTGTGTTAGTGTGAGGGTTTTTTTATTTGTTTGTTTTTAGGAGAACCAAATGTTAACAGTGTAGATGAGAAAGAGCAAGTCATCAGTACCTCCTTTCTCCATCTGCTGCCTTTGTCTGTCTATCTGCTGCCTTTCTGCTGCTGCCTTCTCGTACAGAACACTGAATTTTCAGAGATTAGGCAAAAATAGAATAAGCAGGTTCTGTTATCCATTTACCATCCTTTTTTCCTCAAATCTCCTTGCAGGCTTTCTTTAGTTTCACTCTCATTGTTTTCCTTATTCCTATTCCTTCTCTTCCGTTCCACTCAAAACTCATATGCATATTGCAGTCTCTCTGCAGGGCCCTTATTCCGTCTATATTTAAATGTCTCTTGACTCAGTTCATTGAAAGCAAATCTTCAAACGACATATATTGAAAATTTGTTCCATTTCCCTTAAATTCTTTATACTTCATTGTCTAGCTTTAGGGTTTGACATATTCTAAGACAATAGGTTCCATTTTCAAATACTAGAAGACCTTTGCATGCACTGTTAGCCTGCGTAAACTGGCAGCTGAATACTGAAGCATGATTGAGGCAAATGGGAGCATGGCTGAGTTATTGCCTGCTGAAGAAAAGAGAATGGCAATGGTGCTCTGCAAGACAAAGCTGTTTGGGTTACCATGATAATTCCTCTAGCAAGTAGGGTTGGTTGAATAGATTTACCAGCTGCAGGCGCAGTAAAGGAGGTACAGATCATGCCCACTAGGGTGGATGGTTTGAAGAGAGAGGATGAAATTTGCAGTGACACTTCTGCATTTATTAGAGCAAAGCTCTGGTCTGCAAAAGTATAGGAATCTGCTTGTGGGGCCTGCACTATGGCGAAAGTATTTAGAAACAGGGGAAAATGATGGTTGTCACAGTCTGCGGATTGTCTGAAATCATAGACTCACCAGGTTGGAAAAGACCCATCGGATCATCGGGTCCAACTATTCCAATCAATCACTAAAATGTATGACTCTACAGGTGTGTTTGCCTTGAATAATTAAAAAACAAGAAGTCCACCCATCTTTTTTCATAGAAATAATGTTATTTGAGGTGACTGGTGTCACTGGGTAGCTGTGAAATGTGTTCTGCCCCTCGTGTCTCTAGGAGCTTCCTTTTCAGATGGTGGTATTTTGAAGTTTGTGTCTCTCTTGGCTCCTTCTTCATATCTATCTTCTCCCAGCTCCCTCCAGCTACTGCCAGGTCTGACCCTTGGTGTCCTTTGAGCAAGTTCTCTTGTTGATGGGCCTTGTCTCGTCCAGCTTGAGAGTACAACCTCAGGAAATGTCCATGTCTGTTTGCCCTGTAAGTATTCACACTGCTTTGCTGAGCTGAGCACATGGGCAACTTTCATCCTCTGTAGCCCATCCTTTGAAAACTGTTAGTTCAGAAGTGTGGCACGGCTCACCTGTTGTCTGCTGCACACATCACAGCTCTTGTTTAGTTAGATTCAGTTAATGGCTGAGGATTCCTCTGGGAGCTCTGCTCAATGCAAGTGAGATACGTTGCACGCTTTATAAGAGGTCTTTCTTGTCTGCATGTTGTGTGTTATAGCTCCTCAGAGACACAACTGCAGTAGGTAAGTGTTATAGCAGTGACTTAGAGCATCCTGATGTTATGTATAGATCACTTAATTGCATTTGGATGTCTGATGTTTACAGGCTTAAGAGACATTTCTCTTGCAAAAGCACCAGGCAAAAGGAGTTATTTTTAAATTAAAACCCCAACTACGTTTTTTAAAACCCATGTTGGAACCTACCCACTGTTAGATAAGTATCATTTGTTTCAAATGTTACTGCACATACTAAAGACTTTCTCAAGAGCTGTATGAAAAGATGATACTTTGTTCTGATCTGAAGTTGGATCACTTAGAGGAGCATTTTCTGCATGAAATGAAGAATTGTTCTGCATCAACAAGGGAAATGAATTAAGAGGAGAATGTTTTTTTTCAGTCTCTCATAATTCAGTGTACAAGAAGGAGCATTTATTTCGGTCCAAAAGTATAAGATGTAGTCAGTAGATTATGGGAGTTTTGTTGTTGTTCATCCATGAAAAGACTTGAGGGGAAAAATATGATAGTGAATGGTTGCTGGTTAGATCTTTCTCTCTTGGATAACTGAGCCACAGCCTAAAGTAAAAATGGCATTTGCTTGTGCTTGTGAATTTGTTTTTTTCCCAACGGTTAGTTACAAAAATGTCTTTTAAAATGTGACAGAATTTTAATTAAACTTGCAACAGCAGGTTGTAGTAGGCAGAAATGTGACTGCTGCTTTTGTGTGCGATGGTGTGCTTAAAAAAACACACCCCAAAACTGCAGAATAGTTTTCTCTCAAGCACAATAAAATAAAATTTGCTCATAACATGGACAAAAATCTCACAAAACTGGCTGAAGCAAAAACTAGTCTTGATTTTAGTGTAAAGATAAATACATTTTTAAAGTGTCCCAAGGAGGATTAATTCCCACTTAGTCAGAAGCAAATTTAAAGGGGGGGCTGGCAGGAGTAGGAGACAGATATATAAAGAATTGCCTCTCCATCTGGAATTTCCTCTTGGTTCGTGGCCAGCTGGAGGAGTGGATATCTTGAGGCAGGACAGCGGTTGCTAGTTTTTCTCATCATTAACAGTCAGGGAAGTTTGTCCTTTGACTAGCTGATAACTGAGAAAAGATGTTGAACAGTTAAAAATTGAGTTGACCGTGCAATATGCTCTGTTAATGCAGCAAACTGCATCTTTGAAATGTGTTAAATTAGTCATTAAAAATTGTTACCTTTGGCAAGAAGGAGGTATTATTTCATCTCAGTTTCCTTACATATGAAAGACCTATCTTACTACATGCCTAAATAATTATTTAGTATAGTATTGGTGTCACAGACTTTGTTGAACGCTGGGGTGCTGCATGTGCCTACATGCGTGCATAAACAGGGCCACGTTAGTAGGTCTCTAAAATGCAGGACCCTGTGATATTAGGGACAGGCACTGCTGGATCAGGGCCTGGAGAGCAGGCTCTCTGTGTAACTTCAAGGAAGGTGGTTCTGTACCTCTGTTCCACTCTTGTGAGACCTCACATGGAGTACTGTGTTCTGTTCTGGAGTCCTCAGTGAAGGAAGGGGTTGGATCTGTTAGACTGAGTCCAGAGGAGGGCCACAAAGATGATCAGAGGGTGGAACACCTCCCATCTGAGGACAGGCTGGGAGAGTTGGGGTTGTTCAGCCTGGAGAAGAGAAGGCTCCGAGGAAACCTTGTAGCGACCTTCCAGTACCTGAAGGGGCTACAAGAAAGCAGGGGAGGGGCTCTTTATAAGGGAGTGCAGAGATAGGATGAAGGGTAATGGTTTTATGCTGAAAGAGGGGAGATTTAGGTTAGATATTAGGAAGAAATGTTTCCTGTGAGGGTGATGAGGCACAGGAACAGGTTGTCCAGAGAAGTCGTGGATGCCCCATCTGTGGGTGTTCAAAGCTGGGTTGGATGAGGCTTTGAGCAACCTGATCCAGTGGAAAGTGTCCCAGCCCATGGCAGAGGGGTTGGAACTGGATGGTCTTTAATGTTCCTTCCAGCCCAAACCATTCTATGATTCTATAAATGTCTTTATTAAAAAAAAACCAAAAACCAACCTTGTTGCTCTTTTCTTTCAGTGCAAATGAGAGGAATATCTGACTCAGTTTGCTGTGTCTTACAAGGGCAACTGTGTCTGGCTTGCATGAACCCAAGTGGCATCTCAAGCCTCATCTATGTTCTTGGTGCTGGGAAGCAACTTGTAGCTCTTCCCCACCACCTGGGCTCAGGCCCTGTGCCTTTTCCCCCTTGATCTCTCAAGCATTGGTGAAGGCGCTGATATAATTTTACTTTCTTAATGCAGGGTGGGAGTAGGAAGAGTTGAGGTTGTTTTCTGTTGTCACACAGTGCTTTCAGTGTGAGGAGCCCGCTCTGGCTTCCTTCAATTACTCTGAGTCAACGTCTGATTTTCTCATGAGCCATATCTGTTTAATCCTCCCCCTTAACTTTCAGAAAAAAAGTTGTCTTTCTCCTCCACTACTCTCTGCCTCCACAGACTTTAAATGAAAACTCATTCACTAGCTTTCCACCCCTAGCATAACAAAGAGATGTTTAAGAGACTTAATTACTGAAGATGTGGTACAGTAAATACAGAAATCATTGATAGCAGAATTAAACGTTGGTGAATAAAAAATTGCATTTCATGTGTGGAAAAATTAGTGTTGCATGGTTCTCAAATAAAGCCAATTAAAAGAAATCAGTGACTTCTATGAGCACTATGTTGTGTTGCTAATCAAAGCTGTTATTTTAGAAAAAACTCTGATTGTGCTCATTAAACAAATTACTTCCTACATGGCAAGGCTCTCGTATTCTCAACAAGCTACTTATTCGTATTCATTCTTCAGTTTTCTGTTGCCAAAACTTCATGCATTCTGTGTAACAAAAAACAGAACATGTGCCACAATCCTATATCTTTAAATATTATGGTGTGACACAACCCAGTACCAGTAATGAATGAACAAGAGGTGAAATGAGTGACCACCTTGCTGCAAACCTTTCTGTCTTCCCCATTGTTCAGACTATGGGAATGGGGAATAATGATCATTTTGCCACAAATAATGTGCTTACCCCTTAAATTGTCATGAGAAAAGACTTTCTGTAAGTTGCTGTCTGCCTTATGCCTCCTGATAGGGCATAATGTATGCATAAGAGCCCTACATAAGGAACATATAGTTTGTTGTGCAAAAGATTTGTATAGTAAATTTTAACTATGCCTAGAATTCTTCTGTTATTAATGATCATAATCTTTAGGATGTGTGAGCCATAGCTGCCATTCCCGCAGGCAGCAGTCCCACACCCCCATCTTTACAGACCTGTAGGAGCAGCATCCCTTTAGCAACAAGCTCAGATTTCCAGGTTTCTTCATTTCTTCAGTTTATACTGTTCTTTCCACCCCATCTTTGATTTCCCAGCCATCAGTGATCCTGCCTGTGCCCTGTCCACTGCCCACTGCTGGCTCTCAGCCTAGATGTGTGTGGCACGATGCAGTTTACCAGTACTGTATTGCAAACCATGTTTGAAATGTTTTTCCTTGGTGCCTTTTCTACTGCTCCCAGGGCCCAGCTTTCAATGCATGGGATAAGCAGCAGTGTTTTTCCTGTTTATGCTTGAGAAGATTTTAAGTTTTTTCAAATTGTTTTCAGGCCAGGTTAGATTTCTTTCAAAGGCATTATATGCTTTTAAGATGTAATTTAAAAAGAGAAGGTCCTAAATAATTTCTAGTGTTCTTCCTTCAAAGGCAAACTCACCAAAAGAAAGTTGTTTAAACTTCTGGTTTTTTCCTGAAGTTGTAGACCTTGTGTATTACAACTTGGGTACTCCAGACTCCTGTTAATGAGTGTGTGTCAAGTTACTCTGACAATGAAAGCATCAAGGAAGATACATGCCATTCAAAAACATTTGTCTGTGAAACAAGTACCAAAGAAGCAGTTATCTGGAGCCTACAGGAAAAGTCATGAATGGGGCTGCAGGAAAAGACGACCGTAGAATTGACTGGCCTCTGTATGCATAGAGTGCAAAACCAGATTCCCTGTCGTTCAGGTTTCTAACTGAGTAGAAAAATGGGTAGTGCTGTGAAAATCAGAGAGTTAGTGGGTGGCATCTTCACTGGTGCTCATTTACCGGTTGGAATAAGGGCTTTCAGGTACTTCAAGCTTTCAAGGCCATACTTGGTGTTGATAAACAAAATGCTGTCTTTTTTAAACATCATAGAGCATCAACAACTTGTGCTCCATGAGCAAGGTCAAATCCAGAAGTATTCAGTACTTCTCTTGCTGTTTTTAATGGCCTCAAGCTCTGCCAGGGAAGGTTTAGGCTGGAAATTAGTAAAAAGATTTTCACGGAAAAGGTCATTGGGCATTAGAACAGGCTGCCCAAGGAGGTGCTTGAGTCACCTTCCCTGGAGGTGTTTAAGGGAAGGGTGGATGAGGTGCTGACGGGCATGGTTTAGTGTTTGATAGGAATGGTTGGACTTGATGATCCGGTGGGTCTCTTCCAACCTGATGATTCTATGATTCTCCTGAATGTTTGGAGTGCAAATCCATCCTAGGGAGAATGAGTCAACCTGGCTCTGTAAACCTAGTGAATGGTCCAGTCTCTGCTTCTCCCAGACCTTTGTCGCCTGGCCCCTGTGGCAGCTGTCTGTGTAGGCAGTGTGTGTTTGTAGTGGGACACAGTGTCCTTCAGTGGAATGTATCGCGAGACCTAGGAGGTAATTTTAGCTCAAACAATAGCCTCGTATGTTGCCAATCTGATAACAGCCATCCTGGTTTACGGAGATTGCTATCTGTTTTTTGCTTTGTGCACTGTTAGTCTTTTGCACATTAGAAATCAAATGTTGTTTATATAGAGAAACAACATGGAAAAAAATAGTTTCATTCCTATTAAGAACTTGTAAATTTATGTTACTAAATGTCATATGTTTTTCCTGCCTGCATTCATTTTTCGCTCCGTGAACTTGTGGCGGAAGCGCTGTGCAGCATCTTGTGGAGAGGAAGCTTGTTCTCCGCCCTGACCTCGCAGCGTCTCCTGGCAGCCTGTCCTCAGCCCACTTCCTATGGCTTTTCCCACTGCAGAGCCCTTTCTCTGGGGACCGATCACAGTGGGCTGATACAGCTTCTTGCCTTGGGATGCACAAAGTCTGCTCAGTCTCTGTGCAGCCCTGGAGGGTTTTAGAAGCTGTTTGCCAACTGGCATCAGTGTTGCGGCTTCTTTCCTTTGATGTGGAGAGCTGAGGATGAGTTCCCAACTAAAGAGATGCAGCCTCCAGTGATCTTGCCGCCCACCTCTAGCTGGAGGTTTGGCATTACGAGCTGCTGAGAGCCAGCTGGCCACCCCTCCCACGTCAGCTCCAGCTCAGGGTGGAGAAATGCTGGTCACACAGGACAGGGAAGAGTAATCTAGAGAGGTACCCATGTGGTATGGGGTCTCTGGGGATCTCAACCAGGTCCTAAGCTGCAGTCTTATCAAACTCAAATTCTCTTAATCCTGCAGCCCATGCTACTGCATCTATAAAGCACCCATTGCCTATTCATGAGAGAGTCGAAAATCCTATTGGTACGGTTACAATCACTCCAACTCAGAAGCATGCAGATATTCTTGCCTACCCCTCCGATACTCTGAGGTGTAGCCAGAGACTGTTTCTGCTTGTGCTGCAGAAACAACTGGCGAGCAGAAGCTGTCTCGTGCTTTCACACCATTGTGTAGTAATTAAAGGCTAATCTTACAGCTGCCTTGAATGGCAAAATGGAAGCAAACTCTGCCATCTTCAGTTTGGGGTTTTTTTTTAATTAAATAGATTGCAGTGCAACTTGCCTTGAAAATCCCCTTTCCAAATATGTTCTTTGCTGTTTGACTGCTTAATATGTATCCTGTAGTCCTTCTGTGTGTTGTTGCACCGACAGCTTTAGATCTATATATGATACATGGGAATATTTTGCAATGACATCTGTTACAGTTCTGGAAATTTGGAGTCTCAAATTGTATTTCTGTCAGAAAGAGCACAATGTTCCTCATGCCCTCAATGAAGAGGAAATTAAATCTAAAAGTCTTTATATTTCAAATATTGGAAGATGGGAAATGTCTATTATGAATTTCCATAGGAAAAAAAAAGACATCCAGTCCTTTTTTTCATATAACTGAGCATAATTGCTTAGATAACTAAACCCATTCCCTGCTGGACAAAGACTGCAGGATCAAGCTGTGTAGCCCCTTGTTGAAAGTCTGCTGCAGTATTAAGGTGTGATGTGATGAAATCAAGACAAAGAACAGCTCATGCTGCCTTTTTAATTTCTTCTTTTGGAGGATTCTGTGTTGCTCAAGCAGCAATTGATGTTTGGTGCGATCTATTCCTCACCCTTCCACGCCAAGGATAAATTGTTTCAGCCTTCTGAATGTGATTGATCTCACAACAGTATGTTGGTTTTCATTATTTTCTTCAGGACTTTTAAGAAGGTCTGTAGGAGAGGTGGATTTACCGTAATGGCGGCTAAGTAGTTTAACCTAATCCTGAATAAACAAACAGATGCTCTCACCAAGGACCTGGCATCTGGGGCTGTCAACATGTATTACTGCAAGGCTCAGAAGAGATAAAATTATCGTTAGCCTTCACAGGAAGACCACAAATGCATTTTGAAAGGAATGTGCTTCAAACCGCAAGCTTGCCCCTCAGAGAAACTAGTTTAGTTATTTGGATGCCTGTGTTAGTAATGACATGAACAAAATGCTGCTTTCTTCACTTGATCTGTGCTTCAAAGCTCAAATTTTACATGCTTGTGGTTCTACCCTGTGGGCCAAGGTTGAAATAGGTGCGTGTTTACAATTGTCCATGTGTATTTACAGTTGTGTGTCTGTGCTTCTCCCTGTGAATTTATACTCAAAGTTTTCTCTACAGCTCCTGCTAGTTTCTTCTGAAAACATCTCCATTAAGGAAGCTGGATGTCATTTAGTAATTAACTGAGGTTTGGTAGCCTGCAGCCATATGGCAGCATGCTGCTGTCGATGAACAGCCGAGGGTGCAGTGCCCATGGACTACCAGGTCCAGGGGAGCGTGTTGACCATCTTTATTACATAATGTCTGTGTAAAATACCAGGATCCAGGATTATTCAGTCGTTTAGGCCATCATTTTTAAACCTGTGTCCATAAAAAACCCAAACCCACAACTACATGCTTTGTTTAATGCAATAAGGTAGTGGGTTTGTTTTCCCTGTGATCATTAATCTTATCAGTGGTTTAAACTGAGAACTTCAAACCAAGATTTCACCTCAAAGAAAGGTATTTTAGCAAAATTTGCATAAGTATTTGAAAGTGAATTAGTAATAAAAATTATAGGCTTAAAATTGACACTGAGGGGGAGCACTCCACACCCCAGCCCCCAAGAATACTTGGATTTCAATGGGTGGACTAATATTCCTTATAAGCCTGGGCTTAAGAGTCATACTGTAGTTCCTGTGAGAGAGAAAAATGTTTCCTGAAGAAATCTCTTTTCCTCTAACCTGTATGGTCTCCCTCTTTTATAGCAAAGCTAGTATTTTCAGGACTCTGCCAGGAATGCTTGTACAGAAAGATTGTTAACTGCTGATGCTTGCAGTGTGCATGCTGCAGCCCGGGTCAGAAAGCTGCTCTGTGTGTTTTACATACAAACCCCAAATAATCTGTGGAACTTGATGCCATTCCAAGGTCTCATCTCCTCTTTATAGCTGTCCTTCCCTAAGTAAAGCATATATATACCTCCTAAAGCAGCTCTGTCCTTCTGAAAGGTTGGAGAGTCATGTGTGATATATTCAACTGTGACTTAGACTGAAGTTTCTCAATAATATATAAGCTGAATGGGTTTTGGAAGGGTTGAGGTATCCACAAGAGGGAAGGGTGACTTTCTGGTCAAGCTTGTCATGAACAACTATGATTGATTGACTGGAAAGTGTTTTTATTAAGAATTCTTCACCAAGATTAGACATTATTTTTTTCTGAGAGAGGATCTGTAGCAGGAGTCTGAGTACTGGAAAATGGTTTGAACTCATAACTGTCTCAGTGCATCAGTGGACTTCGGTTCTTGATTTCCTATAAAACTGAAATTGAAATCTGTTTCAGAATTATTTCTTTCAAAGAATGACCATAGAACACAGCTTTTGAATTGAGCAGATTAAAACAGTTCGGATAAAACATTTGGAAATTGTGTGAAATTTCCTCACAACAAGTTCTGAAAGCTCTTCAGTCTGCATTGCTTCTGTTTTCTTCTTGCTCACAGTTGGCAGTACCTTATGCCAGAGGTAGTTGAATTAAAGTCAATAGGCTAGATTATGTCCCAAGGACTTGACCCAGAGTAATTGTGATATGTTGCTGAGCAACCTCACAGGACTCCCAAGGAATGAACTATGCTTAGGGAGCCATAATTTACTCATTTTTTGAAGGTTTTTAGTAATTTGTTGCCAGTAAACTGCTTCTTCTTAGCTTCTTTTCCCATACTTGTTCAGTTTCTAAACCTTAGCTGTTCTCTGAAGCCTGCCTTACGAGAAGTAAATGGGGGCTTGGTCCTCCACATGCTCATGTTCTAGCAAGAAGCAGAAAAGGGCTACTTAGAGCTCTTGCTCAGAAACCCACATCAAAATCAGTCTTGAAAGGATCGAGTTGCTCAGTAGTTGTTAAAAGACAAATTGCAGTCTGGGTTAACGTTTTGATAAAAAACACTTGTATTTTTTGCCTGTCTATCAAGGCAATCAACTTTTTAGTTTTCTTTGAGCAAGTTATTTGCATGAAGTTCATATTCTGTAGTTCTTTGTGTTATGATCTGAAAAGATAATCAGTCCTTTTAAGGCCAGATTTACCACTGAGCTTTGTGAGGGAAATAATTACTTTCAGAATAAAGTGACTTTTATTTCAGATCAGCATGTCTGCCGGGAGAGAGGAACTATTCCAATGTAGTTTATTCTAATGCTTCTTCCCGCTAACTTCGCCATATAAAGAGAGCATCTGTACTAGGGTTTTCCAGGAGCTGTGCTACCACCATTTAAGACGGACTTTCATCTTGTCAGGGGAACAGTCTGTAGAGCAAACCAGCAACATGATTAGACATACAGAGATGTGGTATGTTCTGGCAGGCTTCCAGGACCTAAAGGAGGCCAACAAGAAAGCTAGAGAGGGACTTTTTACAAGGGCATGTAGTGATAGGACAAAGGGTAGTGGCTTTAAACTGAAAGAGGTGTCCCTGCCCATGGCTGGAACTGGATGATCTTTAAAGTCCCTTTGGACCCAAACCATTCTATGATTCTGTGGTATGGAGTTATAGGCATTTGTCCTCAGTCACAAATCAGTGTTATAAATAGCTTACAGGAAAATATTTTTATTTCTGCAAAGAGTAAGCTGAGATTTTTTAGTTTTTCTTCCTGATCTGAACTGCTGGACAGAGAAACAAATTGGTGACTGGGTCTTAAACATTTTAAAATAACATTGCAGCAAACCCATGATGTATACTGTTAATACAGAGGGGGAAAACAAACCTCTGTAATATTAATGTTCTTACTTTTTACAGGAATTATATCTATTTGGACCTGTAAATAGTGACTGCTGTGAAGCTGCTTTTTCATTCTGTTAACGCATGGAATTTCATGTCTCTTGTCTCTGTGTAAGCTGCATAAACTTGCAAGAGGATTGTTGCTTGTAAGAATAGGTCTTCAAAATAGCTGCTTTGAAGACAGGTATGAAATTTACACCTGCAAAATGTGAAGCTTCTCTTTTGATGTCTTCCTCACGAGAAGCAGTGTTGTTAAACAGCTCCAGATGAGACGTAGTAGTGTTTGGGGCCACCTGTATGTGAAATTTACTTGACAGCACGCTTTGTGCCAGTATTAGTTAAGTCACCTGTTGAGAAAGTGCAGAAGAAATCCCAGGAAGAACTTTCCCTCAGAAAAGGTTTGGAATCTATAAACAGGAGTTTAAGGAGCTCTTTGTTTACTGATGCTAGAATTGCATCAAGAAATTATTGCTCAATCTGCTTGGTTTTTGTTTGCAATCCCTTTTGTATTTCTTGACTTTGATAGAGGAGAAGCTAGTAAACAATAGAATGAAATGAGATGATGGCAAAGTTAGAAAAGGGCATTTTAGACCCTGGGTGTTGGCAAATTAATCTCCTTGACAGGGTAGAGTCAAGGACTGCAAAAGCACATGTAGTAGAAACAAATGGTAATTAACCAGCTCCATCGAGGGAGGACTTGGGGCTTCTGCCTTTGCACTACTTGCTGGGAGCTGAGCACGTGGTAGCTGTTATTCACTGCTTTGATCTTCCACGGTGGAAGCACTGCATCTTCTGTCCTCGAAAACTACAGACTGCAGTGATTCTGTCCAGCAGCTGGCTGTAAATCATTATGGACTCTTATCAGGTTTGGGAATCTGTAAATAATCAAACCAGGTTTATCTTTAGCTTTGTCTACCAGTTGGTCAGTCATCCCTACTTCTGCACAGAAAATGTGGAGTAGTTGGCTCAGTGTTTTGCAGCCACCAGCTACCTCATTCCATGGATGTCTGCCATATACTGCTTAAGCAGGGAGGTCAGTAAGTGTCTTTAAATGAGTGCGGTACCAGACTGTATGTTTAACTGTGTAGTGGCAGAAGGGAAAGAGAAGACAGTTCATTGCTCTGCTTGAGAGCATGTTTACTTAGCCAACCCTACTATTAGTACGCTTCAAATACTTGGGAAAACACCCTGCCTGCAGGCTTCCTGCAAGCTTCTTACTGCTCTGTTGCTTCTGTGCTAAGTTACCCTCACTGTTACAGTCTGTGGAAAATGAAAAGCCAACATGAATGACGTGATGCAGAGTCATGATTGATAGTCAGATGAGCAGAAGCTTCACATGTGTTTCTCCCATCATGGCACCTGTTGCACCCCATGGATCCATCATCAGGAGAACACCAGGAAGGTCTTGCAAGGTTGCATTACATCTGCATTTAGCATTAGAGAAATACCATTGGGATGTTGCAGCTGGTTTTGGTGTGCAGCATTGAAGAAGATAGCTGGTTATTTTGCAGACGTTTCAGAAAGGAGCCACAAGAGTAAATGAGGGAAAGAGAAAAAAAAGCTCACTGTGGAAAAGAGGAGATCATTTAGGAGACAAAGCTTGAAGTCATGCTTTGGTTGTGGTAACAGAGGAAGCATCACACCACAGTGAAGGAGAAAAAGTGCTCGTGTGCAGGTGAAGTACAAGCAGCAGGTTGCACAGGGATTACTCAACAGCAAAGTCAGAGGTAAAAATGAGGATTTTTGCACACCTGTAGGAAGAAGCTGGAATTGGATGTTATTCCAGCCACCCTTCACAATTTTTCGGTATACTTGTTGGAAACCTGTTCCTATCACTCTGCAACAAACCAGACCTTTTCCAGCCAGCATCAGTTTATCAGAAGTTCACAATTGCATCCATAAACTCTATTCCATCTTTGCTAGGCAGAACTCTTCTGGGTTGTCTGGCTTCTGCAAGTTTAAAATAATTAATTTGTATCTTGCTTCCAAGACATCAGTCAAGCTGAGATTCACGGATTTGTGATACCACCAGATACTGAAGTGTGAATCCATCTGCTTGCCATGCAAAGGAAAAATAAAGGAAAGAACTATTGGCAGCTGTAGAAGAATATTGACAGCTGCAGAAGAATATTGACAGCTGAAGCTTCCTCGGTGGTATGTTTTCTCATGTCCATTTTTCCATGTACACAGGTCCTTTCTACCAGTCCTTTTTTTGTCAGACTTTAAACATTTCAGAGAAGATAAACTGGAGGAGCAAAATAAGTAAAAATACATCCTTTTTACAAGAAGTCAAAATGCTGCAAAAGTAGCTGAATTTACACAGTTTACAGAGTGATAGAAATTATTATTGGCCATATTGGATGGAAGCAGATGGTGATTGTCCCTCAGAAATCTGCTTCTGGCTGTTGGTTTTGGAGAACTCTTGGTGGCCAAGTTATTTTTGTCATCAAAAAAAGATTTGGCAAACTGCTGTCTCCTACTTGCAGTACAGTATGCATATCAGCATACTGTCAAATCACCCTTTGTTATGAGTTTTTTGGTATCATGGCAGTCTCTAAGGCCCATGCATCTTTTTAACATGAAAAATTTGCATAAAGTAATAAAGGCACTTAAGTCTAAGAGTGAGGGGAAGCAAACGTTTGGTGCAACCATTCCAGATTTCTTTCTTTCTGATTCAGGTGGTTTCCAAGTTGCTTGACACAAAATTGCTGACATTTTGCTTTGTTTATCTTTTTCTCTGTTGATAGGGGAGATTGGGAGAAGGTTGAATTTTATAGGTGCCTCCCCTGTGAATTTGCGACAGAAACATTTTATGAGTTACACATATTTTCCTTCTACTGTCTGAGATGTAAATGAGTTACCCTATCGTGCAAAGGTCCAAGTTAAAAGCACAGCTGAAGCAGAATGGGATGCCTCCACTCTGGTACGCTGGTTTTAAAGCTGTGGTCAAGGAGGATTTCAAGGGCATGTTCACCTTCATTATTCATAAACCTCTCTGGAATCTGGAAGAGTTAACTCTACAGGAAAACTTTTAGTCTAATAAAATAACAGATCTTATCTTAAATCTTATATTGTTCTATTTTGTGGTTTCTCTGAATTTCCTACTTTTTTTGGACTCATTACTCATAACTAATATCTTTTAAACTCAGGCCAATCTTAATGCAAACTAGCTTTCTGTGTATAGATGAGTCCTTTCCTTAAACTTCAAAATATTGTAAAATCCATCTATGAATGGCACAATCTTTTCCACTAATGTTATTAAATATGAAAAAAATGGTGATTTAGTTCTCCCTGTGATAAGCTGGTCAATGGTGTGACTTTTTAAGAATGAACAAAATACAACCAACTTGATTCATTGCACCCAGTTATTGAAGTAATGTTGTGAATAGCAATTGTGGTTTCTCTCTCACTGTTATATACAAGAAACTAATGAAATCATAGAATCATAGAATGGTTTGGGTCAGAATGGACTTTAAAGATCATCCAGTTCCAGTCACCCTGCCATGGGCAGGGACACCTTGTGCTAGATCAGGTTGCTGGAAGACTCATCCAGGCTGGCCTTGAACACCTCCATTATTGGGGCATCCCCAACTTCTCTGGACAACCTGTTCCAATGCCTCACCACCCTCATAGTGTACAATTTCTTCTTAATATCCAATCTAAATCTCCTCTCTTTCAGCATCTTTTTCACATGTTGCCCCTTGTGCTATCACTGCATTCCCTGATAAAGAGCTCCTCCGCAACTTTCTTGTAGGCCTCCTTTGAGGTGTTTAAGGAAGGTTTTATCATTTGTCATTACTAGACTTGTGCAATAGCTTGTACATTAATGGAGAGAGGAGGAGAAAGGCAGGTTTTAATTAAAACTCTTCCTTTTATACCAGGAATGCTTACACTGCTAATAGTTTAGTGTGTGAGAGACTTCATGTGAAAACAGCTACAGCAGAAAGAAACTCTGCCTCACTGAGGAATGCTCTGAAAGACATGATTCACTGAAAAAGCTCAGGTGGAAGTTAGATACCTTTGTACAAGGTCTGTGCAGTGTAATTGACATCAGTGAATGTTTATGCGCTGGTATAACTGGATGCGAGATGAAAAATACTATTTGTGTGTGTAGTGCCTAGGAAGAGCAACCATATAGCCAGCGTTTTATACACTGGAAAACTGCAGTCTTATAAGGACTGAAAGTGCTTATTCAATCAACTGCAGAAGTGAACTAAGCCGGCAGGATGTGTCTTTCTTGATGCTTCGTGTTTCACACTGAGCAAACTTGTAGAACTCACTTGAAAACAAATTCCTGGATGCTGCTCTAAGCCCCATAAATTTAGTATGAGGCCCAACCTATCTGTCCAGTAAAACCTTTCTGCCCTGCCCAGAATACCTGCAAAAATCACTTTTCTACTCTCTCCCTTTTCTATTTTGAGTAGAAACAGACAAACTTACATCCAACAGAAGGAAGTGTGTAAGTGCCTTTGTAGACCTTACTACGCACGTTATGGCAGCCAGGCTTTAGACTTGAAAGGTAACCAGGTATTTACAAGTTCAGGTAAAATTAAAGTCCTGTGAGTTAGGAACAGAATGAATTTTTAAAATATTAATCATAATGGGCCATAAATAGTATGCATCAAATGTAAGATGTAACCATAATTTTGTAATGATTGTCTGCTGATGTAAAAAGTAGCAAATAAAGAAGAAAGTGTCGTGTTTTAAACCATACAGCTTTATCCTGGAATTCCTTTGTTAGCTGTTCTACATTTTAGAAACATTGCCTTTACTTATGAACTTGCACATTAAACCCCCTGACCTCAATGCTACACATTAGCCACCACTTGAGACACTGGAAAAACACAGAGGCGAAAGAAAACAGAGGAATCTGCTGTTTTCACTTTCCACAGTGTGAGTTCTGGTGCATGTTGAATGTCTGTCATTCTTTAATACTTTTTGTGTTACTGTAAGGATAGTCATCTTGATAGGAACAAGAGCATGTCTGTGCTGTATCCGACAGTGCAGTGTAGCCTATGTGAAAATAGCATTAGCACTATGATTGTGGTAGCAAGGAACTCTGCGTAAAAGGATTTATCCTCCTCAGTAGCACACATCAGCCCATGCATCTGTGTTCCCAGTGGTACATCTCCTCTGGTACCCTAGTTAGCTGAGGAATCACATAGAAGCTGCATTACATATCTTTGTCTTGAATTGACAGTGACTAAAGTCACTGTCTCCCAATCATGCAGAAAAATAAGCCAGCAATTAACTCCAGTGGTAGTTCACTGATTGACTCCTACGGGGTTCCTAATCCTGGGAGTCAATGTAGCTGCCACCTGTTTAGTTCATGTAATAAACAGCATCAACTTCTGTCTTTATGTGAACACACCACTTTTAGTCTCAAATACTGTGTGTAGGACCGCCAGTTCAGACTAAGAAGCTCTTTGTTCTTCTAATAATGACTTAGTTTTTATGTTAATGAATTTATATGTGTTGGCTAGTCCCCACAAGGATTTTGACTACATGAACTACTCATCTTGGGAATATGTTTCCCTGAAAAGCTAGCTTTCTGTGCATTCCTCCTGTATCTGCCTTGACCTTTTCCTTGTACCGCTTTGTACAGAGCATGTACATCACCTTTTCTCCTGCTAGACTGGGGCAGGGAAACAGTACCTTGCACAAATAATATGTTGAGGTCAGATGGTACTAAGAAAATGGTTTGTTTTTCAGAAGGTGATTGTCTAGATTTATTCACCTAAACAGTAAAATGTATTTAACTACATGACCTGGGTGTTCTTTCCCCAACTTAGTTAAGCATTTGTAGCTATGAACTAGTTCTAATATTGCTCCAATTTTATATGAATTTGGAATTCCAAACTAAAACACCTTCTTCTGAAATTTTGTCTGAGTTACTCTGATTTTGCGGCATCCTCCCAGCTCTGCTTGCACCTTCTTTGTAGGAGGTATTTCTGCAAAACAGATTAACTTTCTGTGCTGAAAATTGAGTTTGTTTTTTTTTTTCCACTATGCACTGTTGAAATTTCCTTTTGCTCCCTGTTTTCTGTCCCTGCAGCAATTGCAATGGAAGGTAGAGGAACTGTACTTTCCATTTTTACAAGTGTGCGGTAATGCCATTGCTTAGGGGCATGTTGTGAAAAGCTTAGCACATCCTTGTTCAGTGCTCGGAATTTTGCATTCCTATGGCACAGACACATTCACTCCAAGTATAAGCTTTGGGCTGGAGTTTAAATATAGCAAAAATACTCAGAAGGGTTTTTCCCCTCTCATGCCCTCCTACCCTCAAGCAATCCAGTGTTGCTTTCCAGATGTCCTTATGAGAAGCAGAGGGGAATCACTAGTTTTCACAATGGGAGATAAGTTGTGTGTTGCCTCTGCCAGGCAACCTGATGTGCCCCAAAAAGCCAATTTAATTGGCTTCAAAACTGGGATAAAGGAGAGGGGACAAATATTTTGTCAATAATAGAAATTATTGATGTTGCTGGCTTGTTCTGTAACGTTTTTTTTCCTCATCACTGCTATTCTCCCTGTAAATAAGAACTGCTGGTGTAAAGGTGAAGATTATAAGGAATGAGAGATCTGAAGACTCTGCATAGGTTATTTTACGTTCCAGGTTTGCAACTGAATTTCAATGTACAGCTAAATATAAATCTGAAGATTCAGTTATGGCAGTCGTGAGCCTCTAAGGCATGAATCCAAACCTAGCAGTTCAGTGGCAGGCTGTAAGCGTCACAAGTTGTTCTACCGTCTCTGAGGTCTTTGAAGGAAGGGGTGGAATACTAACTATGGGAACAGGACAAATCTCTACAGTGTGGAGATGTTATTGGATTCCATTTCTGGCAATTTCACTCTTTGAAAAGCTTAACCCTTCCCCTTTGGAATACACAACATACCCTGATTGTCAGGAAAAGTCTTCTAAAATAAAACTCCTGCTGTCTGGTTTGTTCCTGGTTTGTTTGGAGAGGTGTAATGGAGAACCTGCTGACCTGCACCATCCTGCCTACTTCTTTTTGCTGTCTCACGAATTTCCACAAAGACTGCATCATTGCTTTGCTGGTTTTGAGTTTTTCTTTGACTGTATCTACTTGCTAAGGTAATTGAAGAAGTATTCCTGCTGGTTTTCTACAACATTAGGATCTGAGCTGATATCCAACACGCTCATACACTTTTTAAAATTTGCTTTTATAGTGCAGAAAGGTGTACCAAGCACCTCCTAAAACAGATAAGGATGTGTAAGATTTTGCAGTCTGATTTTAGCCATAGTTAGAATAGATCAGATAAGAAACTTGTAGTCAGAAACAGAGAGGAAGTGCCCTGGCTTGCTCATGTAAAATTTTAGCTTCTTAAGAAATGAAGAATACATTATCTTTGACTCTGTTTTTGTATGGATACTGAGGTAAAAATGGTCGTTCCGAGGACTTAGGCAAGGTGGGCACTGTCTGCATGAAGAAGACTGAAAAGGGTAAAGCAGAAATTGAGAGAAATGAGCATATGGGATGTTCCGGATACAATTAATAATGGACACATATCAATAATAAGGTATGTAATTTATCTTTGACCCACAGGAGGTTCAGCAGAGAATCTTCACAGGTTTTAAAGAGCTTTCAAGATTTCCATGGATTTCCACAAAAACTTGCAGTTAGAGCAGTGTATTGGAAATAAAGAGGAGCTTTTTTTTTGTGGCATTTAGCTTTATGTTCCCAGAACACTGTTCCTGAAAATGAGGAGTTCCACATGAATTCAGTATTGAGTTTGCTTCTGTCATTGCTAAAGTTTAAGAATTTTCCAAGTGAGATGGTAACATAAGTCAGGAAAATGTTTCTTTCTTTGGTTCTGGCCCTGAAAGGTATTATGTCCCATTGATTTCCATTGACTCCAAATGAGATCAGAGAGAACACAGGATCTTGCCGATTCTGGCCTTTTAATTGCAAATTAGTGTAGTGCTTTTGATGTAGGACACTCAGAGATAATCTTCTTTTTACAGAGTTGCTAATTACTTGATTCATTAAAAGTAGTGCTGTGTTGCCATGAATGCAAGTTGTCTTCCTTTCAAACATATTGCTGAGCATCCCAAACGCACAGTACTTGATGTCAAACATCTGCTTATTTTATGCTTAACTCCTGGATCACAACCCAATGACCTGATGGTTTCCAAAAGGCTCCCCAGCCTTCTGTAAACTCTATTTGGCAAAACAGCTCTAATGCCACAATATATATACTTAACATACTGTAATACAGCAATTCAGATTTACAGAGTTTCACAGAGTGTTATTGTTAAATTTTGATAGATTTTGGTGAAAAGCCATCTTCCTTGTCTTCTAGTAGATTTCTGATAAATTTGAAGCTCTACTCCCCTCTAGCTGCTGTTCTGTCTCTGTTTCTTATTGTTGAAGGAGCCAACAGGACTTGTAGTTTTCTTCTCACTTGTGTGTTGGGTCCTCCCCTCCATAAGGGTGTCTTGCCATCTGCTGTGGTTGCTGTTACTTCAGCCACACAGCTATCATAGAATCATTAAGGTTGGAAAAGACCTCTAGGATGATCATTAAGTCCAACCATCAGTCCGACACCACCATGCTAGAAGCTTTTCTGGTACATTTTCAAGACTGGATCTTTTCCAAAGGCTTTCTCCATGAGAACGGGTGTGATCAGCTGTTCGTCAGTGTGAATAAAGAATGGCAAATAAGCTGTAGGCAAACGGTTGGACTCGATGATCCAAGAGGTCTTTTCCAACCTATTCTATGATTCTGTGCCTACTAAACCATGTCCCTGAATACCACATCCACGTGGCTTTTTGAACACCTCCGGGGATGAAGACTTCACCACTCCCCTGGGCAGCCTGTTCCAATGCTTCTCCACTTTTTAAGTAAACAAAGTTTTCCTGATATCAGATCTAAACCTCTGCTGGCGCAGCTTAACTATCAGTATTAAGCAGACGTAACTCAGAACGGGTTTGTTTTTGACCAAGTGGCCTGTAAGTGTAGCAGCAGCTGTGCTACTTAGAGTTTTAACAAAAATAAGCCTTAGAACATTCAGTTTACCTCAGACTCTGGAATATGGTGTTGCATTGATGTATACTTGGTTGAATATTTCTGAAGATATTTTTACAGCTATGAGACACCTAGAAAAATTCTAGATTCTGTAGAAATTAGTGTATTCTGTCTGCATACACACAGCACGCAGGGCCTCATGGATGTTCCCGATGAGTTGCATTTCCATGCATCTTGAGTGGGTTTTGCTAGAGCAATGCCAGTGTGATCTGCAGAGTAGTCACGCAAACACTGTTCAGCAGAAAATAACTGTGAGTAGTACAGGTCATCTCACGTAGCTGGCATTTAGATAATTTCTGCTCTACTGCACATTTACGCGTGATTTTTACCTTCTCTTATGTGGTTTAAAGTGGAAGGAAGAGGTTTCATTTGAGCTCAGCTACTAGATCAGTTCATGCGTTGGTCTGATGATTTTCTGCTCCCTCGGCTTACTTTTATTTCAGTCACAAATAAAATGTGCTTAGAATAAACCTAAAGAGTATTCTATCAAAGAATAATATGTGACTGTAAATTAACAACAGTGAAGTAGGCTACACCTTAGGAATACTGCAAAAATAACAGCAGTAAGCTGGCATGTTAATGTGGATCCAAATTGGATCAGTTAGTTTCTGGATTGTTCTGCTGCTAAAAGGCTCCACTGATTAACGATAATGTGCAAGTCTATGTGTCTCATGGTCAATAGGTAGAAAATTATTCATATTGCTACCATCCCCCAGTGCAGTAGTTGCCTGGTAAGTTTAAAAAAATACCAGTAAAGTTACTCTTTGGATTTGCAGTCTTGCTGGAAGATTCAAGATGTACTACGTATGTGTATGTGCTGTAAGAACTATCTAAATCTTCTCTCTCCTTCTAATATGTTTAGTTCTGCTGGATTAATGGTAGTGCAACAGGAGGACATTGCTTTCCTTTCTCATGTTGACATCTCACTGGGGTTTAGGAAGGCTACCCCTGTTCTGTACTTGCTTCAAACCTTCTGAAATTGCTTTGCTGTTGCACAGCATCACAGAGCCTCACAGACTGCAGCGGCTGGAGTGCTATGTACAGCTGATAAGCATTTTAAGTTTGAAAGCTGCTCTCTTGTTGCTGGTAGGCTGGATGATTACACTTGCAAGAATGATTTTTCAGCCTAGTAAAGGAGTGTGCTTGAGGAAACAGGCACCTAGGGTAGCTTGTGTGCTGACATCCCTGCCCAGGCAGGAGGTAAGGGAGTCCACGTGCCTCCTGGGCTGCAGGGCATGTGGGGATTTGCACGACCAGGTGAAAATACCTGCTGTTCTAGGGACTGGAAAAGCGGCCCCTGAAACTGCCTGGTTTCAGATGTGCACCTTAATTTGGCATGCCAGCCCTGACCTTGAGAGCAGAGAGGAAAGGTTGCTGGGAAGTGCCAGGCCCCCAGCTCCCTGGGAGATCCAAAATGATCCTGGGAGGCCAAATGAGCCCAGCTCCTTGAATTCCTGGTGAGTGAGTCATGCCTTAGAATAGCTGGCATTTTTAACACTTGTAGCCCTGAATTTCCAAAAGCTGATATGTGTGCAGTCCCAGACAGATTTCCTGCGCTTTGGTGCCTTTCAGTGGCTCGCAACCCTGGTACCTTGTCCTGTTGAGCATGGGCTAAACTGTTACTTTGAAACCAAAACAGCATGCTAATGGTGGTCTGCAAAAAGACCATATAAAAAGGACTCTTTTAGTTTGGGGTACAGTCATGGAATGGTTTGGGTTGGAAGGGTCCTTAAAGGTCATCTAGATCCAAACCCCTGCCATGGGCAGGGACGTATTCCACTGCATCTGAGACCTTTACTTGAACGAAGGTCAGTTTGTTGTGCCCATCAATACTGAGTGAGTTTGCAGGTCCCCTGGTGTTTCCCCCAACCCAGGCTTGCTCTCAGCTCCTGCCATTTCAGCCACGCCACTGAGCCATATCTTGTTCTCCCCTTGTCCTCCTCAACTGCATTCCTTGGTCTAATTAAAAAAAAGTCATACCACTTCGTGCTCCTACAGATCATGCCTCAGGATGAAAGCATGCCTTATATTCAGGCAATTGATAATTGCTTGCAGTTGATGGAACATTTTTTGCCACAGCCTGTTTCATAGAAGCATAGAATGGTTTGGTTTGGAAGATCATCCAGTTCCAACCCCCTAGCCATGTTTTTGTTCCCTTCTGAGTTTTCTTTCCGCTCTCTCCCCTTCATCTAGGCAGACCAATGGGTTGCTATTCCTATCGATCATAGCATTGATTGGGCTAAAGCCTCATTCCTGTCCATCTTTCCTGCCCTGAGGTCCCTTTTGGATAGGCTGGTGCCCTTTCCTGGAGAACCAAACTGCTCTGTGGGTGCAGATGGCAGTGGCATGGGAGCTGGGATGAGCCTGCTCCTTTCCACAGGACATCAGGATGGGCTTTGTGCCATCTGCTCTCTTTGTGAGCCTTGGCCTGGGGAGGATGGGCCATGCAAGCGTGCGAGGGGAGGGATTGATTTTTGTCACCAGCAAAAGCATATGAGTAACTACATCCAGAGTGGGTCAGATCACATGGTTTTGTGTTCTTAATAAAAGATTTCTTGTGTTGATCTCTACTGCTCATTAATATGGAAAAGTAAACCAAGGTGGCCCCACTGTTTTAGCACTTTACTAATAATTGATGCTGCTTGTGTCAGAGCAGAAAGCAAATGAGCCCTTTATCAGTTTTATATTTACCTGGAGCACGTGTTTGCCGAATTGCCCAGAGCTTGTGAGAACAGGAATGGGATGCAGAAAACATTCTTGTCATAGTGTAACTGCTTCAAATGGTTGTGGTAGAAGAAAAGAGCTACATGCCCTTTGCACAATGCCTGGCTTTAATCAGCAGTGATTTTTTTTTCACCTTTTCCTTGTACCTTATTTTGATATCCCCACCACCACCCTTCTTTTGGAGGGTAGCAAGGAATCCCACCACCTCTTCCACTTCTGTTTTGAAGTCCTACCCTTTCCTGCCCCTCGCCTTCCAGCTTGTGGTTTGTAAAGGAGTTTGTGTGTATAGTTACTGTGGAACACTTCTTTTGATGAGAGGTTCTTGTTCTGTGTATTCAAGCTGTGAAGAAGAAGTAATTACTTAAATATACCTTGGTGACATGGTCTGCAAATCATGTTTTACGCTGAGAGATTTCCTTTTGATCTCTCAAATATCTCAGCTCTTTGATAAGAACCAAATTTCTGTGTTCTTTTTCAAGGATGTTTTGCTTGGTTCTTTCTAGACTCCACATTAGGAAATAATGGGGAGTTGAGATAGGATGCTATCTGACACTTGGAGGTTTGTCTCCTGTTAAAGTGTGTAGCTTTGCATACATAAATCCCAACTGCAGTGCTGGAGGGGCTGTCCTATGGCAGCTTCAGCAAGAGTTACTAAAAATTGCAAGTTCACCTTCTCTTAAGCTGCTTCTTATTTTTCTTAGTATGGCTTGGTGGGTGAACTTTGTTCTTCAAAGGGCTAAGCACTTTGCAGAGTCTATATAAATCTCGATTTAAAAAAAAAATTGTTATTGCTGGCTGTGCTGCACAGGGGAAAAAAAAAGAACCCTGACTGCAAGTCTGCACTGCTTTTCCCAGATCAGCAGCCAAAACACCTTCTTAATTTGTACACAGGGTAGATTGGATGTATGAAATGTCAAGGAAGCAGTGTGTGTGGATGGGGCTCCATACCACCTCTCCAACTAATGTTTTTTGGGTACTACTGAATTGTGAGCAGTCATTTCAGATGAGACGACGGTGAGAATGCCACCCATTTACAATCACTGTTTGTTGTCTGCCTCTGAGATTTGGTTTTTTTCCATCTGCCTACATTTCTGCCAGTGCCACTGACCTTTCTGCTTTTCTGACACCTCCACATTCTCTCCTAGAAAAGTTCTGACTTGGATGAAAAGAGAAATCACAAACTGTTGAGTGACAGTCTAAGGGGAAATTTAATTGATGCATATATTCTCCTTCCTTCACCCTTGATGCTAGGGAAGTTGGGATGGCCTGTTAAAATAATCTGCTTTTGCAGAGTTCGTTTGCCTGTGTTGTCACTATGAGACAACATAGTGTATTGGTAATCATATTTATTTTGGTTTTGGCATGGCGCTTAGATTGAATAGATTCTTCAATTCAAGATAAAGGTGTTTTCAGCTTCCTGTTTTGGCTTTTCCCTTCTTTTTGTCTAAATCAACAGAGTATCAAATCAGTGTACTTGAATTTCAGATTCTGTATGGATTATCCCCAGACACCTACTTTTCTGGTCAGTCTGGAGAAATCTGTGTCACTCAGGTCTGCATGATGGGTGCTGTAAATTTTTTTTTGTGCTGAGAAGAAAGACTTTTAGAAATGTCATCATTTTATTGTCTATTGAGAAATTTTCAAGATTATCTTTATAACTTTGAAAATATTAATACTTAGCCAACTTGTATCTCACATTTTTTATAGCCTTTCTGCTCTAAAGTATTTTCATTTATTTTAATTTCCTTCACTTCAGCCTTACAGCCTCTATTTTTCAGCTTTTGCTGTGGAGGCGGACTACAGGTCTTGTGAATGTCTGGGTAATCGCTTCCTCTGGAAATCTTCTCTGGGCTGTAGCGTTCGGGGTTTTTGAACGCTGCTGAGCTAATTGCTAGCTCCTTGTGGTTTCCTTTAGAGGCTTCTGGGCTGCTAAATAAAAGATAGCAGCCTTCAGCAAGGGGTTGCTGTTTGCTAATGATATGGTTCTCTTAAACCCAGGGAAATTCTGCTGCTTAAACCACTAGCATTTTCAGGCGACTGATCTTCCATTGAAGCAGTGAGGTATTCAGGTCTCTGTGACAAGCATCTCTGTGATGTTTATCCCTTAGCTGATCTTGCCTGAGTGAATAGACCAAGAAATGGAGCCGAGTCCAGACTGCACCATTTGAGATGCCTCTGGTGACGTGAGCACCGTCATGTTTAGAAGCAAAGGTTATCTTGATCTAGTATGTATATATATGTATGGATCCAGATACATATAGGAAGAAAGGAGAGCCAGAAGTTTTGAATTGCTCTTGTTTCACAGTTTCTGGATTCTTGGAAAATCCCTGATTCTCTCCTTAACGCCTGAGAAATGACATGTCCCTTTTCCTCTTTTCATCCTCCAGCTTTTATGGATGGATGATTGTAATTACACTTTGGTTTATTGACTCTGAAATTTGCTGCAAATGAGCACAGTTGAAGGGAAGTCACTCAGCTTCTCTTTCCATGGAGTTTTAAGCAGTGCTTTGAAGTTGGAGTTTAGAAAAGGAGTGGGTATTTATTAACAGGAGTGCAGGTTATTCACCCCACTCTCCTCCCTGTGAATCCTGAGGTACCATGAGGGCTGTAAGATGCCCCATCAGTTCTGATAGAGCATTGCTAATCACACACTGCCTCTGGTAAGCGGGTATAGATTGCTGCTGTAAATCACCCTCTGCAATCCTTTTAACAGGATGATGGGCCTTAATTTCATTTTATGACATTTGTTCTGGCGGGTCAGTAACTGTTTATGGATTTGATGACATTTCTGCTGTTGCAGATGTCCTAACAGAAATAAAGCTGGTTTAATTTTTTCTCCCAATAGGGTTTTAACTGAATTGCTTCCTTTTGTGCCAGTTGCTTTTGTGCCAGTTGCAAGGAACATCCCAATGGAGAGTAGCCAGCATGAGTGCAAATCAGAAGTGTAAATCATTTAAAATGAATGTTTTACATTCGGTGGATTCTATTACCTTTGCACTAATGTAAGATTTTAAGATTTTTGAAAAAGAGGAAACTTCAGAATCTTTCTAGTGAACCATTATTTCTTCTTGGGATTTTTGGTTTGTTTGGGGTTTTTTTGGGTTTTTTTGTTTTTTTTTTTAAATTTTCCTTTGGGTTATTTTGATATTATTTACACTCTGTAAATGATAGTAAAAATTTCTATCACTTATGGAGCACTTACCATAGACAATATCACAGCGTAAGCTCCACTTATATTGCAAGATGTAGAAGTATGTGTCTAGAATAATTTACTTGACATGCATCTTCCATTCCCCTGAAGGTTTTCGGTTTGGGAGGAAGGATTTTGATTATGTTTTTGTCCTGTCAGCAAGTTTTTCTGTTTTAAAATGCAAGTCTTGGACCCTGATGGATCAACTGTTACTGTTCTTTTACATGTATGGTACTGCAAAACTTGCATTAAAATCTTCTATATGTGCATCTGTTTCATCAGTTCTCTTTACACTGCAGTATAGAAACAGCCCTGGAAGTCTTTTTACAGCACTAAAATTATCTGCCACTCTAGGGAAAAGAACTTGCATGAGTTTGTTTAGAGAAAGGTGCATTTCCAATAGAATGTGGCACTTCAGCCATAGTGAGATTCTGAGATTTCAAGAGCCAAGCAAGCAGGATGGTTGTGTGCAAGTGCTTCAACTGATATAAACGGCTTTGTGGACTCATTTCATTTTTCTACAGTTCTCTTTAAGAAATGGAAGACCCTTACTGTGCTTTTAAGAAGGTTAAGTAAGTTTTAAGTAAGAAGGTTACCAGGCATCTTTTTAAAAAAATGAGAATTAAAGCCTAGGCACTTTCTGCAGGCAGTTAATCATTCTGGGTGTGGAGGGAATATATAGAAAGAAGGCATTTCTCTGGGTGAGAACATAAATGATGCTTTTTATTGAAATAATCACGAAGACGAAAGACGAAAAATGTAGTGCCAAGTGCCCTTCTGCCAGGAGAGTTAGTGCAGCTAGTTGGTTGATGCCTTACTTTCCTCCGCCCTCTCCTCACGACTGCTCAGACCTGTGCAGGGTTGGAGCTGTGGTGCTATGAACTCCTGCAGTCTTCTCCCTGGCCTTTTTCCACCAGAAGTGCTGGGGTGGGACGATATTTACCAAGCGGCACGGCAGGGATGCTTGCATGAGTTTGATAATGTCTGATAGGGAGGACCACATGCAGGTCAGGCAACAAGCACGTCTCCAGTCATGCCATAAAAATGGGCAGAAGCCATAGCAGTTAGCCTGGCTCACCAGAAGAAATGCTTTCAACTCTGCTGTAGCTGTTGTCCCTGCTCTCTTTATTTTCCTGATTAAGAGAGACTGGGTTTCAGAGAGGAACATTTGATAATTTTAACTGCTGTTGCTGAGATGAGCCCAGAGCTCAAGAATGAGATTTAAAGTCCTGAATGGATCAGTGCTGATTTTGGACCAGCTGATAAATTATAATCTAGGTCAAGCCTCCTTGGGGCGACCTGTGGAGAGCAGTATGTTAGATCCTATGGCAGCTCTAACACAGCCTGGCTCCCTGGACAGAATAAGCCAACTCTCAGTAACTGGCCTACTTTAAGATTTTCTTTTAATAGACCTGATGGCAGGCAGGTGATTTTTATATTTTTTAACAGGTAGACAGTTCTTATGCTAAATTCATGCTTTCCTCCTATCAAGTAAGATAAAGAATACCTGTTGATCACAGTTATCCTTTTGCTTGCTTGCAGGCACTGGAAGAACATCGGAGGAACAAGGGGTGCTTTGATATGCAGCCTTATCTCTGACTGTGGTTCTGCCTCTTTTCGAGACAAAGCCCTGCGCAGAAACTGAGCAGCACCTGGCTAGGCACAAGTTGCTAAAAACATGTAACCGCAGCCTCTGCCACTGGAGTGCCTACTGGCTGCCCATTGTCCTGCTTTGGAGGCTAGGAATTTTCAAGAGGTTGAGCCAGGTTTCATAGACCAGAGAGAAATACATTTGCTGTAAAAGACGAGGGCACCCTCTTTCTGCCGGGAACAGCCTGAGCTGGTTATGAGCACAGAGCTGCTATTGTTCTGCTCTGGGAGATTGTGCTAAAAGCTTTGAAGCAGCGCTTGCATGTAGGTGTCAGTTTTCTAAGCAGCATTTTTTTCTCTTTCCTTGTTTAAACAAAAAAACCAAAAAAAAGAAAGAAAGAACTCTGCCACCCTCCCTTCCCTCCCAGCCTTTTATTGGCAGTGGGTGTTTGACTGGGTAATTGTTGATTTTATGATGTGTTGTTTAGGCTTCACAGTTTTTCTTTGGCCTGGCTATTTAACTTCTTTTCCTTGTTGGATCAAAATTAGCATCTACTCAGTGAGTTAATGCAGGAACTTTGCCATTACAGATAATGGAGATTCGTAACATTGTATTATGCGGTATATTTTGTGGAGCATTAGAAGTGATAGGTGATAAATTACTGTGCATGTCCAGCACTTGTATTTTAAAATTCCTTTGTGAAATCAAAATATTAATTAAATGGCTGCAGTATAAAATGTGGGCAGGAGCTGAAGAGCTGAAATGTGCCATACTGCTATTGTGTCTCAGCTGCACTGTGCTGCTTCTGGGCTTCTTAAGCGCAGCTCAAGTGAACGGGGTTCATCAACATTTGAATCTTGTAAGTTATAAAAGACGTCATCCTTCCCTGCCTCTGCATAAATCTTGGTCAAATGCTAGAAGACACAATGAAACTGTTTTTCATCTACAGGCTCAATTCAGATTGGATTATGTCATTAAGTTTCAGGATAGTGTAGTTCATGTAGGACCACCAATAATCTCCCATCCTGCATGACTGTTCCCAGTCTGGTGACATGGACCTGACTTATATTGTAGGGGAAACAGCAATCAGGATAAGTTCTAAAACATTTAGGTTCAGCCAGTGTTTGAGAAGCCCTAGGGAAGAAATTCTTTTCGGCTTCACCATGTGCTGGCTACCTGTTCCCTCTTATCAAAATCTAAAAGTCTACCCAGAGTGGAAAAAAAGAGGCATCTGTTTACAGATGAAGAACATGAAAGTCAGTGAGTGGGGTGGAGGGAGTGTAGGGAAGAGCCTACTATGTCATGCTTTATTACTCTTCTCACCATCAGAAGACAAATCTAGAGTGAGTTAAGGCAAATGTGGAAGGAGTGACCTTTATTTCTTTAGAGAGCCTGTAGGGAACCTGGGGTGATTGAGCACTAGCGGAGAGAAACTTCTGAGCAGGTGTGTATAAGTTGTAGGCCATGCTAGATAGAGTCCCCGTGATCTGTTTAAGGACATGATAGTGCTATATTCAAACATCAGAAAAAAAGCTTTAAAAATGTAAAAAGTGAAAAAAGTCATTCCCCTTTTATTTATGTTTTTTGGATAATTTTATATTTGCATGGATTTGACTTCTGATCTTGTACATGAAACCATGAAAGCTAGACTCTCTTCTTTTTCTGAATGAAATGTCAGTATTTTGGACATGATTCCATTTCCTGGAGTTTTAGGAAAATCACCAGGACACATGTTTAAAAGGATGAGAGTTGGCAGAGTAGGAATCACTATAGGATCCCTGTAGTGATTCCTGTAAGTTAGGAGGAAAGACTTGAATTCTTTCCTCTATTACTCTCATGGACGGTGGATAAATATGAATTTACTCCCCTGTTTTCATCGACGTCTTGGTATTTTTCCTGAAGTGGAACTACGACATGAGGAAGAGCCTGAGTATGAATGTACTGGGAGAAGGAAGGAGAAGAAAAGTGAAGGAGGGAGGTTGCTGCCAAGAATGGTGGTGTGGTGCCCTTGCAGAGGTTGCACTGGCTTTCCTTAGAGCCCTCCTGACCTGGGTTATCAGACGCTCCTAGGTAACGCAGGGAGGTAGTTGAGTTACTATCCCTGGAGGTATTTAGAAGACAGGGAGATGAAGTGCTCAGGGATATGATTTAGTAGTGGACAGGTATGGTTGGGCTCAATGACCTCAAAGGCGATTCTATGATTTTAGCATTTCTTCAGACAGCTGGAGAAGATGTCTGAAGGGCTGAGGTGTTGTTGGGTGAGTTGTTGGTGGCTGAGCAGGTAGAGCTGTTGTGAACCCGAAAGGATTTATATGGAAAGGTCCATGGTGGCCACAGCCAGGTGATCAATGATTTGTGGTATCTCATGGCTTGCCTTTACTGCATCTTTCTGTTGCCATATTTTGTCCTTGCTCAGAAACTGCAGTCCACTGGTTGGCCTGGTTCTGCCTCATCCTTCCTCCCAGGTTTTTCCAGAAGCTTCAGGCCATGTTTATCAGCACTGCATTTGCTACCTTCTCCTTCCTCCTCCAGACACCCACACCATCTGGGAATGTGCACGGAGATGCTTTTGAGAGAGGCAGCTGCTAGGAATAACCATTAGGTTGCCTGCAGTCTCTGACTATTGCTTCTCGGCAGGTGTGAATGGATCAGGCTCGTGTCTGCTGAGATGTGAGGGAGAGATGATGGAGTCTCACCTGATGGCTCTGCACAGGGAACACGTAGAAATGGGCAGAAAATACGGTATAGGTAGGAATGGACAGTCTGTGGGAAAACAGGTGGCAGCCGAGGAGGAAAGGAGTAGCGCAAAATGCAAAGCCATTCAGAAATGTGGTAAAGAAACTGGAAAGAAAATAAAGTAAAACCATTAACAAAAAAAGGATGCGACAAAATTAAGAGATACTATGTTTTAAATTTAAATTATAGAGTTTAATGAATTGCTTTCAGGAAGGGGGAAAAAAGGGTAATAGCATTACATACATTTTAACCCCCCATAGGTATAATACCCAGCTGGGAAAGTAGAATTTGTGAACCTTCATTTTATGGTTAATAAAAACATTTCTCTGAGATGCTGATTAGGTTTGTTGAATTAACAGCGTTGGAAATGAGGCCATTTGTCACCCTCAGATGAGAAGGGTTGGGGTTTTTTTTCTTAAATAAATAATTCAGTAACTTCTTATGAGCTTTAGTGAGCGAGCACTAGCATGGCAAAGTTAAGATTTTTATCATCCCTTTTGATCTCTACTAACTTGCTGTTGTGAGAAGTGTAGCTTGTCCTTGAGCTGGAGCTGCTGCATGCTGTTCACAGAACACAAGTACAGTGTTTATTTAGCTGGGACTGTGCTGTCTTTGCTTCAGCCAGCTGAGGGGGAAAGGAAATTCATGGGTACACTTCACCAAATGGAGATGCAAAGGTTTCAGCCGGGGCAGAAGATCTAGTGCTTTGTCTCTGCTATTTCAGAAAAGCTGAAGTTGTTGAGGAGCTGAGGAAAATGCTGATTTACCTGTTTTGAAAGAACAGAACAGAACTCAGCAGAAAAAGATGCAAACAGTGGGTGCAAAGCTGGTGTTGAGGGAACTGGGGTTAGCTGAGGGAACTAGGGTTGTTAGTCTGGAGAAGAGGGAGACCTTACCACCCTCTACAGCTACCTGAAAGGAAGTTGCAGCTAGGTGAGTGTTGGTCCTTTCTCCCAAGTAACAAGTGAGGACGAGAGGAAACGGCCTCAAGTCACACCAGGAAAGTTTTAGATTGGATATTAGGGAAACTTTCTTTACTGAAGGAGTGGTGAAGCGCTAGAAGATGTTGGGAAGTGGTAGAGTCTCCATCACTGGAGGTGCTCGAAAATACCTGTAGATGTGGCACTTTGGGACATGGTTTAGTAGGCATGGTAGTGTTGAGCTGACAACTGGACTTGATGATGTTAGAGGTCTTTTCCAACCGCAACCTCTGCGTGTGTATGTTGTTTTGCCCATTCAGAGAGCCATATGCCCCGAGAAAAGTGAGCTGGAGAATGGCAGAGCCTCCCTTCAACTGGGGAGGTGGAACTGGGCTTGACAGCTGCCTCCTCATGGCTTGATTAATAGTAAAAAAAGCAGTAGTTGCTAGGTGGCAAGAGGGGCTGAGAAGCCAGTCAGAGAGGGAATGTATTTTCAGCAGGTGTAAGAAATTTGCTTTCTTTTTTGTCCCTGGAGCATACCTGAGAAAGCCTTGTCTACTTTAAATTGTGAAAAGTAATCATCTACATCTGCTAAAAATACTCTCTTTAAATTCTTACTTTAATCTGATTTTTATTGTGTAGGTTTCAAAACAACCCCTTAAACAATCCTAAACCCGTTTAGGCCATAATAAAGGAGAATTTCCTTGTGTTTATGTTTCTCTTCCCAGCCTCCACCAGGGAACCTGGAGAAAGGTTCTCTAAGGAGCTCTGGTGTGACCAGGTGACGAGCCAAAATGGAGAACCGAGGTGCCAGCAGCAGGGGTGTCTGGCAATACAATCCTAAAATGAAGAAATAGTGCATTTTGATGTGTTTTTTTTCAAACAGCACAGGGAAAAAACATGGTCAGTCTGTGTATGTCTGAACTCTGAATGTGGTATTTCATGGAGCAGAATTAATTTAGTTTTCTGAGGAAATAAACTCAGGTGACTTTCTAGAACATGGTACTTCTTTCCTTTTTTTGACAGGAAAAAGGAAGGTGAAATACGAGTTATCAGTGTTCCTGATGTGCCATTCTCAAAATTAATGTTGAGTATTAATGCTTGTTTTAGTGTGCTACTCAGCATACTATACTAGGTACTTGTAGAGAAAAGAAAAGTCCAGAATAATTCAGGCTCAGAAATGTTCCTAGTCAATCTTCTTCATTGTTGCTTGCCTAACATGGCATATTAGCTTCTTTGCACCCTACCTGAGTGATCTCCATACATCTTAGTAAGGCATCTGACAGTAACCGTAGTTTTTTTCTCTTGACATCTGAGTGAGAGCTAAGACATTTATCTCATTCATTAAATCCATCATTAGGAAGATTAATTTGATATTGCTAAGATGAACTGTTTATTCTTCTGCCTGATTCTGTCCTTGCCATGGTAGGACCCTATGAATGCTTGAAAGGGAAAGGAAAATAAACCCATAACTGCTTCCTTGGTGGCAGTTCTGAATACTACAAAGCTTGCTAGAGCACACTTAAGGGCTTAATCATAACATGTGGCTCTCTGCCAGTTTTCCTCCTGGAATTGTGGAATAGGAATGAGAAAGCTATTCAACACAGGCATTTTGTTTCTCGTGTGTGGTAGCTTTCTTGATGAATTAATAGAAGTGCAAGCAGATACTATGCTACTCGTGGTTGCTGTACAATAGGAAAAGAAGATGCAGTCTTCAGATTAATTAGCAATTTGCAGTCCCAATCAGCAGAATACGTATTGATGGAAAATTTTGCAGATTTTTTTTCTATTTATTTAATTTTTATTTTAAATGGGTGGGAAGGGAGGAAAAATTACTTGTGACCCCAAATAAAGTAAGGTCTTTGTAGGAAAATATATATGTACTTCAGTGAAGTAGCATGTAATGCTGCAAAAATATTATGAATTTTCATGGCTGAATATGCAATTAGTTTTCTATGATAAAAATCATGATGCTGTACTTCGGAAGCAGTGCTTCAAACACAGCTGAAGTGTAAGTGGATGTTTGTAATTATTTTTTGGGCTCCCTGGGAGTGTCTCTTCAGGCTGATGAACTCGCCTAAAATTCAGTTTGAGAGAAATTAGGTGAGAGAATGATATAGTGAGGCAGAGATGGTGTTTGTCACGCTAGGATTGCAGAAGAGAAGCACCTCATGGCAACAGAGAGTAAACTGCTCAGAAAGGTCTTTGCCTAGGAGACACAGCTCAAATGTCGACATGTAGAGCAGAAGGGAAACAAGAGTTTTGCTGGTGTGTAAAAAGCATGGCTTGGAGAGCTCTGGGTGGGGAACTGCAGGCTTCATCCTGTGAGCGTGAGACTTAACAAGCCCGTGCCTTGCTTATGCTTAGAAGTGTTGAAAATGTTGATGTAAGAGAAATATGGGTCTGTGTTTCCAGCAAATAAAAGATACTACAGATTTCTAGAGATTGTTCTTTGTTCCAAAAGGCAGGGGGAGTTTTATACATAAACCAGCCGTGTAACTGTGCATATCAGCACTGTATATTTTTAACCCTAGGTACCAGCCTAAGAAGGAAAGATGATATCTCTTCTTCTCTTCAGGTGAGAATATAGGGGTGGGAATTTATCTACCAGCTGGGGTCACCCCACCACAAAGCAGAAGGTTCGTTAGAAAGAAATGGGTATCATATGTTTAAAAGAGCTAACTCTTGTCAAGAAAGCTTGATTGTTACAAGCAGTATCCACGTTCAGCAAACCCACTCCAGTGCACCAGGGATAGGCACTGTGCATGGAAGCAGCCTGGAGCAGAAGCTTGGGGATGGTAGTGGCCACGAATCCAGCTGTTCTTCAGAGATGCTACCACCAGCATGGGTGCAAGAACAGAGCAAACCTTGAGGCCCCTTTCAGAAGCTTTTCCTTTTTTTTGCCTGGCTTTGGTTGTGCCAAGTTGTATGACCTGTGATTTTCCCCAGAGGCCAGTGCTGGGGATCATGGTTTCTGACTCTTATTTTTATTGCAAGTTAGAAGCATCACTCACTCTCAAAGAAGAGCTAGTAGTGAACTGCATACAGTAATGCTCTTTATTTGCTTTGATAGAGTACACTTATAAAGTGCCAACATTTGAGATCTGTTTCAGCACAAAAGAAGGCTTTACCTTCAGATTTGAACATCATTCTGCCAAAGTGAAAGGAGCATTTTCCTCCTGACAGGTTGTTTGTTCTTGGTTAAACAGCAGGCAGACACTATCTTGTTCAGTTTACTTCTGAAGAAGTGACTAGACGGTTTAATCCTGCCCAAAGAGCATTAACATTTCTAGAAGTTCATTGAGGACAGGATGTAATCTATCAGGAAAATAACATTTTAATTAGTATTCCTGCTGTCCTCCTGAGGAGCAGAAGATTTGGAAAGATTTGACTGAAGGTAAACCCCAGAAGGATGACTCTTTTTATAAAATGTGCTGTCCTCAGAGTAGGAAAACCCCAGAACTTCAAGCTAGCCTAGGAGCTGGCAGGGCACGTGCCTTCAGAGCTGGGGAATACAGATAGAGGAAAAACCTCCTGGCTCTCATCTGCAATACAGGTAATGTTAATTTTGCTCTCCTGTTCCCATATTGCCAAAGAAATTATTGTCACTGCACTCCTTCTGTGTTCAGAATGTGTAAGGGAGTTTTCAGCTCTTGCCCTTTTCTGGTTTTAGGGGGAATTTCAGGGTGTCTGTCACACGTAGAGATCTTCAGTTTTCACAGGTGTGGGGACGTTCAGGTATTGGGCATCCCAGCACAGCTTTCCTAGGCATCTAAGAGAGAATACACCAACAAGCTGTAGTCCCTGTTGGGAATTACTAATGCAAGTTTCCCTGTGATTGAGATGACTTTTAATGGGCCACAGCAATGTTGTCATGGGGAGAGAGAGAGCTTGAAGTGTGGTGGTCTCCTAGGGGATTTTGAACAATATATCAGTTTGATTTTGCATGATTGTCTGGGTATATGCAAATGACCGCTTCAAAATAATTTCAGTATGTGATCCTTTCTACTACCAAAAGATCTGATGCTGCAGTAGATTCCATGGTCATTAAGCTAAATCCTACATTAATTTCAAATTATAAGAAGCTGAAATCAGTTTAGTCTTTCCAGAAGACAATGTTGGAGTCAGAGGGGAAAAGATCATATGATAATCATTTTCACTCTGTTCACTGTCTTCAGCTGTCGATTAGTCTTTTGGATGTTTTCTGGTGGGAGGAGGTGTGTGTGCATAAATTCTTTTATTGTGAAACGTTATGATTCATTGGGATGGAGCTTTCACAAGAGCGATTTTAAAGAAAATAAACCTGAAATATTTGAATTAAAAGAAAGTTCCCATTGTTAACTTGAGCCTTCAAACGTAAATATGCTGTAGGATTAAAGCAGTAGCAGTAGTCATATTCCAGGTTCTGATACAGGCGTCTTATGCCATCAGTTAGGCTATCTCAAAACACTGTACTTCTTCCTGGAATGGTTCTGACCTTAGGCTACTATCTTTGTCGAGATTTTGAGCCCTTTCTCGGAAGTGTGATACCAACTGAACCTTTGCAAGGAAATACTTGCAAGACTGGTTAAAATGTGGAAACAATGGATATTTTTCTTTTCCCATTCCGATAGTTTGCCTAAACTGCTGTAGTTGAGACTTTCCTAAGAAAATCCACTTAGTGTGGAACATGACCAAACAAAATTTTAAAAGCAACTGAAAACAATATTTAATAATGAAAAGTGCCCCACAAACCCAACTGTAGATGGTACTACTTAGTTCTATGGCATGTAGTATGATTTTTATGTGCTGTCTACTTAAACTAAGTTATCCAAGTAAATGTAGGAACGTTTTGAGGCTTTATGGCTTGTATGTCTGCCAGTTGGGCCTTTGCTTGCAAACATCATTGCATAGAAACTGAATCCAAACTGAAATACTAACACTCAACCACTGTCATCTATCTCTAATCTCCTTCAGTGGTAGTGGCTACGTAGAGGTGCTATCTTCAAATTTTTGTTGATGGAGTATTTTAAAGACTGAAAAATCTTCCTACTGCTGGCCATATCCAGTTGATTTTTCCAGTACTGATGGCTCAACAAATGTTACAATATTGATACTACTTCTTCTGTTGAATATAGTGCTTTCCTTTTGTGTGTCTTAACCAAGTGAGGAAGCTATATTTTTCTGGGATTTGAGTATCTCTCTGCAGAGCAGAGATGAAGTCTATGCCCTGTCTTAACTGATGGCAAGAGAGTTCTCTGCTCAGTGTAGGATGTTCTTGTTAGGGACTTTAAGTCCTGAAAGCATTGGGAGTGACTCTGAGTGCATTCATTAAAAGTAGACAGATTGAAATAGGAGCAAAATGATTATTTTATTGACAAGCTTTTGAGTTGCAGAAATTTTACACATGCAACATAATTCCAAGTAAACAGAGTTCAGAAGAAGGAGGAAGAGGTGGAGGAAGAGCAATGATTTCATTGCCAAAGCAACACTTTTATGAGCTGTAGGCACTATTTGCAGAAAGAATGGCCAGTGGTGAGTTGAATATCTCTTGAAATACTCTTTAACGAGTTGCTTTTTAAGTGTGATTGCATCTTTTTAAAGATAACTGAGAAGGCTGTTGTATGTCTTTAAAAATTCACAGCACATCACCTTGCTGGATATTAGGTTTGATTGAGAAGAATTAATTCACAGCATCATCCAATGCCTGTAGAGGATTGAGGAGCACTAGCATGCAAACCATTATGATAGATAAGCAGACAAAGTACAATGTAAAGGTTAGAGATTGTAACTTTAACAAGTAGTGCTTAACAATTTTTTTTCTTAATTGTAAAGAAAAAAATAGTTCCTGCCCAAGAAGAATAATGTTATTTGCGTTGCTTTCCATTTAAAGTAATGGTATTTCATTAATTTTTAAAATGTCTCCATACCCAGCATAGCTCAGAGCTACTGTACCTTTAAAATATGAATGCAAGATGCAAGAACTACATATGTTAAAGGCTGTTGGCATTAATTGCAGGTTAAGGACTTCTAGGAGATGTTAGCAGATTTTTCTTCTGCTAACTGTAATGTGGTTTGCTTTTTAGACTGAAAGGAGGACAGACAGGGTTATCTTGTGTAATTTTCTTCCAGCTGTGCATTCAGAAACAATGTTTAAAAAAATATGGAATATAATTTGAGTTATCTTCTGGTTTGCAGGCACAACAGGCTAATGCAGCTGTAGAGATGTGCTTAAGTAAGAGTTTATGTTATGAAAAAGTTATTTCTCAGTAATTATAAACAAAATCATAGCCCTTGGGATAATATAAAACTATTACTCATGGAACAGTTGGTTTGTTACCACTAAAATACTTAACTTTTTCATGCAAATTCAAGGTCAGCAACTGCTTTCAAGGTCCAAAGCAGCAATTCTGCTGTAGCAGCCTCAGTGCTTGAGGGAAATGGATGGCTCCGACTGTGTCCTAATGGCTACTTCTTGCAAAAGTACAAGGAGTAAGCAGAAAATATCAACTAAGAAGAATTCTAAGTATAGCCCTGCTTTCTGCTTTTCTAATTATCTTCTAAAATACAGAGAAGAGCTGGAAGGTGAATATAAATCTACAAATATTTCTCTTCATGTATATGCCACTGATTACTGGTTCTTTAGGTAACAACTTTGCTTTACATATTCAATGAGAAACTTTGGCTTCGCTCTGATGGATGTTACAGACCTAGAGAGGGATAAATGCTCAGTTAGCCATGTGAAATGTTGACCAGCAAGAGCAGAGTGCTTTTAGTTAAGTGTCGTTTCTTGTGTTGAGAGGGAACCCTGAACCCAGCCAGCAGGAAGAGCCAAGAGAGGTTTAGATGCTCATCAGTGGTTTTGTGGCCTCAAGGGGAGCAAGCTGAGAGGGCTTGGCTTTGGACCTTGCTGATGAAAATGCTTCGCTCCCAATCATGAGCTCACCTCCAATTACAAGCTCACCTCTCTACTCCATAGGTATTCTCAGTAAACTTGAATTTGATAAGAAGTGTACTTGGTGTTGGCATGGAGAAGACCAAAGCTCAGGTCTGTGCCCAGGTGGAATGTCTTTGTGAAGGGGTGTAGAGGTTTATATTCCTTACCTCCAGACTCGTGTCGCCTGTCAACATAAAGTCAAGTAAGGGTGGAAAAGGTGGAAGAGTATAGGTATGACTTGGCAGCTTTAAAAAGAAAACACATGTAAAACAAGAGCTTGTTGTTTTGTTACAAACGTGCTGAAGTGTTATCTTTAATGTAGCTAATTTTTAAAGGAATTTTGTAATGCCTCCTGTTTGTCAAAGCTGCCTGAAATATCTTTCCCAAACTTTCTTTTTGGACTATGTAAGATTGTGTTCCCATGCTTGCTGTCAGTATCCAATGTGTTCTTTTTATTTAAACAGATATTCTCTTTGGACAGTAATGGAATGCCTACTTACCCACTGTAATATGAGTTAAAAGTGCATTCGAACTCATAATTTGAGTGCAAAACCTATAGTGTGGCACCTGTATTGCATGAACTTCAAACCAAAATGCCATTTTTTGTCACAAGAAAGAGTGAGAGATTTGGAGGTTTGATCTTCCCTTTAAGAATCTAACCAACTGTTGAAGCACTATTGCTCTGTAAATGATACAGAGTTTGTTGCTGTTGCTATAGCAGAGTGCATGGGTAGTTTTTATTGAGGTTTTTTTTTTTTTTCTCCCTTGTAGCTGCACTTTTTTCAGGCTGTAAAAATGGTGGGAAGGTCTTACTGTGTACTAATGTTGTACCCTAGGAAGAGATTCCTGCTTCTCTGATGTGTCATTTCAAAGATGGCAGATGGTGTAAAGAGGCAGAGCACTCCAAGCTGGAAAAGTATCAGGGAAGTGTGAACGGATGAGACCAGAGAGACCTGGTAACCCAGACTGCAGGCAGGACAGCTTATGGGGGGAAGGTGTTCTTCAGTGACCCGCTATTTCTGCTTGAAACTCCTAACTGCCCACATCTTGGAAAACCAATCTAAATCATCCTCATTACTTCTACCAAGTACTTGTGTTTGACACTGCCTTAAAAGCTGAAAAAATAGCTCTAAGGAGCCTGCTGGGGAAAATAAATAGAGCACCACCCATACGAGGACAGGCTGAGAGAGCTGGGCTTGTTCAGCCTGGAGAAGACTCCAAGGAGACCTTGTAGCAACCTTCCAGTACCTGAAGGGGGCTACAAGAAAGCCGGGGAGGGACTGTTTACAAAGGCTTGTAGTGATAGGGCTAGGAATAATGGGTGTAAACTGGAGAGGGGCAGATTTAGGCTAGACATCAGGAAGACTTTCTTCACGATGAGAGTGGTGAGGCACTGTTACAGGTTCCCAGGGCAGCTGTGGTTGCCCCATTCCTGGAGGTTCAAGACCAGGCTGGATGGGGCCTTGAGCAGCCTGATCTAGTGGGAGGTGTCCCTGCCCATGGCAAGGGGGTTGCAGCTAGATGATCTTTAAGGTCGCTTCCAATCCAAACTATTCTGTGATTCTGTGATTTTAAAATTGTAACGTGATTGTTTTTAATATTAGTAGTACATTGGTATGATTGGAGTGCAGATCTGCAGAAACTGTGAGCAAATGTTTGAGAGTTAAGTTTTCTCTTAAAAACTGAGATGAAGAAGCAATCTTGAACCTGTAAAGCACCGGAGCTTTTAAAATGAACTGGGGTTTTATGAGTCCATTGTTAAGGGGATTGAGTCTGTGGTTTACTTGACATGTCAGCATTTTACACGGTTTTTCTTAGTAGGTCTGTTGACTTTTGCTCAGAAATTACCAACCTCTCGAGGAGGAGGAACTGTGTCCTGGCAGTGAATTGGGACAAAACCAAGAGACAAGACCTCAAAGCAGCTGAAAAACAAAAAACATTGTGGCCAGGACAACAGTCTGAGAGTGAGCTCTTGAGCAAGCAGAGAGCTGTGGTCAAAGCTTACAGCTGCTTGCTGCTCAAAAGCAGCAGCAGCAAAGTTCAAGAAGTCTAATTTGAAAGTTGAATGTTTAAATTAGGCAACTACACTCTTCCATTTTTAGGCATCCTAGTGCTTTTGTGTGCTAGGTTTTGGACTCCTTCACGTTGGTGCTTTGAATTGTCAGCCTAAGCATTCAGAAATCATGAATCAGCCTCTCTTTCTGCCTCCAGTGGCTTAGAAACCGTGAGACTTTAAGAAGTAACAGATGTTTTGTTCTTTTTATTTGCCTCCTGTTTTTTGAGTTTGCTGAGTTCATATTTTTAAAGTGTTTCTCCTCAAACCCCAGGCTAACACTTTATTTATTCACTCCTTAAATTTAAAACAGATTCTCCCATCAGTTTCAGTAATGGGGGCTTAAAGAAGAAAAATTCCATGCTCATGACAAAATCATTGCTTGGTTACTTTAGATTGTCTTTGGAATATAGGATGGGATTTGATTTTCTGGGTTACCGAGCACAGTCCTCTCTTATTATAAGCAACCATTTTATATAATCCCACCCAAGATATCTAATGGCCATACATTTACTGCCATGTATATTCACTATAGAAAACTTTCCCAGAACCTAATTAACCAGTTCTAAAATTTCTTCTAATTTCTAGTCTAAACATATTCATAGCCAGGTTAATACCGATTTGTTCTTGTATTAACATCATGGTTCAGCTGCTATGACTGTGTAACGTTCCTTGAGTTTTATTTCTACTTTTACTGTCTTTCTTGAAACTTAGCTTTTCATAGAATCACAGAATCATTAAGGTTGGAAAAAAACCCTAAGATCATCCAGTCCAACCATCAGATCAACACTACTGTGCCTGCTAAACCATGTCCCAAGGTGCCACATCTATATGTTTTTTTGAACACCTCCAGGGATGGTGACTCCACCACTTCCCTGGGCAGCCTGTTCCAATGCTTCACCACTTTTTTGGTACCAAAAGATTTTTTTCTAATACCCATCATCATCATTGTGAACTACGAGAAAACTAAATCAGTATAGCCTCGAGCTGTCTTAAGCTTGTAAACCATCCCCAGAACACAGTGGCCTGTCTTTCTTTCACATCTTTGATGTGAGTAAATTTTAGATATTTCACACATTTAAATATAGCATTCAGATATTGACTCATTAGTTTCAATAAAAGTAATGTAGTCTACAACAAGATAAGGTTAACGCTGCCCTTAGGAAGCAGAGTGATCTAAAGTATACATGTGCTTTTGATGAGCAATTCATCCTAAACCTTAAGTTGAAGTTAATATGCGAAGTGATTTAATGTCAATATGAGAACAAGGAGGGAAAGGTATGCTGCTTACCTCCCAGGTGGTATGGTTTAGCCCAGTATATAGCTAGTTTGACTGGTGATGTATGGAAAGTTGTAGTGGAAATGATGCAAACACTCAGGCAGAACACGCGTTCTCTGGAGACTGTACCAGCTAATCATTGCAGATTATATTACCTCACATTTCAGTCTTACTTTGAGAACACACATTTCAAATCTTGAATACTAAAAAGAAGAAAATTAAGTTAACTTTTGGGGCCTTCGGTGGTGATTTGAATGCTGATTGAGCTGAAGACCTGCACCTCGGTTGCCTGAAAGATTTTATTTGAAACGAGCCTGGACTTGTTTGATGAAATTAAAGCAACGTCTGTGAACACATGGGACATTTTGTCGATTCCTTTGCAGTTAGGTTTCTGATAGATTGGCTCTAAGGAGGCTTCAGCCTCCATCTCAGACTTTAACCTGCGTGTCTCAAATCGATTTTGGTCAAGGAAGGTGATACCTGAAAGGGAGGTGCCTTTTCCATGGCTATTTGTTGTCTGCTAATAAAATATATTTTGATAATCTGGTTCTTAATGGGTCATGATTGCTAGCAGTTGGCAGGTAAGATGTCCACAGAGAAAGACTTTCAAGACCTGATGTTGGAATAGCAAAATGAAGGAAGCTTACTGGTTGCTCCCTGAGTTACCGCTTTCCTAAATGGTGACCGGAAGGTCTTTATGAGTCATCTCTTCTGCAGCTAATAAATTTAAATATATAAATGAATGCTATTCCATGCTCACCAGTCTGGTATAGTTTGGTTAATCACATGATGATTCACAGTACTAGATTTTCTAGAAGGGATTTGCTGGTTTTACACAAAGCTTAAACTGTAATAATAGTGGTGTAGGGGTTATTTTTCTTTTTCTGGATAAATATCACTATATGTAGGAATAGTGGTGTATGATCAGACATGCTGCATTTTGCCTGTGTTTTTGGAAGAATACTGTTGCCTTCATCAAAACGTGTTCATTTGGGATATTTTGGTCTCGCTGGCTAACACATTTTGAATTCCCATGGCAGGGGCGTTGGAACTATATGATCTTTAAGGTTCCTTCCAACCCAAACCATTCTATGAATTATTTCTCTGAGAATTTGTTTTACTTTTAGGAGGCATAGCTTCTATTTCGACTTGTGCATAGAGAATGGCAATTGTCTAGAAATTTTGTTCAGAAAGACATAAGGGTTTGAATATTTTTTTTTTTTTTGGGCACCGGACTCATTGAGAAATGTCTTACTGCTTTAAAGAAAAAGTGACAAACTAAGGAATATTAGAATATATTCTATGTGCTTGTTTTTATTTTTTTTTGTTTGCCTCCCACCCTATATGGAGTTTATTTGATGTTCAGCGCTCTACTCTTGTTCAGCACAGGTCTCCTCTTACTCTTACACTTAGACTTTCTCCTCTCTGCTCCACCTTCAGTGAAGGAATGCCATTCTTTTCATGCTGCTGTGGTCATGTATGAGTCACTAGACCTTGTAGGGAAAGGAGTTTTGGTGCTTCTGCTGTTAAGCCCTGCCAGCCCTGGTAGAAAAGATGGGAAGGTGACATCCATTTCAAATCCAGCAGAACCTGAAGAACTTTACCACCTATATACGCCCTTTCACCTGAGATTAGTTAGGAAGCTTATTGCCCCTCCTGTGGCAGGGGCTGGTTTTAGGCTTTGCCTTTTTGTGAGATGAAGAAAATGCAGGTTGCTCAGAAACTTACCACTGTAAATTGGCTCACGTTCCTCATCAGAATATGACTTGGGTTTCTGTTCACCTCTCAGGGAACCAACAGCAAGTTGCTTTACTTTTGTTGTTGCAGGTGTTCAGACTTTTAAGGTGAAAACACTAGGCAAGCTCAGAGCTACTGTTGCTTTAGCTGTTCTCTCTCTTTATTATTGTAATTGGCAAAAGGTTGAGAGTTTGGGGTTTTTTGTTTGCTTATTTTAACCATATAAACAAATGTCAAGAAAGCAAGAAGTTATGCTGAGGAAATGTAGTATTTATCATTTCGGTCCTAACATAATCAGAGATTAATTTTTATTCTGCTGGACCTTAACTTTTCACCATGTATAAAGGGTTATGGAATGAGAGAAGGTACTGCTTCTCTTTATTTCTGTGTGATTTTGAAATGTACTTGGCTGCGAAAGTGCATGCCTGACCACAGGTAAAACATACAAATGTGCATATCACAAAGGAAGGAGGACAACTTTTTGCAAATGTGTTTTGGCCTTTTCCCTGTCCTTGTGAGAGCGCAGAGGGGATTTACAAAAAAAGGGCTGCCACAAAGTCCTGACGGACTAGTCCTCTTGCCTCCCCTGTGGTCTTTCTTGGTTTAGGGTCACAGACAAGTTTTACAGTAGCACTCAGTAACTTGTGGGCAGAATTTTGCTGTGAAGGTGCCACTAACATAGTTGATGCCAGGGCTGTTATCATCCCAGATCAACTGGTGGGCACAAGCATGTGCTGCCTCCTTGGGTGCTCATGTGTTGGAAGGGCAGGATTTGGGGTTGCAATAGCTGCTGTGGATTAGCCTTCCAATTATAGACAGAGTGACCTCTTGCCTTTGTGACCAGAAACAACACATTTAAAAACCAGTTGTGTAGTGACCAGCACAATCATTGCAAAGCTTAAAAAACAAAAACCACATCAGTGGACGTTGGAAAAGCAATGGATGTAATCTATCTGGATTTCTGTAAAGCCTTGACATGGTCCCTTAGAACATCCTTCTCTCTAAATTGAAGACATATGGATTTGATGGGTGGACTGTTCAGTGGATAAGGAGTTGGTTGGATGGTCACATTCAGAGAGTAGTGGTCAATGGCTCGATGTCCAGATGGAGATCTGTGACAGTGATGTCCCTCAGGGGTCCATACTGGGACCAGTGCTGTTTAATATTTGTCACTGATGATATGGACAGCAAGATCAAGTGCACCCTCAGCAAGTTTGCAGATGACACCAACCTAAGCAGTGCCTGTTGTTTCCTCATAAAAGCTATTGAAATAGTAGTATATCTTGTATGTGCAGTACTACATCGATTGCTCTAACTGCAGGATTAAGTCTCTCGTTTATGACACTCACTTAGTGAGTGATATTTTTCTTTCCAAAGCATGGCTCTTGGTATCCTAGCATGCAACTGCCTTATTACATTATTGAAGTGTTATTTCTATGGATATTTAGAGGCTAGAGGTACAGGTTTTTTATTGACCTACAGCTGTTGGTATCTGAATATTAAAGCTATTTTTGTTGTCAACTTTGGGCAGCTTCAGACATTCTCGACAAAGAAAGCAAAGCCTTGTTTTGTTTGCTTGATTTTATTTATATATGTATTTATGCTGTATAGGCTTCTGTGGGGCTTGGTGCTGTGATTTACAGTGTAGCATTTCAAGCCTGTTGTGAATCCTTTCGAGGTCCCTCCTACCCCCATGTAGGTTACTCAGCTAGTAGTGACTGCACAAAATATCTTAAGTGTAATCACAAAACTAGATTTCACAAACCACTTAGCAGCAGCATAAAAGGTTAGTGTAAGCTTTATGCTGACTATTTGGTAAAGTATACTATTGCTAGAAATAACAGTAAGCAGAGTTTTGCCTTTGGCAAACACAGTCATTAAAACAGGGCTATAAATTGCCCCTTGTATAACTACATGCATTGTGTGTGCCATGGGTATTTTTCAGTCTGCTGTTCTAAGCAGTGAAGGAAAAAAACATGCATAGGTGTATTTTCAATCTAACTGTGTAAATATATAGCTATCTGTAGGTTTTTAGAAGGTATATTTTTCCAGATCATTTATTGGTCTATCAGTGTAGAGATACTGGAATCAGAGACTGAGTGTATCAGTTACTTAACTGTTTCTTTCAGTTGATGGTGCCAGTTGTTCATAACTAGAAAAGTATAACTATTAGACAGACATGTTGTTCCATTATTTGGCATCTACACCTTAATCAGCAACCTACACATAAAGCACTTTATTTACATTTCTTCCTGTTTGAATTTCTTCGTTGTCCTTGAAGGCAGTTGCTGAGCAATTTTGCCTGTGAGGCCACGTGTGCTCTGGGAAATACTATGAGCCAGTCCTACTGCCTGGCCTTGCAAGCTGTTCAGTTCCTGAAGAGCAGTGCCACGGGGTCACTCAGCACAGGTGCTCTGCACCTTCCAGAATGGGTCTGCTAAGTCAAAATTCCATCTTTATTCAGTAGGCTGCTTTAAGCCATCACTTGAAGTCAAAAAGAAGGTGGAAATGCTACTGAATGTTGTTTTGGTTAGTCTTGAGTTCCCTTTTATCAGTGTTGGTGTTCAGGTAACAAATTTACTGCAGCTCATTTTCAATATAGGCTACAACATGATGTTGAATGGAATTGGTTGTTATTACTGTGAGAATACATAGGACTTACATTTTGCTTATAATTCTTACTTGTAAGTGTTGGCCAACACAGTTAGGAGGGTTTTGCTGTTGCTCATAGCCTGTGCCACAGTTCCACTTTTGGGAGTTGTCCAACTTGTTACATGTTCTCAGTGCTATCTTCTTTATTTCTGCTTCGTCTGCTGTTGTCTTTTTAAGCTCCTTCAAGACCATTGTCTTGCTTAAAACACAGGGACAGAGCGTACCCTCAGCAGATTTGCTGATGATAGAAAACTAGGAGGAGTGGCTGACACACCAGAAGGTTGTGCTGCCATTCAGTGAGACCTGGATAGGCTGGAAGTTTGGGTAGAGAGGAACCTAATGAAGTTCAACAAAGACATATGTGGGGTTCTGCACCCTGGGAGGAACAACCCCCTGCACTAGGTCAGGTTAGAGGTTGACCTGCTGGAAAGAAGCTCTGCAGAGAAGGACCTGGGAGTCCTAGAGGACAACAAGCTAACCATAAGCTGATAATGTGCCCTCATGGCCAATGTGGCCAGTGATATTCTGGGGTGACGTAAGATTGTGGCCAGCAGGCTGAGAGAGATTTTCCTGCCCCTCTACTCTGCCCTAGTGAGGTACTGTCTGGAGTACTGTGTCCAGTTCTGGGCTCCCCAGCTCAAGAGAGACAAGGATCTACTGGAGACAGAGTCCAGCAGAGAGCCACAAAGATGATTAGGGCACTGGAGCATTTCTGTTATGAGGAGAGGCTGAGTGAACTTGGTCTGTTTAGCCTGCAGAAGAGAAGAATGAGACTATGCTTATAAATATCTAAAGGGTGGGTGTCAAGAAGATGGGGTCAGATTCTTCTCAGTGGTGCCCTCTGACAAGGCAAGGGGCAATGAGCCCAAACTCGAACACAGGAAGTTCCACCTGAACACGAGGAGAAATTTCTTTACTGTGAGGGTGACAGGACTGGAACAGACTGCCCAGGAAGGCTGTGGAGTCTCCTTCTCTGGAGATATTTAAAACCTGTGGGTACATGTTCCTGTGCTGCCTGCTGCAGGTGAACCTGCTTTAGCAGGGGGGTTGGACTAGATGATCTCCAGAGGTCCCTTCCATCTCCTGCCATTCTATGATTCTGTGATAAGAACGTATCTTTATTTTATTCACCCCTTTTCCTCCAAAAAGAAAGTGCCATGTGTATCTTATCTTGGGCATGTGGGGAAATTGCAAGCAAAAAGCATGCCGGACCATAAACTCTTACCTGTGCTAAGGTTTTGGAGCAAGATTAATCTTACTTGTTTTTCATTGTTTGAACATCAGACTCATAGGGAGCAGGAAATGCTCTCCCATGTTTTAGTGGAACGAGAGGTGCTCCTGTGGGTAATTCACCTTAGGTGTGTCATACATCTGTCTCCAGGTGGGATGCATTTTCTCTCACAATACTTCTCTCTTGCCTTACTGCAGAGAGACAACCCGGACAATGGCCCTAGACTAAAACACGTAACTTATAAACAGCCAAAGCTGGTTAAGTTGGATTCCACTGTGGCCACTTGTGCAGCTATGCGACTGCTCTGCACGGGCCCAGCACTCACCCCATAGCTCAGCCCTGACAGAAATCTGTTGCTTTTACAACTTTTACATAATTAAAAGCATATTTCATAACATTTTGGGGACACCATTGCCAGCAGTTATGAGGACTGAAATGGATTTTAATAGTGTCCCTTCTTGACTGTAATTATCAAAAGTGGAAGAGAGTCGGACATGCTTTTGTTGAAGTGCAGTTGATGGGGTAAGTTCACGTCTCAGCTGCTTTCAGGATGAATGACTTCTTGCACATTGGCAAACATGTGGTCTGTTGAATTTTTATGTTCAGTATTGGATCCACATGTGATGTCAGAGAAATGACCTCAAGGGATCTTGTGATTTCTCAGGCTTTTAAAATTACTCAGTGTAATATTAACCCTAATTACAATTCTCCAGAAAGGGCATGTATCCAGATATATTCAGCATCGCTCAAAAAGGAACATAAACCCTTCCTTTAAATATTTGATTTAATGTCAGGATATCCTGAAATAGCTAGTGGTGAGAGCTGCTTAATTGGTATGAATTACACTTTTTATTGGGAAATGTTTGTCTTCAGGAGTTTGGTCATTTGAGTTCAGTTTTTGGAGACTATTTGAAATTTACTGATGATGTCAGCTAATATGCATAATATATTTTGTGTAACCACTAACAGCACAGGAGACAAAACACCTCAAGAATGTTAGTGATATCAAGAAATAAGCATACCACCATGTTAAAGAGCGTGTAATCCAGAGAGGGAAGCAAATTAGCAATGAGATGAAGGCCAGGTTTGTCTGATCAATTTTGGCTGGTCTGAGTGTTTCTGTAGAAGTATTCCTTCTTTCCTTTTGCTGTGAAGGAAGTCCAGAGCAACTGAATGCTTAATTATGGTTAAAAAGGGGTAAATCTCATCCAAAGCAAGACTCTGAGAATCCCGGGTAAAAATATCCATCCTACTTAACATGAAAACAAATCTCCTGGTTGGCATATAACTGGAGGTGGAGAACGCCCTGATTCAGTGTCGAGGGAATCATGTTACTGCATACTCGACAAGGAGGTATGTGCAGTTTCTCACAGTGATGATCTTAATTCACCTTTTCCTCACCTTAATTGTTCACAGTCTGCTCATAATTGTTATATGTTGGATGGAAGGAATTATCTGGAGGGGATCGAATTCCTGTTTTGGATTAGATCCTGCTTTTCAGCCCCTTCCACCTTCCCTGTAGGTTGCAGAGAGAAGATGTGGGCAGCTTGTGGTGTAGGCATGTGCCAACACAGGGAAGCAACAGGAGGTATTGGCTGTTGGCATTTGCTGCTTTCTTAACAACTGGTACTAGTCCTCTCTGAGGCAAAGGCTTTGTCTGGGTATAACAGTGGGAGCCACGTATTAAATCCATCATTGGGCTAACCTCTGTATCATATTGTCACTGAGAAAACCCCACTTTGTTCTTGGAGCACATTGTCTATGCTTTAAGTACCCATAATACATATTGATGATTTTGTTTAGATTTTTGGTACTAGCGAAATTCCAGTGATGAGAGACTTATTCATTTGCTAATCTTTGCACCTCCTCAGCCTGGTTTTAAACCTGCTATTTTACTACAAGCATGAAGACTTTTTTCTTTATGTGATTTCTGGAAGGCTAAAAGCAGAATGCAGCACCTCATTTGGCCATCAGGTCTTAAACCTTCCTGGGACGTCGTGGCCAGCCTCCTCAGCTCCTCTAGCGTATGTCCTGCCGGAGTCTCCCACTGCAACTGAGCTGTCACTGCTTTGCCTTTACTGAATTTGTATTGGAGAGATGGTAAGAATTAAAAAGCCAGCAGAGTGCCAGTGACACGTGGCTCCACATATCTCTCTTATCCTGCAAAGCCTCTGCTGTTCTCCTGGCCACAGCCTTGTTCGACGTGCAGGAGTAGACAGGGTGTCTCAAGCTGTTTGGTACTGAGTAATTTTAGCCCCCAATTTACTAAATATGTACAGTCTAAAAAGGCAAGAGCTGATAGCAGTGGCTCCTCAGTGCTGAATCAGGGTTACAGCTCTCCCTGGCTTAGACACATGCTGTGCTTTGTCCAGCATTAGGAGATTTTTGATAGAAAATTAGTGAAAGGCCACTGCAGGAAGTGCACAAACAGTAATTGTAGTCCAGTGCCATTGTGGTCTTCTGTATGCAGGCGTTCTTTCCCTATGGAGATTTATTCTGTGTCCGAAAGAGTAATCTCAAAGTAAATTAAGGTGAAGAAGGATAATGTCTAAGCTGGTAGCAAGACTGTTTCAGTGGATATGACTGACATATAGGTGTGTGTTGGCCCAGAACTTCACCTCAAGGTTCATGAGAACATGGATAACCTAAACACTTTATAAATAGGCAAGGAATGCAGGGTATTATATTAAGTCTTAAAATAGGTACAAAAGTATTTTTCAGTTTGGAATGAAAAATCTGGAGCAACTTTCTGATGAACCCATTACTGTAACAGACAATCAATTAATTCTAAGCAACGCTGTGGTGGCTTTCGTTTACAGATGCTCATGGCCTTTTAAACAATTAACATTTAACTGAAGTGGCTGTTAATACCTGAGGTTTATCATAAGGTTTCTCTATCCTGTTAAAACTATTCCTAGAAAATAACAATGTCATCCTTTTCAGTATTTTGGCAAATCTGATCCTACCAGTGCAGTGCCTGGCTGGGAGAGCATAGTTGCTCTCAGGTAAACAGTAACTGATGGTATTGAATGTGGCTGTTACTGGTGCAGCCATCCTTCCACTAACTCAGTCTCCATCTGGAGGCACCTTCAGCAAGCAGTGTGCTCTCATTGCCCATTGATGTGCTCAGTTTTAGCTCTCTTTGCTTTCTGTTGTGGAGTTTTGAAGCCCATCTAAGGAAGGAGTGGGAACACTGCTCTTATTTTGATCATCTGAAATGTCTTCTTGTAGAAGCCAAAATTGTATTTTAAATTAAAGTAAACCTTTTTATGTTGTAAAGGTTCCTTGTTTTTTTTTTTCGTTTTTAAATTAAATATTTTAAAGAATATATTTCCACGTACAATTGTCTTTCGGTAAGACATTTATACCAGCTGTACTCTAGTTTACAAAAAAGTAGAGTAAGAAGGACCACCTCCCAAATGATTCAGATTTTAGGTTGACTGACTAGTAGTCTGAAAGCACTTATTTCCCCTTTGATGATTGGAGAGGAAGCTGGGAAAAATCACTCTTTTGCCTTAGGCACCTCAATGAAGTGCTTAGAGTTAGGTGGGATCAGTTTAGCCTTACCCTTAAAATAAAAAGCAGGAGATGGAGAAGTTTGTTTCTGACAAGTTGCTTAAACCCTGACAGATAATAATTCCGTGGAAATGTTTATTGATACACATCTCGGTGATAATCACTTGTAGCATTTGATGATGTTGTTGTGTTGTAAATTCAAGTCTCACTCTTGCATACCCCAGGAAACTGGAAATTACTTGAATGTTAACACTGAATAAAGCCTATTTGTAAATGTAAATTTGAAATGAGATGCATGCCACCTTTAAGCACAGAAGGGCTTGGTTTTCAGCCCTAAGAAAAAAAAACAACCACAAGTGAGATACAATCAAATCCATTTTCCAGTTACACACATTATGCTCAAGGTTAAATGAATTAAAACACTCTCTCTGGAGGAATTCAACCTAAGAATGAAAATGTGGTCAAAAAAGTCGCATTGTGTCAGCCTGATGTTTGCCTTCCGATAGCACATCCCCAAAGACTTCTCTTTGACGTATCCTGAATAGAGGACGCTTGTTTCCCACGAAGCCTGTTGCTGCTGATAAAGCTCATGTGTATCAAAGTGGTATCTAATACGGCACTGCTGTACTCTGGCCTTAAGAAAAAACACTTGAGTGGCTTATTTGCCTTTGTAAATTTGCTGTGCCTAAAGATTTACTGTAACTATTCTGCCCAAAACCCAGATCACAAAAACTAAGTCTGTACAACACATGTTTTTAAACAGAGCGTAAAAGAAAACGGTATTGCACGTTAAAACAAAATAGAAGCCATGAAAGTTTTGTTTCAGAGGCTGTACTAATGTACTTGCGATAATAACATGGTGTTGCTTTCCTTTGATATTTGAGGCCTCTGAGTGACAGAAAGCAGATCTCTTTGGAATCTCCTTAGCTTGAATGTTTTGTATGGTTAAATGAGCAATGAAGCAGAAGGGTGTAAGTTATTTCCCTCTGAAGTATTGCACACTTACTTGGAGGCACAGGCAGTTCTGTAAGCTACGCACACATGCAGAAGCAGAAGGGGTGGGAAATAAGGTGAAAGTTGAATGTCCTAAGTTCAATGCAGGTAAAAGCAAAACCTTGTTCATAGTCAGAAGGAAGCACTGTGAAGACTGGGGAGAGACTTTTTGCCCAGCTCAGGCCCCGTGCTGTTAACAGACAACATGATGTGAAGCTTAGAAATCCTGCTGGCCTTTCTTCCCCCTCCACCTCCCCTTGCCCTGCAGATACAAGCACAAATCCCTTCTTTCCCTGGTTTGCTACAAATGTATAAGCAGATCTCTGCCGGTCTGTGCTGCTTTACTATTTAATGCTAAATTCAACATATGGGTTGGTCCCAGCCAGCTTTGGATTTTGAAGTGACGGGAGGCTAAGTCTCTCTTTCTCTCATGCCACCAGTACTTCTCCTGCGTTTGCGCTTCCTGACGATTACTACATTTGTGTTGTTTGCTAATATAACTGTTCATGAGACTTTTACAATCCAGAGACAATTTTATCTTTCAGAGACCTGGGATGATTTATGAGTAGATTTTTAAAAGTATCTGCTGTGTTAGGAGCCACTGTGAGTTGCACACAGGCTGCAAGGAATGAGCAGAAAAGCTCCTGAGGATCATTCTGAAAAACTGTGTAGCTGTATTAAAAAGGGAGGTGGTTATTTTTTATCTTTCCTTGAAACTGACTTGACTATATGATTAGGAGGTGCCTCTGAAACTTATTGGTGGAAGCAGCCTTTATTGTAACACCTACTCCACCTTATTCATCTTATTCCCTTTATTCGTCTTCCCACTACAGTTTGTGTTCCACCAAAGGCAGCACTTTACAGTAATGCACAAAACACAAAGCTGGGTTGTTGCCTTGCAAATCCCATAAGTGCAAGGACAGTTCTCACTTTTTCTTCTGTGTCTTTTATTGTATGTTTAAAAGACAGTTCAGACTCCCAGTATTCAGTCTTAAGGTCTTTTGGGGCTGCTTAGAGAAATGTTGAATACATTTTCTCTGCATGCGTGTTACAAAGGTTATCAGGCTGTTTGAGTCTGTCAGGTTGGTGACAGGTCTTGCATGACCAGACAAGAAACTCTAGTGTATTGGGAACCTGACTGGCAAAAATCCAACCCGATAATTCTGCCTTTCAGGTACCTAAAGATGACGTAGCTTTTGAGACATACGTTTTGCACTTAAGAGATTTTGTTTCCTCGAAAACTTTTAGTGGATATTAATTTTACTCATGAGGAATGAACTCAGGACCATCCCTGTTTCAGTTTCACACACAAAATACAGGATTACTCCACATCCAGTCTGGAGTAATTGTAGGATGCTGCAGCCAAGCCTTTCTGTAGCCAGTCCACTTTGGTTTTGCAAGATGGGCTGGTACCAAGCAGTTCCCACAAAAGCTCTTAATTCTTTTAAATTTCATGCAAGGTTGCCTTCCTTGCCCTGCCTTGTGTTTTGGCTACAAGAGCACTGGAGCAGTGGCCTGGCTGGAGAGTTAGGGTGTAATGTGAACACTTTATTGGATAGAAGCCACCACAGACTGAAGGCTTCATCTAAGAGTGTCCTTTCAAGTTAGCAATCTGGTCATGAAAAGTTCCGTATCTTATTGTTAAAATCTACTTTCCTTCCCCTAGTAAAGTAAAATACGTACAGTCCTGGATGGTGTCAGCTCTTGCTCAGATTAATAGTCATATTGACATTAACTCAGGGCCGAACAAGGATTATAAGAAGCTTTTTCCAGTTACAGGTGATTTTGCTTTAGATTTAGATTTTAATATTTTGCCTGAACATGTTTTAATTTTTGTTTTTTCTAAGCCTTAGAGGACTCACATTTAAATGACTTCTTTTCTTCAAAGGGTTTTATTAGAATCATTGCTAAACTAAAATATATCCTAATAAAATTAGTAAATAGCCATTTTGCAATTTGCATATTGATTTCATAGTAAATAACTCCCATATAGTCCTAACATTCCATATTCTCATGTTTCTAGTCTGCATCTAAGGATTCCGTTTTCACATTTGATGACTTTAGAATTGCCTCCTCCTTCATTCTAGTAAAGTGTTTGCTTATGGCTAAACAAATGAGGAAAAATGAGCAGGCAAAGAAAACAGACCAGGGAAGAAAGTGGTCTGAATAATAGAATGATTTTATTTTCTTCTCAAGTACTATTTAATGTTAAAAAAAGAAAACATGAGAAGGTGGTTTAGGTGGTTTTTGCCATGAAACACTGAGGAGTGGAGAAGTGAGAGGCAAAGGGTGGGGAGTAGCACAGAGATTGGGGTTTCCATCCCCAATTACACACTGGCTGCTACGCTGCTGAATTACACTGACAACACTGAATGGTGCTATTATATTCCTTTTCAAAAGTCGTGGGCTATGAAATTCAATCTGAGATATTTTTAATAAGTGTTCTGAGCCTCAGTTGCAGCTCTTCCCAAGAAACAAGAAGCACAGTGTGCTGCTAAGCAGCACGAAGTCCAAGGGTTAAACTCATTCATTTTTTTGCTCACAGGGCAGGAAAGTAATATCAACATTTATTTGACCGGTATATACTTGCTTCCAGAGTTGAGCTTCAGTAAAACAGCTTTTCATAAAGAAATATTCTGAAAAATGAAGTTCTATCAGCTTCACATCAAACTCCAATCTAATTTCTGAATATTAGTCTTGTGTGTTTTCCAGAGCCAGTGTCCCCAGTGCATCCACTGGTCTTGTTCTGTGGGCATCCCTCCATGGCAGGACACTGTTTCCAAAGGCATCAGGCACATCTCACATGGTGGGGATGCAGTTTATGCCAGATGGGGACATTTGCCCAGTTAGGTCTCCGACTGTCAATTAAACATAGCTAATTTAGAGGTAATATGTGTCAGAGGGGTGCCTAATGGCACTCCTGCATTTCCATTAAGGGCTTTGGTGTCATAGTTGTGGTGACTTTGGGGTGACTTCTTCTCTCCTCGCATCTCTCAGCAAGACATAGCTTTTCAGAGAAGCATTTTTAGCTGGTTTTAGAAAAGCCCTGTAGTGCAAAAGTATTGTTGCCTTCCTTTTTATTTACGTGCTGATTTGCAAAGTAGTTTGTATCAGGTTGTGAGGAAAGCACTGTTTTGTGCATCTGATCTGCAACTCACTCTTAAGACCTGAAATTTATGATGGACTGGCTCTGGATCTTGCAAGTCATCACCATTCAGTGTCAAGGCTCTGAAGCTGGACTACATCATGCTGATAGTACTCTTCAAAAAGGAATTAGTCTCTTCCAACAGTGGTTGTTTGCCATAAGATAAAGAACAGCCAGAAAACACATTTTAGTTTTATTGGTAAAATTGGGCAGAGAGGACTCGGCATTTGCAGGAGCTTAAGTTAGGGAGTAAGATGATGTATCAGTAATAAGTTTTTTCATTGTTCTTTTAACACCTCATTTTTCTTGTCTATGCCATGCATTTAAAATTATGTCCAAGGAAACTAATTCTGTTTTAGTAGCATTGGCTCTGGCAAGAGTCTCCTGCGGGATGTCTCCAAGAGCTGAATGGTTGGTGTGTGGAATGTTGCACCCTTAAACAGTTACTGAAAAAACTCACTCTGCCACTACCGATTTCCAACAAATATTTTAGACCTGTCTGAAGAAGTTAGCAGTGATGGTTGTGCTACGAGAAACAAGGTTGATGATTTTTAGGAGGACATGCGCAGAGACCTGTTGTTGCAGTTGGGTGGTTGTGTGGGGGCTAGGGGATTTTTTGAGTTACTGAGATCAACATTCGCATTTCATGTGAACGCATGCACTGTCCCCATCAGGACAATCTCTTAGGGCATTCTTAGGCAGACAACAATGACATTTTTCAGCTGAATTCATTAACAGAGGGGATCAGAGCATCCCTTTTAAGTTGATAAAGTATTTTTTACGTGTATATGTGTCAAATGTTGTTTTTTTAGATCAATACAGAAAAGTTAAGGCATAGTTGTATTTTCTAACAGAGAGTTAGATGTCAGCTAGTTGAAATGCTGTAAATACACCTAAAGGAACTGGTGAAGTGGGAAAATAATCATGAGGTGTTTTTTTAATGCTTTCCACTATGAATAACACTTTGTAATAAACAGATGTGTACCTTGACTGCAGTGAACAAAGGCTGAATGGTTTTTGTCTATAGGGTTCGTGGTGTTTATCTGATGACAAGTTCCAGATTTCCTTTGGCGTTGATAACAGTGGGATAGATGTGCAAAATAAATTCTCCTGTAGGACTCCATCCTGGCAACTGCCAGAGGAGGAAGTTCTGTGGGCTACCAGAATCTGCCTCTTTCTTCCCCTTCCTTCTTCTTCTTTACAAAGGGCTTCACTAGCTTTGTGGTGGTTGCTGCTGGCTCTGCAGTAGTAAATTCCTTTCAAGTAGAAATTAGAGTAATTTAAAGGTGGGATATAAAATCAGTGTTAATATCAGCTTGCATTTGTAAGAACTGCAAAGAAATCAAATGATTGGATCATTACATCTGAAGATGATTGGCTGGTCAGTGGTATGAAAAGTTAAGTTCTGAAGGTGTCCAGCCTTCTTATTTATTTCCTCACTTGTGCATTGAAATGACATATGTAATACAGTATGGGTGGTATTTGCTCATTAAGTTATGAAGCTATGATTGTATGAGCTGAGTGAAAAGAGAACAAGCAGAGCCTCCAATTCCACTATTTACTGTACTGTAATTATGGAGCTGTACAGTTACCTGAGGATTTAGGGTAGCTGAATTTTTATTAGTCCGACTTCGCTTCAAGAAGAATTTTAACCAAGCACTACTCAAAACAGCTTCTTCATAATACTTTACATAGCTTTTGTAGATAATCTTCTTTTTCCTTCCATACTATTTAACTATTAAAGAGGATTATTTAGTTATTTCTTTTCCCGATAAGTATTTAATTTTCACCTGAATTTTACTGTTTGCTATTTCTGCTGGAGTTGATTTGGGGCATTGGAAGAGAGTTTAAAGTCTAATTAGAGCAGTCCTTCTGCTTTTCCCTATTTTAGAAAATATTTTGACACTAATCAGTTTGTCATCATAAGAAATCCAAGAGCATCCTTGCAATAAGAAATCTACGTATGTTCAAATGTAGAAAATTGTGAGTTTCTTTTGGAGAAGGTGTTAGGAATGCAAGAGAAAGAGATGGTTATTAAACTCATTCTCTTTGAATTTTTACCTCTATAATTGAATCATAGAATCATTGAGGTTGGAAAAGACCTCTGTGATCATCCAGTCCAACCGTCTGACCAACACCACTGTACCTACGAAACCATGTCTCAGAGTGCCACATCTACATGTTTTTTGAACATCTCCAGGGAAGAAGACCCCACCATTTCCCTGGGCAGCCTGTTCCAATGCTTCACCAGTCTTTTGGTAAAGGTTTTTTTTCTAATATCCAGTGTAAACCTCCCCTAGCACAACTTGAGGCCATTTCTTCTTGTCATATCACTTGTTACCTGGGAGAAGAGACCAGTACTCAACTTGCTACAGCCTCCTTTCAGGTAGTTGTAGAGAGCAATAAGGTCTCCCATCAGGCTCCTCTTCTCCAGACTAAACAGCTCCAGTTCCCATGGGATTGTGCTCCAGACCCTTCACCAGCTTCATTGCCCTTCTTCATGCAAACTCCAGCACCTCAGTGTCTGTCTTGTAAGGATAAGAAATTGTGTGCTGTGTTGCTTGCACGCTGTGTTGATTTTTGCTTAGCAGGCACATACCCAAAGTAGCCATTTTTAAAGTCATCTTGTTTGTCGTAGCTGATAGGTGGGAGAAGAAAGTGTAATTTTGCTCCTACGTGTTTTTTTTTAAGGGTAAATATTTGAAGTAAACCACATCTGAAGTAAAAAGCTTTGTATCTTACAATCACACTGTTTAAAATGATGCCAGCACCAGCAAAATTGACTGAAAAGTAAAACTGTACATCAGAAGCTATGGAAGACAAGCACAGCATTAAGGGGAATACAGCTTATGTGGTGAGCGTAAAGTGGGAAAGCAGTCCACTAAAATCTTGAAAGAATGGACTCTCAATAGACTTATTGTACACACACAGCAGAGGATCAGTCGCCTGTTTATAAGGGAGCATAAGAGACTTATTCTGTGACTGCATTTGGCTTCACTGTTGCCTTTGATGGCATGTGTGCAGTCTGTCCAAAAGTGTGTGGGATGTGTGCCAGGAGTGGAGCCTTCAACAACATTCAGATAGAAAATAGCTTAACAGAAATGAGATGCCTTTAGGTTATCATGAAAATTTGCCTCTTCTGCACCCTCCAAATGGGGTGGATAGCTTGCTGGTGGTAGGTACAGAGTGGGGATCTGCATATTTAGAAGCCAGTTGATGTAATTTTTCGAGATTTCAGTAAAGACTTTGATACTGTCTCTGATAGTATGCTCCTGAACGAAATATCCAGCATGTAGCTGGATAAATACATAATGCAGTGGGTGGGCAATTGGCTGATGGGCCAGGCTCAAATGGTCACAGTAAATGGGGTTTCATTGGGCTGGTGACCTGTCACTAGCAGGGTTCTGCAGGGATCCATCTGAGGGCCAGTGCTCTTTGGTGTCTGTATAAATGACCTGGAAGCAGGACTTGATAGTTTATTAACTAAGTCTGTGGAAGACACAAAACTGGGGGAAGTGTTGACACTTTTGAGGGCAGAGAGGCCCTGCAGAGGGATCTAGACAAATTGGAAAGCTGGGCAATGGCCAACTGCATGAAGTTTAAGAAGAGCAAGTGCCAGATTTTGCACCAGAGACATGGCAACCCTGGCTCTACATACAGACTGGAGAGCAAGAGGCTGGAGAGTAGCCCTACGGAAATGGATCTAGGGGCTCTGATCGACAGCAAGTTGAGCATGAGCCAAGAGTGTGCCCTGGCAACCAAGAGGACCAAGCATGTCCTGGGGTACAGGCGCGCCATTGCTAGCCGGACGAGAGAGGAGATTGTCTCACTCTACTGCACACTAGTGCAGCCCCACCTTGAGTACTGTGTGCAGGTTTGGGTGCCACAGTATAAAAAGGAGATAAAGCTGCTGAAGAGTGTCCAGAGGAGGCCACAAAGTTGATGAAGGGTTTAGCGGGAAGCCGTATGAGGAGCAGCTAAAGTCACTTGATCCTTTCAATTTGGAGAAAAGGAAACTGAATAGAGAAGAAGAGGCTGAGGGGAGACCTCATTGAAGGGTACTGCTTCCTCACAAGGGGAGGAGGAGGAGCAGGCACTGATCTTTCTGGTGACCAATGACAGGACGCGAGGGAATGGCAGGAAGATGGGCCAGTGGAGGTTTAGGTTGGATATTCAGAAATTCTTCACTCAGAGAGTGGTGGAGCACTAGAACGGGCTCCCCAGGGAAGCAATCATAGCACAAAGCCTGATAATATTCAAGAAACATTTGGACTACACCCTGAGGCACATGGTATGGTTGTTGAGGTCGTCCTATGTGGGGACAGGAGTTGGACTTGATGGTCCTTGTGAGTCCCTTCCAATTCAGGACATTCTATGATTATAAGTGGTGGTGGGAGTGTGTGGCTGCTCTCTTTAAAGATGTCACTTTGCTTTGGCCCGATGTGTAGGGGTGATAAATCTCATCACACTTCTTCCAACGCTTCCAAGATTGTTGGACTTGGTGATCGTGGAGGTCTTTTCCAACCTTAATGATTCTAAGTATCCAGCCAAATCTGAACAGCAAAGTAAAAACTAGTAAGCCCAGGTATTAGATCTACCTTTACAGTCTAAAGCTATTTTTATAGTCTCATAATCCTTCCTATAGGATTACACCTACATTTCAAAAGGGAGGAGAGGAGGAAAAGGGCAGAAGATATCCAAGTGTCTTGGTACTGTTAAGTCCAGAGCACTAATGCTCAGTCCAATCCTTATTGCTTCTAATCCCACCCTTCAAGCAACAGACTTTTGCTAAATATGAATTACGCATTTCATTTAACACCAGAAAGGAGAACTATTTAAAATATGAAATTTTTCTTTGGATGATGACAGTATTGTTTTCCTGTGAGTAGTTTTCAAGCCTCCTTTGAAGTATGTATTTCTGGCAGGCTTGTTTGTTTAAGAATTCTGTTGTTCAGTCTCATCTTTGAGGTTATTTTTATACGATTTGCTTATCATGAACAGTTGTGGATTTTCTTCCCTTTCAGAGCTGCAGATAAATGCACAATTTTTAACAGGTTTGAATAACTGAGAAAATTCATGCTGTTAAGAATGTGGGGTTGTTATTTTCAGTACTGATTATGACTGTGTATGACTTTAGAAATAGTCCTGAATACACTGGATGTAGTTTTCAACTGCATTGAAATGATAGTGTTAAACTGCGGAGTAAAAATTATTTGGGAGTCAGACTAATCTGAAGTACAAGGGGCTTTCAGGGTGATTGCCTGCAAAAGAACAAGTACGATTTTAAACTTTGCACTTAAACTTTGTACAATATAATATTTAAGTATTTTAAAAATATTTAGCTTGACCAATTTATCACATTTCATTTTTGAGCACTCAAAATGTGACGGAAACAAGACATTTAGTGGGAGACATGTCTGCCTTTATACTGTGGCTGCTGTGAATGATGATAGTAGCCTTTTCTTTTAGGTTGATGTAAAGAAGTTATTTTCTGTCCTTATCAGCTGTTACTAATGCACAAGCAAGTGTAATTTTTTTTTTTTTTTTTTTAAAATGAAACAAACTTTTTGTCCTGATCCATTTGGAACAGTTTTGAGGAAGAGAAGAACAGTCTGTACTCCTGCATGAAATTGTCTTTGACCAGAACAGTGGTGGGACTTATATTTTTCAGATGCTCCAAAGAAAGTGCTTATTAGATTTGGTTTTGTAGCCTGGTATTACTGCGTAGTATTATAAAAGCAAGCAAGCAAACAAACAAAAACCTTTCAATTAAAGTGCTGTTTAATCTGAGATCTGAGAACAGTTGGCTAGACAGATTAAAAAAAATGGTAAAATCACTATTTGATCCTAAAACAGACACTATTTGGGGTAGGTGGTTAGTGAAATAATTGCTAAATTAACTGGGCATGGGGGAATGTGTCCAAACCCGTTCTTTCAAAGTCCTGGATTTCTTCCAGGTAGTGCTATGCACTTTCTTTTTTTTAAAAAAAAAAATTAAAATCTGCAATCTATGCCAAAGAATGGTCTAAACAAGTGTGTAGAGATATTTTTGTAACCATTGGCGGTCACTAGAACATTAAAGAATTGTTGAACCTATTAAAATACTCACCACTGGAAGATCATAAGCAACGTACTGTTTTGGATCTTGGTGGGAGTACAGGGAGGGTGAATTGATTAAGGCTGAAATAATGAGCAGACAGCAAATGTTGAATGCACAGTGCGTAAAGCAGGCTACTTTGACTGGGTACCTTCATAGCTTGGAGCTAAATGTGGTGATGCATATTATTCATAATTTAGAATTTAGTGGCCTGATGTTCCCTGAAAATGTAAAGTGACTTTTAAAATGTGATTTTGCAGAGCTGAATGAAAGACCAGTTCAAAATGCATTAAGCAATAAGGATGTGTAGCAGGAAATCAGTGAGTTTCTTTTCACTGTAATAGATTTATGAGGTTATTTTAGTGTAACTAAATACCACCTCAAGAGTATAATAGTAATTCCCTGTTGATGGTGCGGCTGGGATTTATCTCATCTAAAAATCAATCCTGTAACACAGGTGTCTGTACTCTTTGTTGTCAAGAGTAAAACGGCACAACTGTATTGCTAAGGGAAAGTTCATTGCCCATGCACTTGATGGCTGTTTTGGGGTAGGAAGAATTGCTCTCTGGAGCTGCAGTTTCTTAATTGATTATACACTAGTCTGGCAGTCAACACAAACAGGAGCAGGGGATGGCCATGCACTGCTTCCCAGCTCCTTGGTATTGGATTTGACCTTCCCCAAGGTGTATTCCAGCAGTATAACATACCCTCCTATTTCCTTTCCCTCACCACCTCACCACATGGCATCTGTGGTAGTGACTGGTCTGGAGGTCTTGCCACCAGCCTTTGTCATGGCGGCTTCCACGCCAGCATCCCACTTGCATGCCTTGCCCTCCTCCTTTCGTCTTCAACTTCAGAACAGTTTTTTTTTTAACTGGTGTGAGCTGTCACTATACGATGATGCTCAGGGAGAGCAGGAGATAGGTTTCCTTGCTCCCCTTTCTCATGTCCTCCACATTTGTCCACATTGATGACCCTCCCTCATCCCCGTGTATGAGGCTTTCATGATGGTAATGTAATGGGCTCTCCTATAGCGTAGTCTGTATTGCAACCTTTCCTCACCCTGCAACCTTAAATGCGTGCTTAGCTATTTTGGGGGGCTCGTGGGCCCCCATGGGTCAGAGTCGTGCCAGCCTGGGGCAGGGGAAGTGTCCAGGCTGTGGCTTGTGGGACGTGGAGCAGGAGTGATGCAGCTTGCCTTGTGCTTGCTGTCCGAGGCATGATGGCAGGGCCACACTTAATGGTTGGAAAATGTCTTCCAAGATCTGGGGAAATCTTGTGTTGTCCCATAGGCCTTGTAACCACATTCAAGTCAGACATGAGTGTTGGCTACAGATGATGTCATCGGTGGGGTGCACTCATTCCTGAAAGCTGCTTCTGTCAGCTCGTGTTTGCTGTGTGACTGAGTAACTGCTCGTTTGCTTCCATACCCGGCAGGCTGAGATTTTAATTTATTGTGTTTAAATTTTTTAGTAGGGATGTCATGAAACTGCACTGAATCAATATCTCTGTGAGAATGGAGAGTTCCTGCTTTTGTGGATGTTTTACTTCTTCTTCTGGTCCTGCAAGACCGGAGTGTCGTCAGCCTCTAAATCTCAGCAGATTTTATATGCACAGTGTTTCCCTTGAATAAACTGTCAGATTTCATTTTGAGGTAGACTGATCAAAGCTAAGATGGGTTTAGAATAATAATCTTATTTACAAATACTTGAGCAAGAAGCATTTCATGTTACAGAGGCACACTCCAGAGAAAATGCCTAGTGACATAAATGCTACAAGAATGCCGTTCCGTTGTCTAAATGCATATGAGAAGAAAACTTCATAAAAACACTCAGCAGGTTTTAATCTGATGCTTTTACTCATGGTCTGAGATCAGAGAGGCTTGTTTTCCTCATCCAACCTTGGGCACGGTGGTAACACAGGTTGAATATCTGTCTTTTTTCTTGTTGATCAAAAATCTCTATGCTACCAGAGGTGCCTTTTTTTTTTTTACTGGCAGGAAGGATGAGGTTTGCTTTTTTTCACACAGAAGCCCATCAGGTACTGTAGTATGACATATACATTCCTATGCACAGGCTTGTTGCCATTTTTCTGGTGGTGCATGAGGATGAAAGCAAGTACAGAATCATAGAATGGTTTGGGTTGGAAGGGACCTTAAAGATCATACAGTTCCAACCCCCCTGCCATGGGCAGGGACACCTCCCACTACAACAGGCTGTTCAAGATCCCATCCAACCTGGCCTTGAACATCTCCAGGGATGGGGCATCCAGAGCTTCCCTGGGCAACCTGTGCCAGTGCCTCACCACCCTCATAGTGAAGAATTTCTTCCTAATGCATAATTTAAATCTTACCCTTACAATTTAAAGCTGTTTCCACATGCCCTTGGAAGGAGTTCCTCCCTGACTTTCTTGTAGGCCCTTATTTAAGTACTGGAAGGTCACTATAAGGTGTGCTTGGAGCCTTCTCTTCTCCAGGCTGAACAACCCCAACTCTCTCAGCCTGTCCTGATAGCAGCAGTGCTCCAGCCACCTGATCATCTCCATGACTCTCCTCTAAAGTATCCTCTGCATCTTGTTGTGCGGGTGGCTGTTGAACACATCTTTCCACTCTCTAGCCACCTCAGTCAAACTCAGGAGACCGAGACTAGTCTGTGAGCTGGAGCATTTGCCTGAAGTTTCTAAATCATTTGTAGGTGTACTTTCATAGCAGTAAACTAATATCATTATTATGCTAGGCCTAAAGTCCTTTAAATATTATTGCCTCCAACAAAATACACTTATTGGGAAGCTCTTTCATTGAGAGATGATAAACACTTGAATGTGCCTGCATACAGCATTAGGTGGAGTGGAAAGCGTGGGCAGCTTTCCTTAGAACTGGCGCACAAGGCTGACATGGGCTGGGTGGTATTCACTGGGGGTACATTGGGTTTAATGAAGTTGGAGAACATGAGGTGAGTGTATTAAGCTATATTTGCTCTTGAGATTTATTTTGGATGGCATTACGTCAAATGAAAGGTGTTCTTTCTAGAAAAATAGCTGTCTTTCTTTTTTCCCCCTTGCCCTCTCTCTATCCTCTTATTTTGTATTTTGCTATGAATTATTTTAGTTACTGCAAGGCTGGCTGTGATGAACGCTTAAAGAAATTAGTACTCCTATCTGCAGTTGTTCTTGATGTGTCTTCTGGACGGCATTCGTGAGGCTAATGTTTGCTCTAGCTAACATCAACGAACAGTTAATAAAATAACCCAAGTGAGCGTTCTTTCCTGGTAGCGTAGGATTGTTAGAGGCACTGGGGCAAAAACCTGCTCAGCCAGTTCCTGGGGAGGTGAGCCTGACTTTTCCCTTCCAGCTTTCAAAAGCAGCCAGTGTTGAAGGGTTTGGTCATCATGCCCTGCATCACTGGGGTGACAGTGCCTCTGTGGTGGCACATACATCCTGTGCCTTCCCTAGAAAAACATTAATTTCTCTGGTGTAAGCCTCCCGCTGCAGGGTATTTACTTTTCACAATTCATATTAAACAACATTAGATAAATTGCCCTTTGAAAGATGCTTTGTACTTAGGGTTGTGGCTGGAAACCAGGTATTGTGCTATGTGGAAAAATCCCGAAGATTTGATCTTTGGTATTCCAGTCAAGCTGAGACCATACTACACAGTGACATATCAGGGAGGAGGTGGGATTGAGCAGCTGCCTGACAACCTGCTGATTCAGTCACTGCCTGGAGATCATAGAATCACCAGGTTGGAAAAGACCCACCGGATCATCAAGTCCAACCATGACAGGACTTGGGCTCGTGCTGAGGTTTGAGCCAGGTCAGCCAGACTGCCCACCTCTGATAATTTTCTTTTCTTCACTCAGTTACTGCTGGTTTATTTTGCTCTACTAATTGTTTACCAGGCAGGTAGGGAAAGAGCCGTCTGTGTGTTGAGTGCAGGGGCTGGAATGTGATGGGTCTCTTGTGATGGTGGAATTTGTGTGTTTTAACGGATTATTATTTGTTCTGAAGTGAATGGAGATCTGTATTTTAGGGCCTCTTAAATGAAAATAGGTGCATTTGTTCAAGGAACAAAAAAATTTGATTTTGATGATTGGCCTTTTTTTACAGAAACGGTGGGGTTTTTTGCTGAAGACTTGCTGGTGAGCTGTAATTTACAGTATTTGCTGCAGGTGTGGATTTAACTGACATGCTGATGAGAATAATCCTTACAATCAGCAAAGCTGCGCCTCTGGAAGCTAATATTGGGTAGAACATCTGGTCTTTATTGAGGGAAGACTTTCAGTGCATGGAAGGAAATGTTTGCTCTTGGCTCCTCCAAGTTCCTTGACAGCCCTGTTAGGGTAGGACCGATGGGCTGTGACCAGCCTTGGTGCCTCACCAAGCAGGAGGCTCAGGAAAAGCCCATTTGGAGTTAGAACCCAGGAGCTCAGCCAGTTGCTTTACCAAACTTTGATCAGCAAATCCTCGGACCCTTGTGTTTTGTATGATAGGTCCGACGGCGAATGTTTTGTTTGCAGTATGTTGTACACAGATGTACATAGCACCACCTGACATGGCTGGAAGAGTCATGGGATTGAAATAGCTGACTTGCAAAATTCACAGTAGGAATCAGCCTTGGCAGGCATAAGAAAACTATGTACCAAGCTCCGCCACTTCTACCTTTTCTATTTCGTGGTATTTTCCCGTAAAAAATTAAAATGCACTAAAGGTGGATTCTGAGCTACCATCCAGGGATGGGTGAGTAGTTTCTGTAGTTTTAAAACTAAAGTGATTATTGTCAACTGCCCTGTGGATATGATTGGAATATCCACTGATTTTGCAAACTGTTTTGACAGTGATGTTTGCTGGACAGTGTTTTAGTGTCATCATTTTTCTGCATCTTTGTAACCCTAGGCTTTCTTTTTTTTTCACACAGCAAAGAGCTCCAGGGAAAGTTCTGCATGATGCTGTTTGCAACCACCTGAACCTTGTTGAAGGCGACTATTTTGGTCTTGAGTTTCCAGATCATAAAAAGATGATGGTATGTAAAAGAATTACTTTTCAGCTGATTTTGATCTAAGTACACAGTGTTATTCTTTCCTCCTGCTCTTTACTTATAAGGTAGGTTTGATCCTCAGTCTCCAAAAGAAAGAAAAGGACTCTTTTTAAAAAAAAAGTTTTTTGCCTGCTGGAGTTGAAGATGTTTTAAAAACCTGATTACTCCTGTCAGATTTCATCTATATTTAAAGTAGCAGTCAAGTAGACACAGGTTGGAAACTCATTTTATCATCTAAGTTGCAGTAGTGAAGCCAAGAGCCAAAAGCTGGGCTGTTGCAGAGTCTCAACCTTGATTTTACAGTCCCACCTAATATGGAGTGTGAGAATAGTAAAATCTTTCTCCACAGATAGAGGAGATTCAATGATTGACATAGTTCTATGGAAAACATCATGAGGGAAGAGAATTGATAGATAAAATATATTGAGGTTAATTAAAAATGAATCAAGAGAAAAAAAGACTAATAAACTGATGAAAGTCCTGTCTGGGGACCTCTGTGGCACAGGACGGTGTCCTGATCAGGCATTTTGGACTTTGAGAACAACTACTACCAACGTTGAGGCGTTGTACTAATACTTCTAGGGTAGAAACAGTATCATGTAGCAGAGAAAGGCAAAGGATAATGTCTTCTCAGTCTCTAATGACTTTCTTTCAGAAGTTTATTTTACTTTATAGTGTGTGACCTACTGGCATGTGTGCTAGTTATCTGAATTGTTTGACCAGTACATTCTGGTTTATACTATATTTGTTGGCTGTTCTATGGATTGTGCATCAGTGGCCTGGCTGACCTAAAGGAGATGACTTTGAGCAGTTAAACAATCTGTTTTATGTCCATTTTTATACAATGCCTGCAAGGAGCAATATTTCTTAACGAAAGAAACTAAACAGGATTTATCTACTGCTGCAGTAATCTGTTGTCATGCCTTAGTGCAGGCTTACACAGGCACTAAAACTGTACAGTAGTGGTCATAATGTTTTAAGCTAACTATAATTAAAGAGGAAGTTTAAAGATAAATGTCTGTTTTTTAAAAGTGATCCACTTCACAGTTTGCTCCCAGATTTGCATGAAACACAGTTTACTAGAAAGTTTCAGATTCTGCTCGATATCCTTGGCTAATGGTATAGGTAACTTGAGAGCTTAACATAACTCTTCGAAACAGTGCAACTGTGCGGAACAGAGTGTCTGTGTACCCATGTTAATCATGACATACTGACATTCCTTATGTGTGTATGTAAAGCTGAAACAAATCTCAATGTCTTGTGTGTATACAGTTGCTTTTTAGTTTTCTAGAAAATAGAGAAAGCCATTTGATCGACCTTCTCTACTTCACAGGTCATTAAGTTTCAAATAGATGACCCTCTGTGCTTTGCTCAGAGACCTGCAGTAAACTAACAGTTTTCAGTCTTGTGAAAGCAAAATGGTCTATTTGCTTGAGGCAGAACACAGGAGAGATTGAGGTGCTGCCAGTGCCTGAGGTCCTCACAGTGGAAGAAATTGATGGGTTGGAATAGTGTCCAGACAATCACAGTGGGGGAAGCCACGGCTCAGATGAAAAGTGGAGAAAACCCCTAAGGCTATTGCCAGTTCGACTTGAAGGAAGATGCTTCCATGCATCAAGCCTGGTAGCTCACCTGGCCCCCTACGCTTGCAAAAGGAAATATCAGCCAAGTATCTAAGAATGCTGGTCTGTGTTGCTGCCATTTTTTCCAATCTTTCCTTCTGAAAAAGGGGGAGATCCCCAAATCTTGCCCACATCTAGTCAGCTGTGCCCTAAAAATGGTGAGATTAAGTGGAAGTAATGCCTTTGACCAACTAAAAGCAACTCAGGAACTCTAAAGCAGGAGATTTGATTATGAATCGTTGTTTCAATGTGGAGCAGCACTCCTGAGTAATATTTACACTTAAATTATAGTAACCAGATTTTACGATGCAGTTGAGGTGAATGTTCCTGTGGGTTTTAAAACTTTCTGAGTTTCATAATGCCTGTAATGTAGAAGTCAAGCATTGTGGAAATAGAAAGTAATTGCAGTTAATGTGTCTGAGAAATAAAATACACATGCAGATTTTACATTTGAAGCATCTGAAAGTGAATGAGTTGCTTTTCCAACGTAGAGTGCAATGTAAAAGATAAAATAAATGTTTAGAACATGTTTTTTTTGGATGTGATCATGTGTACGTGAAGTCATATAGTCACAGTTCAGCTGTGTTTGTTTCAATGTGCGAGGCTCCAGACTTCGTATCTGACACACTGACAATTGTATATCGGGTTGCATGGCAGCTGTATGCATTCAAACATGCTGTACATGTAACAGACAAGACCTGTGTGGGAGATGGACATGGAGGGTCTGAGACTGAGCTTCCTCTTGGAACTAGGAGAAACAGGATACTGTTGCCAAGGTTGGGGTTTCATAGAGTTTCATCATACTTGACGTCTACCCTGGTTTTCCAGCTGCTGAAATCTGGTCACTGTCATGGAATGCCAGACTTTATTTCAAAAAAATAATCTAGCCTTTGTAGTTCTGGCGAAAGTTGAAAACATGACTCTTAATTGAATCCTGACATTGTTTTTCATTTCCAGTTTATAAACCAGTCCCAGATTGGCTGTGTTTAGATATTGTGTGGGAGCTGCATGATGCATAAGTTTTGATTGCTTGAGTTTGATGTCAGTGCTGAGGTCTTTGTTTTGCTCCACCTTTCTTTGTTCACAGTATACGCATTCCTAGTATCAAGCAGTTGATCAAAGACATTTTAGCTTGATGACAGGGAGAGTGGAGAAAGGAGTGATGCACTCATATGCTCGTGCTGTATCATAAACTCCCTCTGGAAAGAGAAGATTGGGTTTTCTTGGTGTTAAGTAAAATACATTATTCCTATATTCTTGTCAACTAGCTGTTTCATATTCAAGATTATTTTATTTTCCCACTGAACTTGGCAAAGTCCCTGACCTTCGTTGCAGATTATGCACAAGCCAACTTTCTGAAATGAAACAGTTTTAAGTTACTGAAATGCCAAAAAGTGTCAGAAGACATTTATGGTGTGCTAAACACTGTGTTCCTATTCTTGGAAAACCAAGTTTCTTTAGCCCTTTTCTGAAAAAAAGAAAAACTAAGAAGAATTCCATTGAGAAACATCAGTGAGTGTGAAAGGGCAGGAATGTGAGGTCTTTGCTAATTAGAAGGACTTGTACTAGTAATGATGAAAATAGCAACCAGCATTGGAGCGGGGATAGCAGCCCTGTTCCTGTCTGGCTTCTCAGGTGATTTTCTAAAATGGATATTTTGTTTCAGTCTCTAATCTAAAATTATTAAAGGTCAAATGTGTATTCGTTTTGATATATATTCTTTTTCCAGAGGAAGACTTGGTTAATTCGGTTTTTAATGGCTCTAACCTTTCTGATGGTTGTAGGATGTTCCTGCACAAATTCCAGATGTCTCCTAGGGAGAGTCTATGCAATTCAGTGAGATAACAAAATAAAAATCTTGGGCATAATTGGTTCTGGCTAAGGACAGGGAGCTGTCATGCTTCTCCAGGCCCTGTGAGTTGTTTGGCTTTTACATTCTGCCTGATTACTTCTGGGCTTTCCATAACATTTTACCCAGGCCTTTCTCACTGAGACTGCAGAAGAGGGGTTTAGGCTCAGAAAACTGTATTTTCATACACTGCTTCTCCTCTGAAAGCTGAAGGAAAGAATCACATGTTGTCCTGAAAAATGGGCTGTTAAAAAGCAGGTGGAAGTAAACTGTGCAGAAGTTACACTGCCCCCAGTTAAGAAAGCTTGGACCTGAAGTTCCCAGGTCTGTAGAAAATAGACAACATTACATGGCTATAAACTAAGCTTCCTCTGACCCCTGCTTTGTGTCTGCCTCACCCCCTTAACCCTGAAGGACGTTCCTTCCGAAGGCGGTGGTGAGACTCCCTTATCTCTGGAGCTCCACATTTGTACCTCACAGTGGGTCTCTTGTTGGGCCCCCAAAGCCACCTTCTCATTTCTGTATTTGCCCAGTGTACTCAGCTCAAAGGCAACACCAAGCCTCTTTCACTTGCCTTTCTGGAGATTAATTAGTGTAAGGACAACTGTCTTTTTCTGAGCTCCTTATTTCAGTTGTTCTTTCCCCAAAATAAATGGTTCATGACCAAACGTGCTGAGTTTATTAGTATCTGAGATACCTGAGGGGGAGATTTCCTCACTGTTTCCCAGCCTTCTGGATCTTTACTGCTTCAAAAACTGTTTCATGGTGACAGCCCGTTGACAGTGCTGTTTCTTGAGCATCTTCCAGAGTTTTGGAGAGAGAACCCACTACATATAATTAGGGAGAGCATTATGACCACAACGGAAAAAATAATTAACTGATGATGTAAGTAGTGAAATGAAAAGTGCTCATTTGTGAACATTTCGTTTTCATTTTGTTCAGAGATGATAACACAACCTTCTCTTGGTTTCAGGTGTGGCTTGATCTTTTGAAGCCTGTTATAAAACAGATTAGAAGTAAGTACTTCCTTGCTGTCATTTATATTGTCAGTCTGAGAGTACTTGAATAAATGAAGACTGTCAATTGAGATCTTTACTTTCTCAACTTACTTCACTGAATTTTGTTCGGATTATTTTTCATTTTTGGTCTGCCCTTAAAAGATGTACTGTGTGTACTGTGGAATTATGTCGCACAAACATAGGAAAGGGCTGACTCAGTAGGAGACAGAGGTTTAGTCAGTCTCTGGATGAGGTGCTTGTGGCAATGGAGGAAACCATTTTGTGGAGGGAAAAAAAGCTTGCTGTAAAAGATGGATTAAAGGAAGCACACCTTGCCAAAATGTAACAGTAATCAGCATGAAAGAAAAAGAACAGGACGACATTATTGCTAGGAAAGAGCTAGCAAACATATTATAGTTCTTTGGGACATTGCTGCAGAACTTGGAAACTGTCTGAGACCAAGAGAAGGAAACAGTTGGATTAGGGGCATCAAGGAAAGTTATGGAGAATAGCAGGAGCCAAAATGAGTATATAAATAGGCATCAGCTCTGGGAAGAGTGGAAGTGAACAGGTAAGGTTTTGGTGAGTTTGTTTCTTTGTTCTTTATTTATTGAGCTTTACTATTGAGATTAACTTTTCCTGAGAGCCTCTCTAGTTGTATTAATCTGAGTGCACGCTCTGGCACCTCTCACGAGAGAGATGCATTGCTCCTTTTCTCACTGGTTGTACTTGTAAGAGTCAGAACAAATGTGCTGCTGTTAAAACAGAAATAGTAATTTACTAGTGGACTCGAAAAATAGTGTATTCTAACTCCCTCCTGTTCTGAAGCAAGGAAAATAGACAGCCATAATATTTTTTATTTGCTCAGTTGATGTAATGACTAAAATCAGAATCGGTTTTGTCAGAGTATCCTTCCACCAAGTTACTGTCCTCTTTTATTGTGTGTAAATTTTATTGTGCAATCTCTAAATAACTGGTAGACTAACAAAGGTCTGGAGGTTAGGATGTGCATATACGCTGCAGGTTCCATGAATCAACCTCTGTACATCATTTTGCTTACTAAAATTCGGCCAGCGTGTTACTGCCGTTCACTAACTTCCTTTGACATTTTCCCCAGGACCGAAGCACGTTGTTGTAAAATTTGTGGTAAAATTCTTCCCACCTGACCATGCTCAGCTGCAGGAGGAACTGACAAGGTTAGTAGCTGCGTGAATTTTTTTTTTTATTAAATTGCTGATGGACAGAAGGGAGAACAGGGAATTTGAGATGACCGTGTGAGGATCAATGCCTGCTGCATCTTAGTATTAGCTTGATTTTGTTTGCCCCAACCTTGAATGCACTTGAAAAATAGACCCTAAGATTGTGTTGCACATTGTGATGAGAGGTTCTGCAGGACTCCTTTGCCTTCTTGGATGTGAGGCCCTGGCAGAGCTTTGCTCAACCCAGGAGAAGGCAGTTTGGCAACGGAGTTCTCCAAGCCCCTTTGGCAGGGGTGTTGGAAAGGACCTGACTAAGGCATATATTGGTGCTTTGGGATGCTCCTTGGCTGAGGTATGTGTGCAACTCCACACTGATGTTTGGGAAAGAGATTTTTTGCATGAATTGCCAAGTTGCAGCAGTTAGGGGACCTTATTCATATAGCCAGTGTAAGGGGCAAAGTTCTGCATGGGTGGAAGTGTGACTTCGGAGATGGAGAAATGGAAAGGAGAAAGAATAAAATAAAAAGTTAAGAGGAAGGTAGAGAATGATACACAAATATGCAGAAAGAGTATCTTAAAGGAGTGTTTATTTTCAGTGCATTTCAGAAACTTAGTTTGAGCTCTAGATTTCACACTGCATTGGCCTAAACAGTCACATTTCTCTGTGAGTAAAGAAGTACATGATCTACCTATTAAGATTCTCATTAGTGGTTCCTTCCTTTATGGTCAGAAACATTGTTTTGTTGCGGTATTTCTTCACTGAAATTTTCTGAATCTTTTTCTAATCTACAGTATTATTGTTTAATTACTTTTTTTTCCATTCTGATTCAGTATCTTAACTATTATTTTTTTGTTTCAATCTTCCCAGAAGGTGAAAAACTCTTTTACAAAGACTCTTGTGTCCTTATGACCTGCTTTATAAAGAACAAGTCCAGCTTTGTGGTGTTATGTATTTATCTCTGTCTTATTTTCGTAATAGAGCAATGGAACAGAAAAAAGAAATTATTGATATGTCTTGCTGGCCTGGAGAGAGGAAAGTAGAAAAATAGGGTAGGAGTATTTACTTGAAAGACTGAGTGAAAACAATAATGGGATGCATGGAAACTCACAATGTGATGTTACTAATGAAACAATTCTGTTTCTGAGTAGATATTCTGCATATTGGCTGCTTAGTATGTGAATGTAAATTGGTTTTTTTGGTGGTCCCTTTCTGCAACTGAAGATGTGTCTTTGAATCCTAATGGCTTTTTTTGGTTAGATATTAGATGTGTGTGCTAGGAAACTTTAATATATGTACACAGCAGTGTGTAGGATGTGAAAGCATATCCACAGGGAACAGCTTAATCATTGAAGAAGCAGAGAATACGACACTTCTGTTCTATATCCTTCCACTAGGGTGGATTTTGTATGGGTAGGCAGATGTCTGCAGGTTTCAAAAGGACATTATTTATAGCTGCTATATTATTTCATGTACTGTGTGTGTTTCTGTACTCCTCAAATCAGTTTGCCCTTTTCATTTAATTTACCTGCATTTCCTTGTTCAGAAACTCACTGCTTTTCACTGAACATATTAAAATCTAGTTTTAGTGAAAACTACTGAGATCCTAGCATGAATTTTCCAGAGGGAATGCAGTTTTTGGAAGGTGTGTTAAGCCTTTGGAAGGCATATTAAACCACTTCAGGTTTCATACAAACTGTAGGAGAAATGTTTAGTGCAAGGTCATTTTTTTCTAGGGAAGAATTTGATGCTGAGTAGAACTAAGCAATTTAAATTCCAGTTGGAGCTGGAAGAAATGTACATGTTGAAATAATGTTGTGCACTTAAACTCTCTATGTAGAGTTGCCTTACCTGGCTGAGGTCATTTGGAAGTGAGTATCTTAAGAATGGCTGGTGCACTGGTAGTGCAGGTAACGGGGCCACAAAGTCATCAAAGTTAGCTAGAGTTGTACGATCAAGATCTTGCCCCTCATTCCTAGGTTAGTGCCAAGGCAGAAGTTTAGAGTTCTCCTTGTGTTCTACAAGAAGCAGCGGATAACTCTAAACCAGTTTTATCTGGAATGTCGTCATCCTTACAAGCACCTCCATTATCTAGCGCTGCTTGCTCTGTGGTTGCTGAGCACTTAATAGCTGCCACTTTTGCTTCCACTGTCATATCGTTTCCAGATCTCCTTGCTCTGGCTCAAAGAGAGGGAGGGGAAGAAAAAGAGAGAGTTATCTCAGTTCTGTAAAGCAGCCACAGTGTAAGACTAATGGCTGTAATACAATACCTGTTATGCTTTTTTTAGCTTTTAAACTTAGGAAATTCAGATCACTTCTGTAGATTCCCAAAAGTGAAACGAACGTGCAGCCAAAACTGGAGCTGGTGTTGAAATGCTTTCCCCTCTTTCGCTCAAGCTTTGTGTAACTCTCTGTTCACTTTTGTTTTGCAGGTACCTATTTGCATTGCAAGTGAAGCAGGACCTGGCACAGGGAAGGCTAACGTGTAATGATACCAGCACTGCCCTCTTAATCTCGCACATAGTACAGTGTAAGTTCCCTTTTTTCTTCTTTCCAGGAGGATAAACCAGGTTGGACATGCTTTGCAGGGTTAACTGCCAGTAGGTGCCATCGGGCCAGGTTTAAGCCATATGAACAATTTTTTTAATTTGTGTTTAATGACAGTCAAAACCAGATAATTTACTCTTTCAAATAAAGAAGAGCTGCTGAGCATAGGATTTGCATTTTTAAAGCACTGCATTTGATGGTCTGCTTGGGATCATTTAAAAAGCAGACTTTTCTGACAGTAGTAAACAGGTAGAATTCATCTCATGAATTCTTGCTTTATTATACATTGTATCATGTTGGCAGAGCATTCAAATTTCTGGAGAGCTGTATGCTGTCTAGAGAATGTAGCAAGTAAGCATGCTTGGAATGCCAGACTAAATCACAGTCCTAAGAGAAAACTGATAGGGAAGAAAAAAACAACAGATTTTAAACATTTTTAAGAAAAATTACAAGGTATGCACAATGGGACTGTTCATTAAAATCATACATTAACTTTGTTCATCACATTGAAGTTTCTTCTAGCTTCCAGATTACTTGAAAGGCAATGTATGTTTTCCATTTCAAGACTTTACAGATACTTATCTTGAGAATGACATTAGGAAAATACACTTAACATCATGTATAGTGGATGTAATGAACTGGTGTTTTGAATGATCATTACACAATTCAGTATTGCGTATTTCCACTGAAATGCTGTTGTATGGAAATTGCAGTCAACAAAGACTCTCAGAAGCTCTTTTGTGATGAATAGATAAATCTCATGTTCCTTTGTGGAAGTCTGTTTGAGTGCTAGGACGATTTCTTATCAGTTGCTGTTGGAAAGGCAGATACTGCATGTTTTCATGTTTTCTGTGGTTATCATCGCCCGGTGTGACTGAGAAACAATAAGATGCTCTACAGTAGCCTCTGTGAGAATCTGAATTTCTCATGCAATTTTAAAACTGAATATTTTTCAGCACAGACCTAAAAAAAAAAATCCTTGGCTAACAGGCTTTTTGTCTCTCATAGTTTTTCCTGTTACAGTACCCATCACTTCAAATGTAGTTCTTTCCTCAAATAAGCAAGTTCTAACTTCCTTTCACCTCAGGAAAAAAGCCTTGGTCATGTGGGGGAAAATTGTCACTTGCTACACATATTACTTCAATATTATCCTCTCTTGAGCTCTTATACTTTATATGCTTTATTTTCCTTCTGATTTCTACTTGGATCCTATTTCATGTCTTACTCATCTCTTATTGATTGGTCAGTTAAGTTCTTCACTGAACTACAGCTCTGGTGTCTCAGCTTCTCAGAGTGTAGCTACTGGCTTGTTTTCCTAAAGCAACATCATAAGATAAAAATACAGGATGTTCTTTAACCTTTACTAGCTTATCCCTTTCCTTTTCCCACAGTCAAACTCAAATTTAATTCAGTATTTTTTTCAGAATTCCTACGTTCTCCACCTGGCCATTCCCCCTCAAACACCTACACAAGCCAGCAAGAAACTGTCATTTCAAAGTGTATAAAAATTGGAAAATCACTACCATTGCACTTATACTGCTGTGATGCATTATACTGTTGGATTAAATAATTTTCCTCAGTTGCAGGAAATGATCGTGATGCATTTGAAATTTTTATAGTTCTTGGTTCCCTTTACCCATGAGCTTGAGGTGCAGAGTGATTCTAAACTGGGATTTTAGGAATCAAGTAGTTCTGTCCTTATGAGGAGAGTAAGGTAAGATAATTCTGTACTGAAGAATGGAGGTTTCACTGTTGTGTCAGATAGAGACAGGTGGGAGATTCATCATGCAGAATTGAGACAGCAGTCGCAGAATTGGAACTGCCACTTTGGGCTGAAAGATGTTGTGCCTCATGGTACACCTGCAGTGCTGCTTCCCCTTGCCTTCTCCTGACTGCAAGCTGGACCTTTTTTGCTCTTTAGGATTTTTCCCCTCTCCCTTTTTTGTGTAACAGTTTACTGGAAACCTCTGCTTAAATTTTCTGACCATCTCCTTTATCCATCTTGTGTCTCATGAGCATGTTTCTGTGAAAATTTTCTCTGGTAAGAGTCTATACCTGTATCTTACCCTCGTGGCTGTCTTTTGTATTTCTTTTCTCTCTAGCTTATTATTTGGTAGCAAAAAAGTATTACTTACTTGTCTGCAACAAAAATAAAACTACACAGCTGATAAGAGTAGTGATATCAGAGTGAAAAAACTGGGAATGCAGGCGGTTATGTATTGTATGTCTTATTGATGCTGTTCCTTTGAGCAGTTTCTGTGGGGGATATCTGATGCCAGAGGCCTTTGTATTAGGTATACAAGCTTATAGACTGTTACTTATATTAAAACATAATACGGTAGTAAATAGTTTTCTGTTAAATTAGCATGTATATTACAGGATGAAATTTATATTTGAAACATTCTATTAAAAATGCCTTAAGAGCATTGTAGAAAGTGTGAGTGAGAGGACACTTTGATACTGCAAATGATGCAAGAAACTGGATGTGTAAAGTAAGAAGTTGGACTGATTAAAAGCAAAGAACTGAAATACAAAGCATTAGAGATATCAGAAGTGCTAATGCAGACAGAATACAGTGTGGTGCAATGCACATGCAAGATAAGAAAAAAGGGAGCATCAGTGGAAATCAGTCTTTGACTGAAAGACATGAGAAGATTTTAAAGAAGAGTTTTATGTGAGGGTGACTATTCAAGGTCTAACACCCTCTCTCTAGACAGGGGGCTACTAGAAAGGCATCTAAGGTGGAAAAGGAGGACTAAGGGGAGAAGAAGGAAAAGCTGTTGACTACAAGGTCAGAGAGAACAAATTCAGAAGTGACTTGAAAGCCACAAGGACAATTATGATAATGGCTTTGCAGCTGGCAAATGCAGACAACTTTATAGAAATCAGGTAAAGGTGAAATGAGTCTTCTGTACATTTGGCTCTCAAGAAAGTCCTGCAGAAGGTAGTCCATCTGTGTACAAGGACATACAAGGTACAAACTGCATTTTAAAGAATCGAGACCTGTGTTATTTGAGGTATTGGAAACCTATGTGGGCTTGTGGCTTCATCAAAGAAGAGAAACTTGCCTTTCATTTGAATTAGGATTAAAAACAGACCCTAAAGATTCATAACACTGGGTCTGGTGAAACTGGAGGGAGGGAGCTGTTTCAGAGATGGGGGAGAAAGGGCATTTTACAAAGGAAAATTCTCAAAGATCCTGTAGTATTTCTGCTGTCTCAGGGACTGATTCAGAGCAGATGGGATGAGAGAGGGGGTGGAAATCAGACAGTCTCAGTTATCAACTCCTTTCCACCTCTGACCTGCAAAGTAAGAAGTCACCGTGAGGCTGCAGACGGTTTGGGCTGGAAGGTTACTGCTCTATCATTCACAGACACTGTGGTGCACATCTTCCTTGCCTATGCAAGGTTATTATTTCCTCTGTGCATTTGCAGTTACCTCTGACCCCAGGCAAACTTTTGCCAGAAGTTTTTTGTCGCTGCAGTGTTTTAAACATCATCCGAAACCTTTCCTTTTTCTAAACCAGCTTATTTTGGAAAGAACTGAATTAAGGGATCATTTCCATGGGCAGAACTGAGGTGAGGATGAGGCAAGGATCTTGAGTTTGGGTCTGTGACATCCTAGGTCAAATTGCACAACAGCATGTCTGACTGCAACGTGTATTTAATTTGAGGGTGCTGCATTTTAATTTTGGTGATATTATTAAGGTAGTGGCTTCTGTTGTAGCATTGTTGCTGTTATTCCAGCAGATTTGCAGGCTGAGACTGCTACGCTGTTCAGTGAAAAAGCTAACAGCAACATTTTCAGAGACATTCCAAGAATAGAAGACAACAAGATAGTAATCTGGCACCCACACATAGATTGCCTGCCCCTTCTCCTCCCCCCAAAAAGGAAATATCACTGAATGGGCTACAAAATGGGAGGTGGGTGTGACATACTGTTGTAGGAATGACTGCAGCAGATGGGAGCAACTTTGAGGAGGAGGGAGACAGAATGTGTCTCAAACTGCTGCAGAATTAGAGGAAGACAAATGTTTCATAACTTTTTGAGGTAGAAAACCTATCTTTGTTCTGAAAAGCAAACAAAACCATCTCTTTTCAGATTTTCTCCTGGGGCAGTGGTCTGGGGAGGAAGCTTGTGCTTGGCTGCTCCAGGGAAAGGCACCTGAGCACCAACGTGCATGTGAGAGATGGAGGAGTTCAGCTTAATGAATGCTGCCCTCCCTGTCACCTCCCCGCACCTTATCCTGCGCACAAGTCAAGGGAGCGCTGTAGTGGCTTCTTTGGTTCAATTAACATCCAACAGCTACTTTCTTGGTTGTGGTTGATGGAAGGAACCCTTGCACTTCTCACATATCAGATACTAACACAGAGGAGAAGGGAGAAATGTGTGGAAGATAATGTAGTGGGAATCTGAATCATGAAACTATGACACAGCTTGCGAGAAAGCATATTTGGTTCTCTGCCCTCTCCCCAGCTGGCTGCAACTTTTGGATTGCCTGAGTAATTCAGATTAAATACAATGTTTTAATAGACTTTTCTTAAAAATTCTCTGTAGCTGAGATTGGAGATTTTGATGAAACCATAGATCGTGAACACTTAGCGAAGAACAAGTATATACCTCAGCAAGAAGCACTAGAAGACAAAATCATGGAATTTCACCGTAATCACATGTAAGAATTTTTTGTTGTTGATATTGGCCTTCTTTTCCTTTAGAGTAGTTCTGACTGTAAGCATCTGCTAGATCGTTAATGCAAAAAAGATTTGGACCTCTGAGTTTCTTAAAGGCTACAACTCAAAAAACGTTCGAATTTCCTGAAGGTTACTCCTGCCTTTCTCCTGTCATCATAACAAGATGTTTAAAGAGCAATTGATTTTTATGTTCATTCAAGCATGCCATTATTTTACAGTCTATTTCATACAAAATGCTTCACTGCTGATTTTGTGCATGCCTGTATGCTTGCAAATGATGACTGATCAGTCGGGCACTTCTGACAGCAGTCTTGGTCTCAAGGACATTAAATGTTGCTTTTTCACCTTACCATGCTGTATTTAGAGATGGATGAAGAAGGACTTTAGTGATAGTTTTAGGAAAAGCAAAAAGTTCTTGCACAATTAAGGATTTGAGGGAACAGGATTCCACATGATGGTGGAAATTGGTAACCTAAGGCTTGAAGAAAATACTAGCAGTTAGATGATGGTTAAAAGAATTATAAATAAGACATGGAAAGATATTATTTTTTGCTGCCAAGAACACTTCAAGACTTGAAGAATTTAATTTTTAGTTACATTGAAATAGATATTAGTGCTAGGGAGTTCTATAGCAGTAATAACAAAAACTTTTGCATAAACATGTCATGATTAGTTTAGTGCTTGTGGATTCCCAACATTTGTGTTAATGTTTTCGTGTCTTCTTTTTTACTCCATTTTGGTATTACGTTTACTTTTACAATTAAATCATTCTTATACACTTCTGTTTATGATTTTTTTTTTTAAGGAATATAGCATCTTTTTCTCATGGAAAATACAAAAAGAGACAGTGAATGTTAAAGTTAGTGATTCAAAATCTAGCTGTATTGAGTGTTTCAGAATTAGAATGTCAAAATTTCTAGTAGGCTGTAAAATCTTTGTACTATTTGGTATAGCTTTTGACTAAGATAAAGTTGTTGTTCTAGCTGCTACATACATCTGAGGACACAGAAAAAGCATATGAATATTACACCTCTGACAAGTTTCAATCTCTTTGATGAAATATCTCTTTGTTCTTTGGAGGACCTGTTGATCTCTATTAAAAGGTGTGAAGAATTTCTGCATCTTCTCTGTTTTTTTTCTCAAGGGGACAGACACCAGCGGAGTCTGACTTCCAGCTTCTGGAGATTGCCCGTCGGCTGGAGATGTATGGAATACGCTTGCATCCAGCCAAGGACAGGGAAGGGACAAAAATCAACCTGGCCGTTGCCAACACAGGCATTCTGGTGTTTCAGGTTAGAGCTGCTCGGGACATGACTTTGTACTTCATAAAACAGCAATTTCTTACAGCAATAAGAACCATGTCTAAAAGAATTAGTTTGGGAAAATTCAGGAACTTCCAAATTTTTTCTAACAATAACCTTAAGCCTTTAATAGCTGCATTAGGCCCTTCACTTCCAGCGACTCTTACCTTGTTTGCATGCATGAGGTAGAATTCCATCTGCAGCCACAATGTGCGGTTCAAGTTGCAAACTATTCCAGAACTCACAATTTGCAAGCTGGTCACGTTGATACCTGCTACATTTAGGGCGCTGGTAGGTCTTGCAGGCATGGATGTTAAGCAAGGACAAATAAAACAGTCAAATAGAGTGCATGAAGAAGGATGTAGGAAGTGAATATAAACTCTCTATAGTGTTACTTTGTCAGAGCTTTTACAATTTACTTAACCAGCCTTGACCATTCTACCTACCTTTGCTGAATCCATGAATCTTCCTTATTTCCCTAAATGGATCCACAGTATTTTCTTTACATTTCTTTTCTCTGCTACTCCAGTCAGTAAGTAAATTATTAAAAGCATTGTTAGTAAATTTATCAGGTTCTTGTTCTGCAGTTCCTCTTAGGTAAATAACAAATTTGGCTTGTACCTGAAGGTACAGATAGTCAGCTGCTGTAAACTGCTTTCACTTCAGATTAACTTGTGTCTGCTAGCATCCAAAGTGCTTCTTACCTCACTGTCTGTTAAAAACAGTAAATAAACTGTTCTTTAAAGTGTCCATTTTGACAGTTGTCAAAAAAGACCATTAATTTTAACTGTTCAGCTTTAGTTAAACTCCTAGTGTTTCCAACCTTATGAAGTACTTTGAGTCCTTCTATAAAGAAAAACACAGCAACAAAGAAACCTAGAAATATGTGTGACCCAAACGTTCTGAGATCTAAATTAAAAAAGAAAAAAGAACAAAAAAAACCAAAACCAAAAAAACCCCAAACACCCAAATAAGCTTCAGACAAACAAAATCCCCACATTGCTGCTCAACTAAATGGGTTGCTAGTAAAACCCCAAAATGGAAGCATAGCTTGAAGCTTGAAAATGGACCAGTTAGGAATGCACATAAATCAAATAATTATATGTTCATGCCCTCCCCCTCCTTCCCCACAGTATTTTCACCAACTGAATTAATGAATTGCAAAGCCTTATAAGTTAAGAGTGTTTTATATCTTAAAGTATGGGTCCACACAAAACAGCATGGACCTCACTGTGTCCCAGCAAAAAGCTGGGATCCTTCTGTGAAGATGTAGCTGCTGGGTGAAGGCCCAAGGCCTTATTTGTAAAGCTCTAAAAGTCAGTCATCTCTCTAAAACTCAGTCATCTCTTTTTGTTCAGAACAGGTGGGTTTTTTTATTTTTTAATTTTCAGAAAAAGTTGGAAATTTTGCTGGATCAAGCTCCAAGACTGAATGCAGAAAAGCAAGTCATGTTCTGAGCTGCTGGAGTCTGCCCAGCAATTGGCATCTGACTTAGGGCTTCCTTCAGGCATTTCACAGGGCAAGAGTCTTAAGTTCATCTTTTTATTTTGCATGTAGCTGAGAGAAATTGAAATATGACAACCTCACTAGGATGACCTTGAGGAAAAAGAGTTTCACTCACAAATGGCAGAAGCATTACTTGGCAGTCTTTAAAATAGGTCTACTTATTTAGAGATCACTGTCAGTGATACTGAATATTCCAAAAGAGAATAATTAAATGATTCTTAGACAGCAGGTTGACTTAGCAAAGGTCATCACATTGTCAGTACTCCTATGTCTGTCTGGTAATGGTACCCAAATCATCGTGGGTTTCTGCATTTACCAGTTCTGTAGTAACTCACTGAAATTTCTGTGTTATGCAGTGGCAAGGTCTTTGCTGAACAAACCACTGTAACAAATATTTTAAAATTATACCTCCAACACCTGCTGGTAGAGATTAAGACTGCTGTGGAGTAAGGGCTACTGGTGCAGTGGCTGGGGATTACAATATTTTGTAGATAATTTCTCTTAGACTTCCTGTTTGCTTCTGGTTTTTAGTTGCTTTTTTGGAGGAAAAGCATTTTGTGACTCCTCTGAGAAGTATTTTATTTAGATCCCTGTTTCTTCTGTTGCTCCCTCTGAAAGGTCAAAATAGAGTATTTTGCACTTCTAATACAAAACTTTCAGTTGCTGGATTTTTTTTCCCCCAGTTAAGAGATATTTAAAGGGGTGTTTATTTTGCCCTGTGCACAGATGAAGAGGGAAGAAGTCTACTCCATCAAAGTGACCCATGGCAAGGTGAGACAGCTTGTTTAGCCTAGAGAAAAGAAGGCTCTGGGGCGACCTTAGAGCAGCCTTCCAGTACTTAAAGGGGGCCTACAGAAAAGCTGAGGAGGTTCTTTTTATCAGGGAGTAAAGGCATAGAATCACAGAATCACAGAATAACCAGGTTGGAAGAGACCCACTGGATCGTCGAGTCCAACCATTCCCACCAATCCCTAAATCATGCTCCTAAGTACCTCATCCACCCTAACCTTAAACACCTCCAGGGACGGTGACTCAACCACCTCCCTTGGCAGACCGTTCCAATGCCTAACCACCCTCTCCATGAAGAACTTTTTCCTAATCTCAAGCCTAAATCTCCCCTGGCGGAGCTTGAGGCCATTCCCTCTCGTCTTGTCCCCTGTCACTTGGGAGAAGAGGCCAGCACCCTCCTCTCCACAACCTCCCTTCAGGTAGTTGTAGAGAGTAATAAGGTCTCCCCTCAGCCTCCTCTTCTCCAGGCTGAACAACCCCAGCTCTCCCAGTTGTTCCTCATAAGGCCTGTTCTCCAGCCCCTTCACCAGCTCCGTTGCTCTTCTCTGGACTCGCTCCAGAGCCACAACATCCTTCTTGTGGTGAGGGGCCCAGAACTGAACACAGTACTCGAGGTGCGGTCTCACCAGTGCCGAGTACAGGGCGAGAAGAACCTCCCTGGACCTGCTGGTCACGCCGTTCCTGATCCAAGCCAAGATGCCATTGGCCTTCTTGGCCACCTGGGCACACTGCTGGCTCATGTTCAGTCGGTTGTCAACCAGCAACCCCAGGTCCTTCTCCTCCTGGCAGCTTTCCAGCCAGGTTTCTCCTAGTTTGTACCTCTGCTTAGGGTTGTTGTGCCCCAAGTGCAGGACCCGGCATTTGGCCTTGTTAAACCTCATGCCGTTGGTCTCAGCCCAGCAGTCCAGCCTGTTCAGATCCCTTTGCAGAGGCTCCCGACCCTCCAGCAGATCCACACTTCCACCCAGCTTGGTGTCATCTGCAAACTTGCTAAGGGAGCACTCAATGCCTTCATCCAGGTCATTGATAAAGACATTAAACAGGACTGGACCCAGGACTGAGCCCTGGGGAACCCCACTTGTCACTGTCCTCCAACTGGATTTAACTCCATTTACCACCACCCTCTGGGCCTAGTCGTTCAACCAGTTTTCCACCCAGGAGAGTGTGCACCCGTCCAGGCCAGAGGCCGACAGTTTCCGAAGCAGAATGCTGTGAGAAACTGTGTCAAAGGCTTTACTATGAGAAACTGTATCAAAGGTCCAGGAAGACCACATCCACAGCCTTTCCCTCGTCCAAGAGTTTAGTCACTTGGTCATAGAAGGTGATCAGATTACTCTGGCAAGACCTGCCTTTCATGAACCCGTGCTGACTGGGCCTGATCACCCAGTTCTCTTGCAAGTGCTTCTTGATAGCACTCAAGATCACCCACTCCATGACTTTCCCCGGTACCGTGGTCAGGCTGACAGGCCTGTAGTTTCCCGGATCCTCCCTGCGCCCCTTCTTATAGATGGGCACGACATGAGCCAGCCTCCAGTCCAGCGGAAAGGACTAGTAGTAACATCTGAAAAAGAGGCTGAAAGAGGGTAGATTTAAATTAGATATTAGGAGGAAATTTTGTAGTGTGAGGATGGTGAGGCACTGGAACAGGTTGCCCAGAGAGGTAATAGAGGTCTTATCCCTGGAGATGTTCATGGCCATGAAGCTTTGAGAAACCTGATCTAGTGGAAGGTGTCCCTGCCCATGGTAGGGGGATTGCAATTGAATGATCTTTAAGGTCCCTTCCAAGCCAGTGATTCTATGAGGTGACCATGTTAGGTGTCCAGATTCCTTGTATTCTCCGTAACTTGTAGGAAGAGGAGGAGGCACCACTAGAAGGTGACTTAGTCCACTGAAAACCCTAGTGTCAGTAGTGGAACAAGATAAGATCATCTGTGCAAAAGCTGGGCCAACCTGTTTTGTGCAGTGATACTGGGTGGAATACTTTCACATCTATTCAGTATACCTAGTCCTAGCAAGAGTTTAACCATAACTTGCCTTCAGTCACAGCACAACATACTTATGGTTTGCATTATCAGAGGATGAATGATAAGAAATACCATAATTTTGAGTGAAGTGAATAGATAATTAATTTGCGACAGGCTTTCTTTTGTGGTTTAGATTTCTCTGTTCAGATCTGGAATGCTTAAACTTTCCTGGCTTTGTTCTCTGTAGGGTCACACCAAGATCAACGCCTTCAACTGGGCTAAGGTTCGAAAGCTGAGCTTCAAGAGGAAACGTTTTCTTATCAAACTACGGCCTGATGTGAATGTAAGTCTTTCTCAGGAATTGATGAAGTTGACAAAAGGTTATCTGGTAAATTTCTACTCACAAATCAAATATATGTTTTTATCACATCAAGAAGATTTTTTCTTTTTTTAATTAATTGCTTAATTTCACTGCTGGTACTGCACACATCAGCCTGGCATCTCAGTTTAGCAGTCCCAGCAAAGTAGATGTAAACAATGTCATGGAGTTGTCTTCTGGCTGTGACTCTGGTACTATGTCGTCAGTTCTTAGGTTACAGGATGTAAGCCGCCTTTAATCGTTAATGTTAAGACTACTGCTTTCTCTCTGTCATATTTGTCAATGAAAAGAAGTTTGAGCAGTATCTGTGATACTGCCTGGCAGATCGGTGATGACTCACAGTGGAAAGGGTAGAGCTTGATAAGCCTGACAGCCAATGAGTTGGGAAAAAGCTCTTTTTTTGGTAGCATAGCACCTGCTTTGTCAGTACCTCTCTGTTATGTATGTTGTTTACATTGCAAATGCTGTCTCAATTTTCAGAGTTCATTCCAGGACACCCTGGAGTTTCTTATGGCCAGTCGAGATTTTTGCAAGTCTTTCTGGAAGATCTGTGTGGAGCATCATGCCTTTTTCAGGCTTTTTGAGGAACCTAAACCAAAGCCTAAACCTGTTCTTTTTTCTAGAGGTTCATCGTTTAGGTTCAGGTAAGACCTACGGTCTTTGTTCTGCCTTTGTTGCTTCCTCATTTCAAAATAATATCCATAATTATCTAGGATTAAACCTATTATTTTCAGATCCATTTTTTTAATTGTAATCTGCTCCTTTATATTTTCCACTGCATCTTCTCTGCCAGAACAGTGCAAACAACACTGTAGAAAAAAGACTGCATTCATTTTCTAGCAGCTGTTGCAAAGTAGCTTTCTGGAGGTGAGATATGAAGTATATAAGTTCCAGCTGGTTTCACGTAAGAAAATGTGCTTATGTCCTAAGCAACACTAGCTGGCAACTTTTGGACACTGTTTGGATCCTCTGTTTCTAGAATGGGATCTTTCCTGTGTATCAGAGTAGAGATTTATATTTTCATTTCATGTCCTTTAGAAAGTTTTTTAGTAGTTGGTTTGGTTTGTTTTTTCTTCTTACACTGGCAGAAGCCTCATTGTAGAGGTCATACTTTGTATGCTGGGGGTGGGCAATCCTTTTATTCACGCAGTTCATTTTGTTTGCAAAGCTGATATAAGCTGAACAGCCAGAAAACCTCATTGCTGAGATGAACTGTACACTCTAGTTGCCTTGCACAAGAAAAGAGTAGATATGGCTGTTCTCCCTTCCCACATTATTTCTTGACTGCAAAGTTAATTAATAAAAGATGGAAGGACCAGTGTTAGGGTAAACGAGGTGTAATTGTCAAGTTTCTGCCTGGGTAAATGGAAGACTGTAGGTGCATTATACTTACCTCTTGGTTTGGAGAGCTGGTTTTGGCCGTATCATACCTTCGCAATGAGCTGTGCCGCATACATTCAATAACTTTGTGCATGCTTTGTGGTAATTCAGTTAGTTTAAAGACTGTAATGAATGGGAAGGATATGAACCACTACTGAACATCCTTGGGGTGTGGGTTTCCTTTACTGCTCCCTTTGGAGTTTATATCTTTGCATAATAGGAAGTGCTGGGCTTTCTCACTACTTTTTCATGGCCGGTAGCATAAGGAAAGACAGTGATCTCCAGCCTAAGTCTTTGTAGAAAATGTTTGTATATTTAGTTGATGTGTCTCATATCAGTAAATGAGTCAAGAAATGCATCTCAGTGGTTTTCATCACGGTTCCAAGGATTACTGATACCAGGTAAGGCTGGTATTTGACTCTCAAAGGATTTCAGGAGTGTTCTTTGCTCATGAGAGGAAGACTTAACCCTTACTTAACTTTCTGTTATGGTTACTTCCCAGTCCCCTGTACATTGCACACTGCTGAATTTAAGCAGTTCTGAATGTCATCAAAAAGTAGCTCTGCAGCAAAAAAATAGAGGTAAGTGACAGGCAAAATGATAAAAATCTATGTATCTGACCAGGTTCATTTACATGAGTTTCTGTGGATACTGACAAATTCTTTTCTAGTTGCAGTGACTTCATATGCAGACCACACCGGTGTTTATGATGACCAGGCAGTATATTGTTTTAAATGCAATAAATTCGGTATCTCAGATTGATATTTTAACTGTGGGTTTCTTCCAGTGGTCGGACTCAGAAGCAAGTTCTTGACTACGTTAAAGAAGGAGGGCACAAAAAAGTGCAGTTTGAAAGGTGAGAGGAAATAAATGAGCTATCCAAATATGTTTTAATCCAACAAAAGTAATGATATTCCATTAGTTATATTATAAGATCTTGGTGCCAGTCCAAGTAAAAAAATCCCTCTTTGCTGGTTTCACAGTTTGTCACTTGTTTATACCCCTTCGTTCTGAATGTTTTGGTAGACGTAAACGTAACCTATGATTTACTTAAAATCAAGAGTCTTCAATCTTTTTTTTTGCTTCAGTGAGTGTCCTACAATCACAGGTAACTTTTGCCATACTGATCCACGCCCTTTTCAGTGGGATGTGGTTAATGTATGTGAAAAGACATATTCACCTCAGAATAAAACTGAAAGTAACAAGAATACATCTAGCCAGCCTCAAGGGAAAAGTCTTGGGGAAGGCTTCCAACTTGCTAGAGCAAGTTCTGTCTGAATTCATGTTGCTCATGGTGAGCTGAAAGTAATGACCAAAATGCCACAAGGACAGTGACAACAGTTCATTATTTACAACTCATGTTCTAGTGATAGGCCTTTTTTGCTTCAGTACCTCTCCATTTTCTTACAATTATATGTTTGCAACACAGCTCTTTTTAAATTTTACAGAGAGGAGGAATGTTATTCTGTTTTGGAGCAAATTTTTAATGAAAGCTGCTATTCAAAGTCTTTGTTTCAAAGGAGGCATATCTCTTGATTCCTATTTGTAGAAAAACCTGAAATGGCTTCTTATTGTGATTTTCCTTTTATCTCCAGGAAGCACAGCAAGATTCATTCCATCAGGAGTTTGACTGCACAGTCTTCAGAACAGCGTACAGAGGTGCCAAAACAAGTCAGTGATGTTGATGAAACCCTGGGCCATGCCTTTTAAACATTTCTCGTTACATTACCCTTCACTGGTTGCTGTTTTGAAATTCCAGTATCATAGTTTTCTCCTCCCTTTCCATTTAACTGAGACCCCTGGGTGAACTAAGTTTTAGGTTCTACGAGTAGAACAGATTCTTTTCCACTGTGGAACAGAGTTGCTTCCAGACAACCAGACAAATATAAACAGTGAGCTGTACTAATGACTGAAAAATTGCAATCCACAGTGTTACTGCTGGGGTCCTAGGTTGGAGCTGGTTATTTCAGCTGGGAAGAGTTTAATTCTTTTCCTTCACAGGAGAGTCTTGGTTGCCCATGACAAAGTGTTGTGTTGTATTAAGCAGGGAGGAGAAGAATTATTCCTTCAGGACAATTACAGCTCTGGTCTTTTAAGCTACTCTCTCTGGTAGATACCTAATGTATTTGTCTCATGTTAATAGCTGTTATGAGTTAGGAGTTTGCAAAGCCAGTAGCCCAGTAGTGGCACGGTTGCAGCAGCTGCACATTCTCAGGTCCAGCTAGTAATAAAGCTGAGTATGTATTCACAATAGGCACCTGCAAAAATGCACATATAGTATATACATATGTATACACGTACACATTGCCAGCCACACAGGTAAATACAAACAGTAAACAGCACTCCCACAAGCACAAGCAGTGCCAGTAGCCTCACCCTTCTTGGCTGGTTGGAATGAAGTTCATTAGCGGAAAGGTATTATACAAATATACAATATGGATGGCTCGTTCTTAGATACTCAGTCTATCCAGTACCTGGCCCTTAGGTACTCAGCTCTCCCAGTGGCTGGTACCTGGACATAAAAGCCCTTCAGGGCTCACAGGCACGCTCCAGTTGTCAGTACTCAGATCTAACACATGCACATATTATGGTTCCGCTAGTAACTGACAATTGGGTACCCTGATTCCCAGTTACCTCACGCACAGACACTTGCACGTCAAAAGTGACTCTCCAATAGCTGGTCCAGACTTATGACATTACCAGTAACTGGCCACTAGCCACCATGGTCTTTCTAGTGTGTGGTCTGACTTATGGCTGCTCCAGCACTTGGCTCCCAACTCTCTTATCCTACTCACCAACAAGTCCAGGGTAAAGTTTGCTAGCAACTGCACATTGACCTGCCCACCCAATTAATATGCACATGCTCTGGTCTCTCCAGTTGCTGGCATCCCAGACACATCCAGCCCATGGGTTGGATGGCTTCACTGGGATGGTCCCCAGAGGAGCCAGGTCAGGGAATTCCATTTCCCTGACTAGGTTATTGGGGTTGCTCCACATGCTAGGATTTCTCTGTCCTCATCTTTGTGGAGATGAACCTTTAGTCACATAGCTTTACATTAGGTAGAGCTTAAATGACAGGAGCAAGCTACTAGATCAATGTATTTAAGGATGCTACATGCACCTTCACCTTCCTTGCATCACTTCCTTTTGATATCCACAGGCTCTCTCATTCCTGTGAATCTAAGAACTTCAGAAAATGCTGCTATGTGCAGCCCAAATATCAAGTATCTTTTAGCATTCTAATATTGCTAAGACAAGCTGAGGTAGAATGGAGCATGGCTACTGAGCAGATGCGACATTCCTGTGTGTAGAAGAGGCAGCCCAGGAATTAGTGTCAGGTATGGTCCAGGGATTCAGTGTGTTGTGTTCAAAGGCCAATACACAGTTTTTTTAGTGTAAGTAGGCTGTGCGAACTTTGTCTTACATGTTTATCTTTTTTGTCCCTCTAGCTTCTCAGAGTAGTGCAAACAGGTTGATGTTCTTAGTGTGGATGGATGCCTTAGGGCACTGAAACACCTCAAATAGCCCCTTTTACCTACCTCTGCATTCTGTCTGCCTTGCTTAGTTTGGATTTATATTTTCTGGTTTTAACATCAGAGACTCCTTTTTTTTTATTGCAGTTAATTTTGAAGCTTAGGTTACCTCTTCCACTTTCAATAGTTTCTTATGATGCTACAAGATGCGGTGCAAAATTCTGCCATGTAATTACACATCGCCTTTTCCCTCTGGCTCCCCTCCTTCCCAAACCTCTCCCTTCTTATCCCTCCCTTCCCTTTGTCTCCCCCTTGCCTTGCCTCCCTTATCTTTCCAGAGCTCTAGCTTTGCCTATGGAGACGACAGTGATGCTGCAGCAGTGCAGAGCTGCCGGCAAGGGAAAGAGTCGAAGGTTTCAACAGACGACACTGGACAGCACAAGAGCCCGTCCCTGAAGAAGAGCCCAAAGGAAGGCAGAAAGCTGGATGGAGCAGTGGTGTCAACAGTGGAGGAAGAAGAGGAGGCTGCTAAGGACAGGATGCAGCAGAACAGACCTCAATCACAGCAACCAAGCACAGGTCCAGCTTCCAGGGCTGCTCATGGCAGCAGCACCTCCATTCCTTTCATTGACTGCAGTGATGTAGATAGCGAGTATGATCTCCTCAGAGGACAAATAACCCGGTCATATTCCCAAACAAATGACAATTATGAGGGTGATTTGACCAGTGGTGCCTATATTCACTATAGAGATGAAAATCGCTATAGAACTAGATACAGGGATTCCTCAGCCTCTATGAAGTCTTCCCAGTATCTGTCTGAAGAGTACCTTGATGATAACTCAGCTAATCTCTCCTTCTACACTGGGGGAAGCCCCAGGATGCCACGGCACAGCTCACTAGTTGATGAAATGTTTAGTGGGCCGGGGAGCCGTAGTCCACTGGCCACTCCGTTGCCTCCCAGTAGCAAAGGGTCAAGCCCTAACGTGAGCCGGAGTAGAACGGGGTCTCAAGGTTACGTCTCAGAAAATGGGCATGACTGCAGGGTGAGGGCTGGGGAGGAGGATAGCCATGCCAGTAGCTGCCATGGGTATGGTAGATATTCTCCAGGTTCTCAGCAGCCTCATGCACAGAAAGTCCAAAATCTCTGCAATAAGTCAGTCACAGATCCACTTATCCTGAGCCAGATATCCTCAACCCCTGGGCAGGAATACAGATCAGAAAGATATTGTAAAGGAGGTGGGGTGGCTAAGATGTCTTCTCCAGAAAGCAAAATGATGGCTAATGGTATGCCAGCTGGGGCACAGCTGAAACAGAGCCCAGTCATGCAGTCGTTGCATGCCAGAGGCATGATGGATCACATGGCTGCAGTCCAGATGGTGGAGGGCTCCACCAGCAGTGGGACAGAATCTAGCGATTCAGACTCAGAAGTCATTAACCCCTTCACTCACCCTCTGGTGTTTGGAAATCCCATTGTGTTGAGTTCCTCTCCCATGCCTAGAAATAAGTACTCCTTTGGAAGCCTTCAGCTTGATGAGGAGGTAGAGGAGGATGTGTCTGTTGGCCTCAGTGATGAAGATGGAATGCAGGTCTTCAGCTGCTAGGGACCAGTGGATACTGTGATTGCTTGTTAGAGTGATTGAGTCTTCTGGGACTTGTGAAGAGTGGCTGGTAATAATTTCAGTGTGTGGGCTGTTGCAAATGTTATCATTGTACTGACCAGCCAGAGGGAAGGGATGCAAGAAATACAATAATAAGGATAAATCTCAGTGAAGCTTAACAGTAATGCATCTCCTCTGAAAGGCAGGAGGAGAGGAAAATTATTACTGATTTAGGTAACTTTGTAAGACTTTATACACTTACCTGTTCTTTGAGTGAAGTCATATTTTAAGTATATATTGTAGCTTAATACTTGACTAGTTCTTTTGACAAAACAAGGAAAATTGAAATTAAGTAGGTACGCTTTGGTATTTTGTATAACAATTTTTTTTTCTCTCCCATATAAGGAGAGCAACTTATGAGTGCCTCAACAGAGTTAGGAAAATATTAAACTTACAGCCAAATGCAGGCAGCTTGATATTCATGACCAAGACTTGCTGAACTCTTGAAATATACTGGAAAATCTTTTCATAGCAAGAATGTGTTTGATCTGCTCATCTTCATAACCCATTTTGTAATCTTAATTGATGAACACAGATTAGGCATGTATATAGGAATAATGCCAATACTGTCTTTTGCTTCGGTGGGTTCAACAGGCTGATTTGGCGATGGAGATTTTGAAACTCCAAACTTTTCCTTGGGCAAGAAAGAGAACAAGATGAAAGACAGAATTCAAGTGAAAAGAACTTAGATTGAAACAGCTCTAATGAAGAGTGGTTTGTGTATTACTTGCAAGGCAATCCTTTCTGTCCTTTATCAGTGTGGTGTAATGATTAATTGCAAGAGATTTTTTTTTCCTCATTCTTTCAGTGGAATTACTCACAGAGACATCAAAGTTATGTTGTGGGTGATTTTTTGGGGGAGAGGAGATGGTGGCTATTTGATTTTATTTTTTGCTTTGATCATGAAAAATCTTTATCTGTACAGGATCCAATTAGGCTATTGTAGGCTTTTTTTTTTTTTTTTTTAAGAGTGCCACCTCATAAATTTTTCATCCTCTTATGCAGAGAGTGATGGGACTAACTGTGGTCCAGGCTGATTGTCTTCTGTACTGTACATAGAATAGTGAGATTTTGGCACATGTGCAGAAGGATAGAGACTAATTCTTTGTAAACTTCCTTTTCACAGGCTAAAAGTATTGAAAATTAAGGCTGTATACCAATAAAATGTGATTCTAGTTTCTCCATGTTAATTAAGAAAATCCACACGAAAGGTCTCCGGTATGGAAAATGTCCTGCAGTTATTAAAGCTGGGAGACAAGATGTACTTTTTGACACTGGCCTTAATTTTAGCTTTTATATATTTTTCTTGTGGGGGAAGGGAACTAAATTTGATGATATTAAGTGATGAACAAAAGCATTGACTGAACTGCAGGTCATTTGCAGTGACCTGCATCATGCAGTACATGCATACAGAAATGATGAGTTTACCCACGTAATTACTGATGAACAAGTTACAAGACTTTGTAAATGTAGACAATAGGAAATTTTCAAGATTGTTTTTACAAAAATAATTAATTAAGAGGTATTTAAAATTTTTCTAATGCCTTGGTCTATGCACATTTTAAGAGTTTAATCTGAGCAAAGGATATTTAAAAAGATACGTATAGTAGTTAGGCACCTCTTGCTATATACTTTACTTTTGTGCAGAAAAATACATCTTCATGTCAATATAAGTTTTAACCTGCTCATCTCCTTTAATGTGTTTCTTAAAGATTAGATATTTCATTTTTTAACAGGAATGATGTAAAGCATCTGTTTAGACAGTGATATTTAGGTGGCAGGGAATGCTCCTATTTGTTCCTGTAGTTTCAAGCATGAATCTAGAAACAGCAAGGTTGATAATTAGGGAAAAGCTTGCTTGTATATTGTTCTGAAAAGGCGGTTTGTGTTTTGGGTTTAGAATAGCTGTAAAATAATTGTCTTAAACTTATTAATATTTAAGATGAAATATAGCTGGTTGAAGCCTGTATTAGCAGCTAGTGTGGGCATGGGGAGTGGGTGCATGAGTATCCTTTTCATTGCTTTGCTGCCTGTGCAGCCAGCAAAAATAACCGTAGTTATACTATATAGTGAAGTAATAGCAATCTGAGCAGATTAATTATTTGCTTTGTTAGTCAGTATAATTGCAGTTCAAGTAATGGATTTTCAACAAGAGGATTTGCAGTTATGTCTGCTACTTAAGAAAAGTGGATAGATGTCACATTGTTTGGATTTAAGTGAGTATAAAATGTTATAAGTGGTGTTTACTATTTTGCATCCTTTCAAATGCCGTTTTCAGGCCTGATTTCTTCTCTCGTATGCCTACAATGATAATGGATTTATAATTTTGCGGGAACGTACCTGCTGGTAGCTGGAGTTAGTTTAGTTGCTAGTAAAGTATCTCAATAGCTTTTTTTTTTCCCTTTGAATATTATTCTCAAAAATGAAATACGAGAATTTCTCTCCAACTGTTTTCTAACATTTGGTATTTTTTCAACTTTAATATTTAAGAGATTGTCGTTTTAAGATGTATAATTCTTTCAGTTTGAAGAAATAAAGTTTGTGAATTACATAGGAAAATAGTTTCATGTAGGATTAATCATTTTTGCAGCATTCCTGTGCCACTGAAGTTCAGTTTAATATCAGTAGACAACTATTTAATTAAAAACAGTCTGTGGAACAAATTCCTCCACAAGACATGTGGTTTGTATCTGGGCGCTTGCCAAGAATGGCAAGTGAGAGAGCAGTTCTAAATCGATGATTTCACATAGGATTGGGTTCTTCAGAATTCATCTGGGAGCTTGTTTCTGTGAGACAAATACAGAAAGGCCTCGGAGGAAAGAACAGAAACCTTTGGGTAAGGCTGTGGATGAAATGAGATGGGGAAATTCTTGTTCTAGTTCACAAAGCATGCAGGAGAAGAGGAGCCTGTCAGTTCAAGTTAGTCATTGTAAGCACTCGCTAATCCACATACGCTGGTCAACAGCAGTGGTCTTGGCATACCTGTGTCTCTAGTCTAACAGAGGTAGCTATAGGCCAAGTAGAAGATTTTATTCTGCCACTAATTCCCCATAGATTTTGGAGTGTGACTGATGGTACTTCAGATCCACCATTCTAAATTTTTTATTCAAAGGCATTAACTCTTAAATCCCATATCTTGAGGTGCCCACATGTCCTTCGGCAGTTGCTATAAACAAGGGAGCCGAATCCCAGCAAGATCGAGTAGCTACATCTTACTCTAAATGAGTAGACTTGAGCCACCAATCTTCTGTCCTTTCAGAGGGCAAGGAGGGAAGCCTCTTACTAGACTGTTCAGATGGCTTTTCACTGTGCTGAACCAGTTCTGTCCACATAGTTGGATAAATGTGGAGGGCAAAAGCAGTTTAGAGGTTTGTCCCAAAATAATTGTGGTTAGCAACTTAGTCTGTGGATAAAAGGCACTCTGATTCTTTCTTTGCTATTCCGAGTACTTGATCACATTCAGTCATCTGCTACAGTAAATGAAATCTTGCATTTTCACCAAGAGCTCAAATGTACTATGTCCTGTTGGGATCTCCTGGAGTTTTATGGGATTTTTTTTTTATATCGCCATTTCCTAGAATCTGGTTTTCCTCAGTGAGCTGGGATATAAAATTTGGGAATAAATTTGCCTGGATGAAGGAAACGTGGACAGTGGCAAGTTGAGGTGGGAGCTGGGACCTGTGTAGGATACTGGAGTTTTGACTAATTGATATCTGAATGGCCTAGATTGCGATGCTTTTGGTTTAAGTCTATATCCTCTAGCTAACATATTCCTTGTGCATGACCGAGAGGGGTGTTCTTTGAAGAGAATGGTTTGCACTTAGTGCTTCCATTGTATCAAATCACTCATAGCTCATAGGTCTGCATAAAGTGTACCCATCCCATTAACAATTTTATTGCATGCTAAAGACAAACAGGTAGAGAAAATTCTGTAGCTGAAAAAAGTCAACGTGTAACTGAAAGATTTTAGGTTTGTTGTATTTGCATATGCATCGGGTGAGCTTTATGGAGCTGAGATCAGTTACGAAGTAGACAGATGAGCATAATAAGAGTTGCATGTTAATAATTTGAAAAATTAAATCAATCTGCTAGTTTGCTTTAAGGCTAATGGGCGTGCAAAGTTTGACAGACATTTCTCAACAGAGCAGCATTGGCCATGCTGAATGTTATCATTAGAACCCAACAAAGGATGAAAAAACATTGGTTTGTGAATTAGTTCGCTAAATGGGGCTGGTATTACTAGACCAGAATGCTTTAGGACTTGTTTTTTTTCCCCTTGAATATACGTAGGGCTGGTTTCTGTTTGCACAGATGTTTGTGGAGCAGCTTTTATTAGTTGAAGCAGCTGTATTCGTTATGAAGTGGTAGTATTCATGCCAGAAGTTCCTCTCTGTTCTCTCTATCTGCACATGCAATTACTTGGTGATGACTGGAGAAAGTGAAATGGAAAATGGGTTAGACAGATCTAAAACCTGTTTATAGCTCCTCCTTTTCTTCACTAAGAAGCAGAGATGTTTTGAATTCTGCCACGTGTCTCACAATAAACATACACCCATGCAGAGTCTCCATAGTCCACTAGAAATTTCTTCAGGCAGGCCTTCAGGGTTGGGCAGAAAAAGGAAGAGAATAGGAAATACCATATGTCCACTAAAAATATCTAGATGTATTTATTTACAGTCCCCTTTGGCATGATATGCTTTCAGCTCTTTTCCGGAGAGTATAAAGTCCCACTGTTTTCTTAGGTTACTTGGAGAACAAGAATTATTTTGATCAGTTGAACTGATGAAGGAGACCTGATTTTGAATAGAAGATCAGTGATTCAGAACTCATCAGTATGATTGATGTGCAATTAGTGTGAATTGTGGGTATTTCTGGAACACTTCTTCAACAGAAGAAAGGATGTCTGGCCTATAAATCGTGTCAAATACCACATTTTGTTTAACCAGTCTCGTTTGTCATAACGAGGCATTAGACTGCTGTCAGAGGTGCCTTTAGAATGAAATTTTAATTGCTGCAATTTAACTTCTAATGATGAAAAACAAATGAACGATCCAAGTTTTTCCCAACTTTCACACGTGTGAAGGAGTTGGGTGTCACTTACCTTTGTGCACAAGGATCCACTCATTCAGCAGCATGATTGTTACTGGGAAGGACAGTGGATGTGAAGGTGTGAAGGAAAGAGGTTCTGTGTTCAGAAAGCATGTATAAAGTGAAGGAAACCGAAGTTCCTTTTAGTGTTCCAGGAACGTTTGTCACTCTGAATGGTGTAGTTTAAGGCAGCTTCTGTACATTTTAGTACATCTCTATTCTTTTTGTTTAGGGGATCAATCCTCTTCTCCACACCAAATACGAAAGACCTTAAAGACAGGAAAGAAATTGAATCTTCTGGAACAATTTTTAGTGTATACACATCCTTTTGTTAGCTGCTGTCATATGCACGTGGTAGGAGAACAGTCCTTTTGCCAACTGCTTATTGATGTCTCCTACTTAATGGTAATTTGAGGGGTTTGGATTTTAAGTGGCTGATGTGCAGTGGACATGAAGAGGTCCCAAAGATTAGAGAGATGTGTAACTTTTCTCAAATGTGTGTAGCAGCAGCCTCTGGTTTCAGTGAAGCTATGTAAGGAAAGATTTTTACCCATGCTGTCAGGATCTGGCAAGGGAGGAAATATAAATTCTAGGAAATTAAAATTAACCAAATTTTTCCTTTTCTGTATCAGTAATTTCTATAGTTACTGAAATATACCTAGTCAAGGGCACACATCTTATTTACTTATTTATAAGGGAAATAATTCTTGTGCAACAGGTGGATCCTGAACAAAGGCATTTTCTGCATTCCTCCCTACAGTTAGGCTGTCTGGTGCCATTGATACTTTAAAATACAGAACTTCTACATATAAATCAGAGGCATCATATGAATAAAAACCCTAGTTTGGGTGACATGTAGTAGTTCTTTAGAATATTTTATCTTCTATTCTAATTTTGTGATCTATAAAGAGCATGTAGAGTAATCTTGGTTTATTGTGTTTATTTCAAAAGCAGTGAGCACTTTCTTGTAAATGTTATGAGATCTCAAAAGCCTGTGTGCCTGGCTGAGCTGTATACTCGCATGTTTTTCACCGGTATGAGTGTAAATAATGATGATGTATTACAGTAAAGAGGGTAAAGACCTTAGGATCATGAATTTATATGACATGGTGGTTAATACTTAGTTTGCTCTAGGATTATTAGAATGTTATGGTGTCATTGATGATTTTTTTTTAAAGCTTTGGTCTCTGAGAGCAATAAAAGCCCACAGATCATACCAATAGAAATTAACTCTAGAGCGAGTAATGAAACAGCTGTCACTGACTGAACATGGAAGGTTGAAGGAAAATAGATGTTGTCTGATCTAAGAGTTTTCATGCTTGTTAAAAAGTAGATTAGATGCTTTCTTTAAAATACTGTGAATCTTGTTTTGAGAAGCAAACAGGGTTTTGCCTTTGATGGTTTACGGCAAGATCAGAGGTAGTTCTCTGTTTAGTCCAGTGAATATTAGAGCTCATGCCTGTTGCTTTTCCACAAGGCAGTTAAAAATCTTTGGTTAGCTGAATCCTTATTTTTCCCCTTTTCTGCTAAAATCCTCACCCGGACCCACCTACAAAAGTTCAAAAGCTTGGCAGTGTTTCACCTATCCAGCCCTTTTCTGACTTCTGTGTGTGCACGTGCATAGATCTTTTTTAATAATTCTCAATAATCAAAAATAATTTTTAAAATTGAAAATGCTGGGAACTTCATTCTCATTTTTGTCATTTGTTTAATACTGTTCAAAGAGAAACATTTTTTGTTTCATTGTATGCACTGTTTTGTCAGCATGTACCTCTCTGGGAGAAAAAGCCTTTTCAATGTTCTGTCTATCCTCAAAGCATGGTGTATCTTCTGTTCCTTGCATTGTTCAGAGCACTGTCTCAATGTCCTTTTACTGCAGAAATGCTTATTTGTATTGGGAGTACCTAATTCCTCTTATTACAGTGATCCTGTCTCATAGAGCACTCCTCAATTCAGAATTGGAGAAACTCCGCACCAAGCTGTAAGTCTCAAGTTGAGAAACCACACCGTATTGAAGAGTGAGGGGAGGGGGCACGAAGGTCTGTTTTCCAGGGCATTTGGGCTCCATTGAGCACGATCGAATTACCCTTCATTTCCTAATGAAGGCTGCACCCAGCGATGGTCAACTCTGCCTGCCATAGCTCATAAACAGGATCACTGCAGTCTTGGGGAGATGTCTTCTTGAAATGGACAGTATCTGTGGCATAAGCTTATGTGGGGCCTGAACATTTTCTATTCCATTGTAGTACTGTCTCACATTGGCTTAAAGACAAACAAAGAAAGGCAAACCGAGCCTAACCCTGAGTACAGCAGGGAATCCTTCTATACATTGCTCTATTTCTGTCTGGAAAGATCAAGGCTAGACAAAGGAGTGATGCCCAGTGACCTTGTAATCTTCCCAGGCTGTAATGTTCACTCATTGTTCTTAAGATGCGAGTATACCCTGATGTACGCCAACAGCAGTTACTGTCTGATTTCACACTCACCGCTGTCTAATACTGCAGTATACCAATAAAGCATGGACCTTTACAAACTGGAGAGGTTGCTGGCTACTAAACCGACACTAAGCTTGATGAGACTATAAGCATGTCAAGCCATTTAACTGTGTATGCATGGAATTAATTTTTTTTATTCTTATTTTTAGTTTTAACTGTACTGAAGGCTTTTACTCATTCTAACTGGTATTTTGCTGTAAAACTGTCACTGGTTTAATTGTTCTGTCCATTTGCTGGCTGATGCTTTGTCCTAAATATGAGGAAATTGGTTCATTGAGAAGGTGCACCATTCTCCTAAATGCCTGCCACTCACTGCCACTCCTGCCATAGACACGCGTTTTGAAACTGTGAAGTCAAAGCAAACCTTTCTCGCTGTCATGTTCCTCTTCAAGCCAGGCAGTGTCATTGGTTGTGTGTGACATCAGATCTCTTCCTGGGTTGTTTCTTATTCCTGTTTCTCCTCAGATTCTTTGGTACCACATTTAGGGATGTTTGTACATAGATTTACGATTGATGTATAACTGCTTTTCGAGATCTTTAAATCCAACAAACTGTTTCCAGCACTCCAGCTTGTTTTGTTTAATGAGGAAGAGGAGTGCAATCTGATGAACTGGTCCCCCTGGAGCTTTCATGGAAGACAGTGTGGATTTGTTGTTGTGCTGAGGGAGAGCAGAGCAAAATCTCCCTCCCATCTCTTTTAGCGCAGAAGCATGAGTGTACCTGGTTCATAGCCAGGGAGGAAGGGATGAATACCCTTATTAAACTTTTCTCCAGTCTATGGTACTTCAGTCATCAGTGAAGCAAATAAGAAAACTTTTGCCACTTCATCTGGTGCTGTCTGTCCCCATGGCATTTTGTATTGAGTTTTATTCTGACCAGAACTTTTAGGTAGCAGTTAGAGGTATGCAGCCACTGTGACTATGGAAAATTAAGCTAGCGATGACAGTTCTGTCAGATACTTTATTATTAAGGAGCCTTCGTAAGTGGTGCGCTCAGTAATGCAAAGGGATAACAGCTTGGGTTTCATCTACCAGTGTAGAGTTTAGAAAAATATAATCTGCCTTCAAAGCAGTGTAACTGGGTTCTGGATGTCACAAGCTTCTCTTGATGGCAGAGCAATCTGTGGAGGAGGCCTAAGAGAGAATAATGTTCTAAATATTGAAAAATATGGGGATTTTTTTCTGACTCTAAAGACATTTTGATTTCTAATAATAAACCTATATACCTTGAGAACAATATAACCCTTAACAGCTGAGTTAGAGTGAGCACTGTAGCTTTACATGAAATTTTCCAGAATTTCAGTCACCCTCAGTAGTGGTTTATGTTTCCTCTCTGTTTCCATAATTGAGTCATCACTTCTTGGTACTCCACAGAGGAGGAACATACCCAAGAGCATCTGAACGTTGCTGAACTCTTCCTTACTGTTAAAACACAGTGTACAGGGATGGGATTTTTTTCTTTTGAAGCAGATGCAGAACACTAAATGGTGTGTTACTCAACAGTTTCAGTAGAAAAGGAGTAGAGGAGGATACATTGAGCCCCATTTATCTTCCTCACAAAGAAGGGAGCCCTCCTGTGTTGTGTTGAAGTCTCTAGGGAGTTCAGGTCATCTTCTGCTGTCTATGTAGTCAGCAAAGAAAGAGACAGCAGGCAGTTCAACTCTTTATGATTTGAATTGGCCTCTGAAGGAGTTTCTTCATCAGCTGAAAAGTAATGATTTGAACTGTTTTATCCCTGGTAGTGGACATGTTTTAAAGCAGTAGAGCTCAGCCAGCCCAAGTCTCCATAGGCACTGACCTTAGCACCAGTCTCTAGGCTCCTGTGCACAACAGGTGCCTAGAATAAAGCAGATACTGCTGGTAGGAAGGATCGTGGCTGGCCAGCCAGGCAGAAAACCCAGCCTGTCCCTCTCTGGCTGGTCACCCACAGCTTGCCAGTACTCCCAAGAATGCCCACCACCAAATTACAGCCAGCAACTGTGATGGATGTTTTGACAGAGGTCTATCTATTAACTATTTGATTCTGACCACTGCCTTCATTTAATTTAGCACATGGATCATGTATATTGATGAGGAGTGATTAGAGATACGTGTGAAACTAGGATGATAACCCATGGTTTCGTGTCCTGTGGTTGTGTAAAAGACCATCGTTGTTCTTTAGATTTTTTTTTCAAGTTAGCTTTCCATCAAGGCTTACCTTTTTTGTCACCTTCCTACTGCAGCACCTTCCTTCAATATCTAGAGAGCAAACTAGCTAAACTAAACTAAGAACCACTGCAGGTATTTTGGAATCATTGGGCTAATCTGGCATACAGTGCATTCTCATTATTTGCCACTGTCATCAACTGGTATTTGTTTCTTTAAGCACCAGGCTCGGAAAAGAATTGAAGCGCATACTTAGTTCCTGCCCACTCTACCACAGATATAATTTTAATATACACTCAAGCAATCCTTAGATATATATCCTTTTGTATTTGTCTCTTTGTTTGTATGTATATAGTTGGCTCCATTATATTTGAAAGATGGCCCAAGTTTGAATCTAAATAAATCATTTGAAGTACAAGTAACGACAATTCCATGTTATCAGTCGCAAAGCTTTTAGGCCTCTGATGTGCTATGCCGGACCACTTGATATCTGGTAACTGACATGTTAATAATTGCCTGTCAGTCAATGAATCCTTTAGGGTAAAATGTGTAAATAAGATTGTTCTTCTCCCTTCTGCTTCTGTTTATATTATGCAGTATATAGTTCATGAGTAGAGCCTGTCTGAACATACTTTTTCTATGGCAGGAGGTCAGATGAAATACTGAGAAAAGACTATTTAGTTAATGCAGGTTATTTATTCCTCACCTCCATGAAAAAAAGAAAGTTGCAACACTGCCATGACCCATCAGCATGACTTGTGGCCTGATGGATTGGTGATAGGGGAGAAAAGACCTTCCATTTTCATTTCTTCATGATTTACTGACTTTCTCAGAGCAGAATGAATTTGTTTCCTGCCTTTACCAGGGCAACATCCAAGGTGTGATCTTTATAGCTGTATCGGTTATAAAAGGCACCAGAATGTACAAATGTAACAGCATTTTGAGGCTCTTTTGTAATATAGTCACTTTCTTAGACCTAGCTTTAATTTTCACTTGTTCAACATATTGGTGGATGGGGTCTAACTGAGCTTTTGCTTGTAGGTTGTGGTGGTGGTTGGATTTGGTCACTGCTTATTTCCACGTTAATACCAAAAATGAGGATGTAGCATTTCACCTTGCTGCAAAGTAACTTAGAGAATGTCAGTGATGTATTGATGTGCAAGTCTTTAATCAATGGAGTGTATACTCAATGCTGTGAGCCACCAGGCACATTTTGTGGTGATACTTTGCATAATACTTTTCCCAAGTTGTGTCTTCCAAGGGTAGGTTAGGAAGTCTTTTTAATTCATTGTGCATTTGATATTTTATAGTTCTAAATACTTGAGTTGTACTGGTAAAAATTCCAGTACATCAAATGTTAGATCTAGGATTATAAATAGGTAGGTAGATATGTCAATATATCTATATCTATCTATTGCAGATAGGTGCTATTTAACTTCTAGACTATAATGCCTGTGAACTTCTCACAGAGGTGCAAATCATTTATTTGCTGTCGTATGACAGGCATAGTGCCAGAATTTCTTTATTTCCATGTTTGAGGTGATATCACTTTTCTTATGTCTTTTGTAATGTAGTTAAGTACTTTTAACCTTACAACCTTGCTATTAATCTGTTTCACTATTTTCTAATGATGAATTCCATTTCTTTTGAAAACACTGTATACAGTTGTGTGCTAGTGTCAATAAAATTGACATTTGTGTAACAAGCTGTGGCATTTTCTGCAATTTCACTGAACGTTGATTTGGTGTGAAACTGTTGATAAATTCTTTCTTGCTAGCTCTAATAATGCAGTCCTTTATTTCAGACAAATACTACTTTGACTTTGATTTATAATAGGCTACATAACTGTCATGATCACATAAACTGATAACTATTGGTTTTTTTCCTTCTGTTTTCAAAGGAATGACATATAAACGTGAACTGGTTTGGTATTGGGAAACGTTCATGTTCTAGCAATAAATCTTGAGTTCTTCCAGGAAATAAATAGGTTTCTTTACTAGACTAATTATCTTTATTGGTGCCTTTGTTTACTGGAATATCTCAGCTGTATTGTAGCAGTAGGAACGCTTACCTATCATAATCTAGGGAGGACATAAATAGATGATAGTAAAATGTATTTGACTTTAATTATATACAGTGATGTATGTGTCTTACATGCAATCCTAGACAGCCTATTAGCTCTGGTAATTGGGAGCTTGTCACATTCTTTTGGTTGGTTTTTAATGTATGATGCCAAGACAGTACAGACTGCAGATGTTCTTCCACATGACAGATCCATCCTCTAAAACAGGTTTAGATTTTCAGAGGTTTGGAGGAGGGGATAACTGCAAGAACACTGGGCATTTTTGGCAAACTCTCTCCTTTATGCAGTTAGTAGTCTGGCTGCCTCCCAGAAGACAAAATGCTAATTTCAGTAATATTTGATGTAGTGAATATGAATCCATGGAAGTGTAATTAATTGTCTAATTCTTTAATATTTTTAATTCAAAATTAAATGGGACTTTATATCTGTGATTACCTGAAGTTGTCATGCTTTGTGCACTAAAAGTATTGCTTTTCTTGTGTAAATGTAATGCTAGCATTTCCATCCCAAACAATCAGAGGAGCATGGAAAGACCTACAAGGTATAATATACATACTTGTGTTGTGTGTAGAAATTGGGGGACTGGTAGTTTTCTCCCTTCATGTTAGATCCAACTGATCTTAGCAGCAACGCTGCTGTAGAAAACCATTGTTTCTTTTTCTGTAGACTTCCACTAGACAAATTTGTTCTAACTGGTGTCCTGTAGCTCCCTATGAAGTACTGATTTGAGTCTTTCAATTTCTACTTTTCTAGAAAGAATGGCACTTCTAGGGTGATTCCCTTATTGTCGTATTTATTCTCTTTCATAGAGTAGATTGCAGTGGTGAAAAATTTAGTATTAATTTTATGTTTAGCAGTAAATATTGCAGCTCAGTCATGTATGCCTGGATCCCTTCCCTACAGAGACACTAATTTGAGCCAGTTTCATCAGCTAAAAGAATACTTCAGTCCCTTGGTTAATGCAAGTGGATGCAGGTCCATTTAGACTAGTTTGAGGACCCTGAAGGCTGTCTTGTAGGGTAATTTCACATGCTGCAATATAAATACGCTTTTTTTGTACTTTCTAGGGAGAGCTTATCCTAATTGATTTCTCTTTTACCATTTCTTTTAGCAGGTTCTCTGTCTGGCAGCCCTCACCTTTCAGAGCTTTCCATCAATTCCCAAGGAGGACCATCAGTGGCAAATATGTCTTTATCTCCCAACTTGAGCCCTGATGCCAAGCAGTCATCTCCCTTGATCAGCCCTTTGCTGAATGACCCATCATGCATCAGGACTGATGATGAGGAAGAGGTCAAGAAAAAGGTAAGGTGGAAGCAGTTGGCCTTGGCTTTTTTCTCTGTCTTGTCTCTGCTGCTGTTTGTTAAAGTGACTAATATCTAGACCCCCTGCAGATTCCTTATCATAGATCCACGCAGATAACTTGAGTTGGGTTACTTGGTATCTGCTGTCCTCAATCATAGTGTGTCCTTGAGGCCAAACTCACAATTTAGAGCGGATCAGGCCAGAAAACAAAACTGCTGTAGCTGAAGGCTCAGTGCCCTGGATTCATCCTCCTCAGCAGATGTGCAGGAGTTAGGAGCCCCAGCTCCTCTTTGAGGAGCACAGAGAAGATAGGTAGCTCTGTGTCCCTAAAGTTAATGTGAGATAAATCTGGGCCAGTCCTGTTTGTTGCAACCTTAAGAGCTGGTTTCGACAGGGTCTTCTCTAAATCTAGCTTGTTCTTAATGAGTGGAGTTTGGTGGTTTGTTGTAACAAAATATTTCACTCCAATGTATTATTGGAGGGAAAATTTCCAGATGACAAAAGGAAAAGGAACAGCATTAAGCCTGTGCAGGAGCCTGTGAGTAGCTGCCCAGTCTATCTCTGCTGGGAGCACCACTGGGAGCATTTGGTTTTGGGAGTAGAAAATGCTGTCTTTGAGCCACAGCCTTCAGCATTCATCTGGGAGTATTGGCTCAGCCTCATCATTGCAGCACAGCCATAAGGGAGCATCACATCCAAAACTGCTTTTGGAAGACAGAAGTGAGGGTGTTCTGAGTGTCTGCTGACTCCTACCTCCTGTGCTGCTTGGTGAGAGGGGATTGCTGTTATCCCTCCATCACCTGCTTTTTGTCCCAAGCTTGGAGCATCTCCAGAGGAAGAAGGCAGGAACTCAGATGGCTTTGCTGAGAACTGGGAATATGTGTAAGGAAGATCTCTTTTCCCACTGCGCATACTTAGCAAGATGCATGAGAGAAATTGGAGAAACCAATTATCAGTTAAAAGACTTATGATTCTCTGTGTCACAGAATCACAGAATAACCAGGTTGGAAGAGACTCACTGGATCGTCGAGTCCAACCATTCCCACCAATCCCTAAATCATGCTCCTAAGTACCTCATCCACCCTAACCTTAAACACCTCCAGGGACGGTGACTCAACCACCTCCCTTGGCAGACTGTTCCAATGCCTAACCACCCTCTCCATGAAGAACTTTTTCCTAATCTCAAGCCTAAATTTCCCCTGGTGGAGCTTGAGGCCATTCCCTCTCGTCTTGTCCCCTGTCACTTGGGAGAAGAGGCCAGCACCCTCCTCTCCACAACCTCCCTTCAGGTAGTTGTGGAGAGTAATAAGGTCTCCCCTCAGCCTCCTCTTCTCCAGGCTAAACAACCCCAGCTCTCTCAGCCGCTCCTCATAAGATTTGTTCTGCAGCCCCTTCACCAGCTTTGTTGCTCTTCTCTGGACTTGCTCCAGAGCCTCAACATCCCTCTTGTGGTGAGGGGCCCAGAACTGAACACAGTAGTCGAGGTGCGGTCTCACCAGTGCCGAGTACAGGGGGACCTGCTGGTCACGCCGTTTCTGATACAAGCCAAGATGCCATTGGCCTTCTTGGCCACCTGGGCACACTGCTGGCTCATGTTCAGTCGGTTGTCAACCAACACCCCCAGGTCCTTCTCCTCCTGGCAGCTTTCCAGCCAGGTTTCTCCTAGTTTGTACCTCTGCTTAGGGTTGTTGTGCCCCAAGTGCAGGACCTGGCATTTGGCCTTGTTAAACCTCATGCCGTTGGTCTCAGCCCAGCAGCCCAGCCTGTTCAGGTCCCTTTGCAGAGCCTCCCGACCCTCCAGCAGATCCACACTTCCACCCAGCTTGGTGTCATCTGCAAACTTGCTAAGGGAGGACTCAATGCCTTCGTCCAGGTCGTTGATAAAGACATTAAACAGGACTGGACCCAGGACTGAGCCCTGGGGAACCCCACTAGTAACTGGCCTCCAGCTGGATTTAACTCCATTTACCACCACCCTCTGGGCCCGGTCATTCAACCAGTTTTCCACCCAGGAGAGTGTGCACCCGTCCAGGCCAGAGGCCGACAGTTTCCGAAGCAGAATGCTGTGAGAAACTGTATCAAAAGCTTTACTAAAGTCCAGGAGACCACATCCACAGCCTTTCCCTCGTCCAAGAGTTTAGTTACTCGGTCATAGAAGGTGATCAGATTACTCTGGCAAGACCTACCTTTCATGAACCCGTGTTGACTGGGCCTGATCACCCGGTTCTCTTGCAAGTGCTTCTTGATAGCACTCAAGATCACCCGCTCCATGTCAGTTCAGGTTCGAGCAGCCAGTGACAGCTGTAACTTATACCAGGGCATGATAGTTCCTATCGAGTTGTAGACTGACTAGCAAATGTCCGTGCAGTCTCCCCTCACACCCTTTTCTAGTGCAGTCTCTGTTTCTTTGATATTCAGGAAGGATATGTAGAAGCAAGAGATCTATGGATGTTTTGCTCTTCCTTTTTGTTTCCTGAGCGACACAGTGCAAGATCAATTGGAATCCATTGGCTCTGCAGAATTAAGAGATCAAAACCACTTTCAGCTCTCGGATAACATAGGAGGATTTGGGAAGTTTTTCCCAAAATTTGAAATCTGTAACTTACCCTAAAATTTTCCCCATCACCCACTGTCAGGTTGTCTAGCTACACTGGGAAACTCTTAAGGATTTAATTTTTTTTCTTGAGAGTATTTTTACTTGGATTCTTGCCCTGATAATGAAACATAACAATTGGGCTCTATTTTTTGTCATTTTGTCAAGTCTAACTTTTGTCAAATTTGATTCAAATGGTTAGCTAGCCTGCAAAGGATTTCTTTGAGTACCTCAGAATACGTCCTGCTCTAGATGTATGGGATAAGATGAAAGGAACATCAGTACCCCAGAGCTGTAGAAAACACCTTAGTGGACATCTCTCAAGAATCCACATAAAGTGCTTGTTCTCTTGTGTTTGCAAGGAAGGATTGTTTACAGGGCTTCAGGGCTTAGGAACTTTCAAGCATGAGTCACAGTAACCACGAGCAAGGGTCACTCGTTTGTAACTCTCTTGGTGATTGTTGTCTCCATTTTTTTCCTGTGGAAAGCAGCTCCATAAAAGCAGATGAAAACCTAATGTGTTTGCAATTTGCAGAGATTCCCAACTGAGAAAGCTTACTACATTGCTAAAGAAGTAGCAACCACAGAACGAACATACCTGAAGGACCTTGAAGTCATCACAACGGTATGTTTACTTGAGCATTACTCATGAAGCATGTGAAGCTCTAGTCAGCACTAGTATTTCATCTGCTCTATTTAACATGTTAACTGTTCCATGCTACTTTTATATTCTGCACAGTAGGTATTCTCTATAGTGCACAAGAGTGCAGCTCTAGGGAGGAAATAACACAAAAAAGCAGAAAGTAGAGGTTTGCACTGTGGTTAGTAACATGCACTATGAAACCATATCAGGTTGTGGAACATGGGACACAGTTCAGTTATTTTTTCTTGCTCTCATACTTGGTGGTTGTAATTACTAAAAATGCCTGTGGGTTTTCAGTGACTTCTCTTTGAACTGAAGTAGCTCCCTAGGGAGACGTACAAATGTTTTCTCCTGGATCAAATGCCCTCCATTGTACATGAAATATTGTAGAGTACCTGTTTGAATTATTCTGATTTTTCAGTAAGTGAAACTGTCTGTTAAATGAGTCATTGATTTATCAGAGGAGTGTGATTATTAAAATCACCAAGGCAAATACAGACACACTGATAGTCTTGTTTAACTTCCAAGAGTAGTGTGCACAAGATTTGGCCCTAAAAAACAGTTGTCTGTAAAGGGCACTGGATCCAAAACCTCTCCTGGTATCTCAACAGGGCTGTCAGCTCCAAACCTCCCAGCTCTTCAGTCACTCATTGTGTGAAACTGTGAGGTGCGTTGCCACCTCCTGCATTGAGTGTTGTGGTAATGAGGACATGCTGCAGGGGAGATTCTGCTGGTACCAGCTGGGAAACAGGGAGGGACACCTTCTCCTCAGCTTCTCATCTGTCCCAGGAGCCCACATGGCAGACACAGTTGATCTGACGCCAGCTTAGACGTAACCAACATAGGGTGGAGCAGCGTGGTTGTTACAAGCAGCAAGATAGCTGCGGCCACACTGCCTGCTCACCCAGGCTCTCTAGAGAAGCCAGGCCAGTGAGAGCAGAGGTCAGGTTCCATGGAGTGATGGTCATCACCTGCAGTCTCAACAGCAGGTATGCTGTTTTCATCTTCTATTTCACCCAGTGACTGCAGAAACAGAAAGTTTCAGCTCTTCAGAGCTAAACTCCAGTTCCCACCCTGGCCTTTATTCTTGTGTTAGGCAAATTTGAATTTACTGTGTTACCCGGCAGCATATAACTGGCTCTGAGCTGCATACTCATCAGGCCCATCAGCTGTGCCCCACCGGTATCTGGCCCAGGAGGCCACTAGGAGTAAACAAGAAGCTTGTATCATTCGAAAAGACAGAAGGAACAAGTGTCATATGCATGAATTTTGAGACTTAGTAGTAGATGTACAGTTCTTCAGCCTTAGCTTTGCTCACTGCAGAGATAAAGCTAGGGAGAGGGAGGCTTGGGAGAGTTCTTTCTTTATCCCAGGTCGGGGTCAGCTCCAGCTGATGCAATCAAGACTTCTGTAATAGCCTTCAATGGTCCCGACAGCATTCTAGGCACAGCTGGAATCCCCCTGGGCAGTGAGGAGGGGTAGTAGTGTTACCATTAGGAATATAATATTCTGTGCCACTTTGGCAAGCTCTCAAGTCCCATGGCTTTACATCACCCTTGTGTCTACTAGAGTGAAATAAAAAGAATAGGGAACAAAACTGAGCAGAAGACTATCACAGTTTTAACAGTGCCTGGTGCTGACTCTCCTATTTTCTGCTACTAGCATCCAGCCTTGGAAGCGCAAATTACTGTCCAGCTTGGTTCACTTTGCAAAGTGCATGATGTTCTCTGTCCACACACAACAAAGTGAGCTTGAGTGCTCACTGTACCAGCTGCCTGTCAAAGGGATTCCACACAGAAAAAGGAAATGCAGAGCATATTTTTCATTTTTACTGGAATGTATGCAAGTGTTGCCAATGTTTCAATATGCTTTCTCTTGCAGCATTTGCAAATTCAGTCTATATTGACCAACCAGTTTGGGCTTGAAGAGAATTTTCAAGATTTGATCAGTGATGGCAAAGGAGAAGGGAAGGTTTTTTTAACTGTGCAGGGCCTGACAACTGATAAGAGCGCCACTTCAAACTGTAGGAGTGTCAGGAGTAGCCTGGGTTGTATTCCTAGTGCCAGCTAAATAAGGTCCTTTCTGGGTTAGGTGTATAAAGGCAGCAAATGATCACGCCTGCTGCATTCCACCCCACTGATAATTTTGCTTCTTTTTTCTTTGTAGTGGTTTCAGAGTGCAGTGAGTAAAGAAGATTGCATGCCTGAAACATTGAAAAATCTTATTTTCTCCAACTTCGAACCTTTGCACAAATTTCACACAGGTTTTCTCAAGGAAATTGAGCAGAGACTTGCTCTGTGGTAAGATGTTGTTTGTTATTTAGCTTTGTTATTTCATGCTGTTTAGCATTTTTGCATTCCCTTTTGCTTACTCTTTGTGATCTACTGTAGTGATTCATTTGTGAAAGTCACAGATGTTGGTTATTAACAGATCGGGTATGTTGAATCATGCTTTGTTTGTGTTTACTTGACAAACTCAGTTGTTCGGATACCTCAGTCAGGTATGCAAATGAGATGATAATTCTAGATGAAGCCTTCTCTTGCCAAATGTCAGTGTTTCTCTGTTGTGGCTTTTCTGAAAAACATGTTGTAAGCAAGGCTTGCAGAGAGAGCGACGAAGGACCAAGTTCTGTTTCTGTCAAATAGGTATAGGCTGTGGGATTTCAGACACCAGCTTCCTATTCTGCAGTACCACAGCTTTGACACTCTCAGGGTCTACAGTGGACTTTACACATGGACAGTGTTAGAAGAGGACACTGGACATAAAACTTATCTATCCTTAACATAATAGTGGCTGTAAAATATGACATTTTTGTGAAATAGTTATGAAGTGAGTAATTGTTCACTGGCAAGACTCTTAACACACCTCATTTGACCACTGATATCTGAGCAGAGGCAGCACACAGAAGCCCTCTGCTTGCTGCTATTAGACCTGTTAGATTGTCTTGCTCTGTGTAGGCATTTTGTGGTAGTTTGTTTTTGGTGCTGGGAGTCCAACTTTTCTTTCTGAGTTAGAAAAGTGACAATGAGAAATTGTGTGAAAGCATATCAGGCCTGGTAAGTGCTAATCAGTCTAAACCCTAACTAATTAATCCAAGCAAAAGATAAATGCAGTCTTAGAGTTTGTAACTTTAGCTCTTCTGACGTGATGAGCAATGTCATTGGTTGAGAGCACAACACGTTGCAGACTAGTGCTATCCAAACCCACTCTGCACTGTTCCAGAATTAGCAGGAATTTTCTGGGAAGAGAGGAATGTGACACTGCCTCATAAAGCTGACGTCCTCAACCAGGACGCTGTGGTTGAAGTTTGCAATAAGGTTACTCCTTAAGCATGTGCTGCACTGCAGCTCTGCCCGCGATTTTCATCCAGTCAGGATTCTTACTGGTGTTAGTTACTTTCCAGTAAGAAACATTCGTTGCAGGTACTTCAAGAAGGCTCTTGCAAATGTTATAAAATAGTGATTGTTTCTCCAACCACAGTGTAGGTCTATCAATAGTTGTGGTTAATCCCCAACTAGTAGAGGTTAAGAAAAGGAAAATCTGAAATGGTGAGAAAAGGAAAATTTATACAGTTAGTGAAGGGACAAGTTCTGTTCTCTTATCAGACCAGTCTTATCTAGTGAGTTTGAGGGATGCTGATTCCTAGGGTGCATGTTGAAAGAGATTCCCCCTAGATCCTCCTGGTCGCTGGGAGCATTACCTACCAGTGGATGGCAAATTCCTGTTCAGGTGTGATGTTTTTCAAAACTCAGTTGATGCTGCCACAACAGCCTGCTGTGGAAAGGTGGTATTGTAGTAAGTGGAGAGGATGTATGTTAAAAGAAAAAAAGAGTACTTAGGCTTTTAGATTTTCCATGATTTTATTTTGTTTGTCCAAGTTACTTTTCATAGAGCTGGCTAAACTTTTTGTTTACCAGCTTTTCGTTGTATCTTCTTGGGACATAAGCCAGCAACACAACCACTTGCTCACTCCTTCTCGGTGGGATGGGGGAGAGAATTGGAAGGGTAAAAGTGAGAAAACTCATGGGTTGAGATAAAGACAGTTCAATAGGTAGAGGAAAACTAATCCACAAAAGCAAAGGCATACAAGAAATTCATTCACTGCTCCCTATCATCTGGTAGGTGTTTAGCCATCTCCAGGAAATCGAGGCTCCATCACAGCTAATGGTTAATTAAGACAAAGGCCATCACTCCAAATGCCCCACCCCTTCTTTTTTCTTCTCCCAGCCATTTATTGTTGAGGATGATGTCATATGCTATGGAATACTTTTTGGTCAGCAGGAGTCAGCTGTCCTAGCTGTGTACCCCCCAATTTCTTGTGCACCTCCAGCCTGCTTGCTGATGGGGTGGTGTGAGGGGCAGAAAAGGCCTTGACTCCATCTAAGCACTGCTCAGCAGTGACTAAAACATAGAATCACTGACTTGGTTGAGTTGGAAAAGACCTTTAACATCATCAAGTCCACCCATAAATCCAATACTGTCAAGTCTACCACTAAACCAAGTCCCTAAGTGCGATGTCCATACATCTTTTAAATACCTCCAGGGATGGTGACTCCACCACTTCCCTGGACAACCTATTCCAATGCTTGACAACCCTTTCATTGTAGTAATATTTCCTAACATCTAACCTAAACCTCCCCTGATGCAGCTTGAGGCTATTTCATCTCGTCACTTGTTGCGTGGGAGAAGAGAGCAACACCTGCCTCAACACAGACTCCGTTCAGGTAGTTGTAGAGGGTGATAAGGTCTCCCCTCAGCTTCCTTTTCTCTGGATTAAACAGCCCCAGTTCCCTCAGTCACTCCTTGTAAGACTTGGGCTCCAGCCCTTTCACCAGCTTCCTTGTCCTTCTCTGAACACATTCCAGCTCCTCAATGTACTTCTTGTAGTGAGGGGCCCAAAACTGAATCCAGTATTTGAGGTGCAGCCTCACAAGTGCCAAGTACAGGACCACAATCACTTCACTGGTCCTGCTGGCCACACCATACTTGAGACAAGCCAAGATGCCATTGGCCCTCTTGGCCACACTTTTGTCTCATATTCAGCCGGCTGTTGACCAGCACCGCCAGGTCCTTTTCCACCAGGCAGCTTTCCAGCAACTCTTCCCAAGCCTGTAGACCTGCATGGGATTGTTGTGATCCCAGTGCAGGACCTGACATTTGGCCTTGTTGAGCCCCATACAACTGGCCTCAGCCCATCCACCCAGCCTGTCCAGGTCCCTCTGTAGAGCCTCCCTTCCCTCCAGCAGTTCAACACTCTCGCCAAACTAGGTGGCGTTGGCAAATTTACTGAGGGAGCACTCGATCTCCTCCTCTAGATTACTGATAATACATCCCTGACTTAGCACTGTTTTCAACAAAACAAAGCCCCATACAAAATATAATGAAGAGAATTAACTGTCCCAGCCAAAACCAGCCTGCAATGCTATGGTTTCACAGAGCTGCAAACGTCAGCTTAAGGTTCTTGATATAATATTTAAACTGCAACTACTTTTTGATATGACGTGCTGACCTGCTATAAAGTTACTCTGCAATCCAAATTTGTTAAAAATATTCTGCTGAGGTAACTATGTCCCAGCTGGGCACCTCCTTCTGACTTTGCCAGCTCAGCAGTTGTGTGTCCTTCCAGTTAGCGTAAAGCTATTGGGAATTCTCTGTCAGCTGCTCTGATTCAATTGGTAGAAATGCAGTCACCTTCTTGCCCCTGCTCTGCATCCAGCTTGCAACCGGCAGCATGAGTTTACCTAAGTAATGCCACTGTTGTAGACATTGTTTGCTTTTCAAGTTATGGAAGATTTGAATATGTGCCTTAGTAAGGGAGGCAGATTTGCTAGCAGGTGTTATTTTGGAGGTGTTGGTGTTTTTATATTATACTGCAGATGCTGAGATAAGCTGCAAGCAGTAAACTATCCTATAGAGACTACTGCTTAATTAAGTAGTGAGTGACAAAAATAAACAGCCCCTCAATGTGTAGAAGGAGCTGGTGGACATGTGGTAGGGAATTTCCATCAGCGTGCTCGAAGTCACTTAGCTCAGTGCCCATACCGTCGTGATTCTACCTCTGTCATAGACTCCAGGTGGTTTTTAACCAGCAGGTCTCTATTCACCACCACGGCCAGAGCCTTTGCATCAGCTATGTAGCTCCTCGCAGGCCTGGCTGAGCTGGTGGCATTGCTGCAAGCAAGTGGAGGCAGGAGGCACCACCTCATTTAAATCTGACTTATCTGTCAGCTCTTTTTAAATTTCCAGGCAGGTGGAGAACGGAGAAAGATGGGACCTTGTCCCAAGACATGAGCATGCTCTGTGTTTGTCAGAGGGTAAGCCTTTGAATGAAGGTGTTTAGGACTTTTTCAAACTACTGGAAGCCTCTAGCTACTGAGGTGTGTGTTGTAGGAGCTTGTCTGAGAGGAAGAACCTTCCACAAGCAGTCATTTGTGATCCCCTGGTGAGCAGGATGCTGGGTTTTATCAGCTTAATATGCAGTTCAGCCTGCTTGCTCTGCCTAGACATCATCAGTGTGCATGCCTAAGACTTGTTTCAAACCTTTGTGCTGTGTGTTGAAAACTCTTACAGGAGGCCATTCCCTGGTCTCTTAGGACCAGGATGATGTTGAAGCTAATGCTCTACAAAAGAGCTGTGAGGAGAGCAAGGTTAGGGGAGGACCGCATCTAACAATTGTTAGATGGTTCTGGGCTTTTAGTTTGTTAAAATACCTGTAGGCTTTCAGTATTTGACTCAAAGTTCAGGTTGTGTGCATTATTAAAAGCATCGCTGGCTTGCTCGAAGGCTTCTGAACTGTTTGAATCTGCTGTCAAAGGCAGACTGTTTCCTACTGAACACCTTAGGGGCTGGTATTCTTTTTACTCGGTTGTAGATTCTGGCAGGTCTGATTTGTTACTTTAGACAATACACCCCTTTTTCACTTTACTACTGCATTTCCTAAGAGCAGCAGATCTCGTGTCTAGTGCACAGTGAGAAAGTTTTTAACAAGACATGAACTGATGCTGGCACCGATAGCCAACTGCAGAAAATAGGAAGTTGCTGCATTTTTCACGGCCCGAGTTTGTTGCTGGCCACGAAACTGAGCAGATTCCTGGTGGTTTTGTTGCAGAGCATCCTAAGATCAGTCATACCATGCTCTGGTCAGTGTTTCTGCCCTGCCTATGCTGTTGCTGGGTCAGTGAAGTAGCCCATGAATCTCAGCAGTTGCCCCAAGTGTGCTGAGCCCTGTCTTCACGAGACTGACCATGTTCCTGGAATCGAGCAAAAATATCCCACTAGAGGTTTTGTGGTTTGAGGAGGGGAAGCGTGACCTTTGGTGGATGCTGGCTGGCAGCAGGCAGGCATGGAGCTCTGAAGAGGAGGAAAGAATTGCTGCAAGCTGCAAGAGGTGAGAGAGGGAACAATGCTGTCAGGGCCAGGAGAAGTGTATCCAGCACCTGGGCACCCATGTTCTGGCTACCAGGACTCTTCCAGCCTCAGCAAGGCTTTAGGTGCAAGGGCAGGAGTTCTCAATGCATTTTTGCTGGGAGGAAATAAAAGAGAAGTATCTCAGTGACTTAAAGCTGGCTCCCATTTCCCAGGGCCTGAGAGATTTTATGGCAAGAAGGAAGAGATGTGGGCAGTGCAGGCAGAGCATGGTATGCTCCGTTAACACCTGGCCAGTTGAAACTGAGAAGTCAGTTAGGTCTTGCTCCTTCATTTATCTAAGCTGTTTAACAGGCCGTTCTTTTGGGCCACAAACACCATTTTCCAGCCAAAAAAATTGAGCTCATCTTCCCACACCCCTTTAGATGTTTTTATTACAAGTTTCCAAATGTTTCTGTAAATTCTGAGGGAAGATGGCAAATGGAGGATCATAAATTTCCTCCTTGGTCGGTGGCTAAGCACTGACAAGAGCAATGCTAGGACATGCCAGGATAGCCATTTCTGTCCTAGGAAGGCCTATCAGGTAGTGTGAATCTGCATTTTGGGCATTATCCATGTGCTAGGAAGAAAAAGTGTTATTAGTTTCCAGAAATGCAGGCAGCCTTACCGTCTGCCAGGGAAGGCAGTAATTTGACTCCCAGCTCACAGGCACTTCTGAGGAAAGCTGCTACTCAGTGCTACCAGATGTGACTGAAAAATGTGTGACTGGTGATAATTTGAAAAATAAAAGCTCTTAGATCTTAGCATATGAAAGGAGGAGGCTCCATCAGGATTCATGGAAGCCAGTTTGAAAACCTGTAATAAAAAGCACTTGAGGAGGTGTAAGAAGATGAGCTAAATGTTGATTTATTAACCATTTTTTTGTTTCGGAAGTAGTACTTGCAAAGAACAGCCTGATAAACAGTTTATATAAACAAGACAGCAGTCCTTATCTACCTTCTCAAATGCACAAGTGCTGACTGTTCAGCGGGTTCTGCGTGCCTGGTGAGGAGGGATGAAGAGGACAGTTTCAAAAGTGCATTTGTCCAATGTACAGACATGAAGTATGTATTTGTAGTATAAATCTCTAGAGTCATACAGTACCGATTCCTGAGACAAAGACATTAAGAGGGGCTTGTTGCCAGTGAATTGCACTCACTTTCGAGAGGGCAGTTTGCATGGTTGGTGTCCATTTTGGGTACTTTTGGGGATTACAGCCATGCTGCACCCAAATGAATATGAAAAGGTGGGAGAGAAATAGCTTGTCTGTGATCCATTAGTCGCACTCAGAAACACAGCACATTCATCTCTGCAGCTCTCCCTGGCAGGATACAGCCAGGATCATCTCTGACAGGGTGACACAACAAGGTATGTAATGTTGTTGTGTTTTCAGTGTATTTCCATGTGATGGTTTGACTTGCTTTGATTTCTTACCGTTTACAAGCATTAATGATGCGTACTTGCTGTCAGACGGGTTTCTCCCACAATAGGGATAGCTAGCCCTAAGTCTTTAAATATGCGCACACTCTCTGAAGGCTTGGTGGGACTCTAGGAAGCTCTAATGATTTCATCGGTACATTTCTTAGGCTCCGAGCAGTGTTTCATGCACCCCTTACTACTGAAAGGACAGCTGCAACATCAGCTGGAAAGGGCAAAGAAATAAGAGACACTGTGTAATAGCAGGGCGTGAGCAAGAAAGTGAATGCTTTGCTTTTATTGACTCTTCTTTTCCAGTTACAAAATATTTTCTCTTATTTAAAAGGCAGCTATGATGGAAAATGTTAAAATTATTTCATAGTTTTAGAACTTTAGTTAATAAGACTCATTACAGTCAGGAGTGTGTAAGTGCTCGAAGACAAGCTATAGTATCCCGGAGGAGGAAGATGCTGTTTCTGAGGAAGTAACAGAAGGTCATGCACTGTAAATGTAATTTGTTGCGATTGTGAGGGTTTGTTGGGTTTTTTTTCTGCAATTGAAAGGCTGCAATCAAAATTTTTTGTGTTCACCTGGGAAAAAATAAAATCTGTTGAGCTATCTCTCTTTCAATCACAGAATCAATCATAGAATCATAGTATTACTTGGTTGGAAAAGACCTTGGACATCATCCAAGTCCAACCGTGCTTGTCTGCTACTAAACTATATCCCTGAGCGCTACATCTACCCACCTTTTAAATATATCCAGGGATGGTAACTCAACCACCTCCCTTGGCCCTTCTTTGCCTTCCCACTATCCCCATTGAATTTCTCTTCCTTCTTCTAGCATTCCTAGATAATTGAGGATAGATTAGGCCATCTTGTGATTTTTTTCCCATTCATTTTTTAATTATGTGTCCTGAGAAGCTTATGTATTTGAAAATCCAGCATAGCTGCTTGCGCAGTCCCTGTAAGTCAAGCTTGTGGCAATTTTAGTAATATTTGTAAGGTAATGCCCAAGTTTCTAATCAAGTATAAAAGTTGGTCTCTTTCTCTTTGCTTGCAATTGTACTCTTGCATTCCTGTAAAAAAGGAAAGGCCTATTTGGAGAAAACTGGTTTCTACAGGGTTTTCAGTGGCTTTAGACCTCCCCACACAATATCAGTGGAGTAAGGGCATATGATGTGTGGGGAAAAACCTCCTACATAGTCTATGGGTCATAAATCAGCTCCTGATGGAAATTTGTAAGAACCTAGTCCCTGAGCTCAGTCACTGGCAGATAGATACTGTGTCCAAACAGTGACCCGTGAAAACAAGAAGTAAGAAGAACAATTTAGCCATCGATGCACAACGAATGAGCAGCTTCTTCCCCCCCAGCAAGCTGAGTGTTGTTATTCAAAATTTACACCTCAGGGAGAGCTCTCTTCACTGCTGCTGTGCTTTGGACTGTTGAAGCAGTAAGACACCATCTGATGGGTCGGGCGTTTGGTTCTTATTTTCATATTTTATGTATTTGGATGCTATCTTCTTGGGGTTTCTTTTCTTCTTGTTTACTTAGGATTTGCACATTGAAGCACTGGGGAAGAGCACAGGGTAGCGTAGGGGTTACTCTGTGAAGTCCAGTCAGAGGGCTGGCTGGACTGGAGGATGGAGGCAGATGTGAAGCCATCACGTTCTCCCATGCCTGGCTTCACCTTTCCCTGTCCCTTTGCTCCACATCACAGCCTGCATGCGTATGCACCATCTCTTGCAAGATGCAGCATTTGTATAGAAACAAATAACCAGAGCAGGAAGAACGTTTGGAACAAACAGCAATACCCAGCCATCACATTTCTGAATTTTCTTAGGGTTTTATTTCTTCCAGCAGTACGTATCTGCCTGCAGCACAGGTTACCTCTGCTGGCCTGGGCAGAGGGCTCTGGTACGATTCCACTCTACACTGTTCAGCAAGAAGCTGGATTTTGGGGGAACAACCTTTTCTCCCTCCTTGTCACTCTGCCAAGATGCAGGGTAGGATTTGAAAGCTCTCAGGCTGTTTTAAAAAAAAAGCCTTGGACCAGTCTGTAGCCAAAGCCAATCAAGGGGAATGTTCCTGATGCTTTCATGTGACTGATGTGATGAGATGCTGTGCAAGCAGTCGGTGTTGGCTGTGCTGAGTAGGGGCCAGGGGGTCAGCTTTTAGGAAATAAGGACCTGACTGTTCAATGAACAACAGCACTAAATATTAACTGAAGCTCACAAAGCAGTCACTCTGACTTTGGTTGGCTTGAGGTCAAGTTTCGAGTAGCTAGCTAGTAGGCAAGAAATGTGCAACAAGTATTCCAGCCAACCTTTATGTAGCCTTGAGGTCATAAAAGCGACTTCTATTTAGATATAGCAGTCTGGAATGATCTGCTTAATGTTTATCTTGGCAGTAAATCAGAAAGGTACCAAACTGCTGAAGTCCATTAGATTAACTCAAGTGTAGAGACATAAAACAGGATCCAGGCAATGCCAGAGAGTGAAAGAATAACACATAAAGCAAGAATTCTTCTAGAGATAATTACCAAATACCATGTCGTTACTGGCAGCAGCACAAATTCATCTGGCTTCATCATTTCTGGGATTGTGTGCAGAGGCACAGTGAGAACCATTTGGGATGGGATGCTGCATGCTGGCTGCACAGGTGGAAGGCGGCTTTCCCTTGCTTCCTAACAGTGCAGGGCTACTGCCTTGGACCTCAAATAGTTGTGGTTTTCAGTTGGGAGCACTTTGATATGCACCACTTTGAGCAGAGCTTTAGTGGCTGGAAAGTTTTACCTACAACCTCTCAGAAGACATCTCTGGGGACTGCTGCTGGATGGATAAAACATGGGGGAAGGGAAAGACAAGGAAGAGCATAGAGGGGAGATGACTTGACAGACAGAGGCTTCCTGGAGAGAGAAGTTGGACATTGGACTTTTATCTTCAGATAAATGTCAAGACTGTAGTCTTGTAATGTCCATGCAAACCTCCGCTGTTCCTTGCAATACAGACCATTACTTGGTCATGTTTTGACTATGGCAGTATCTATATGATCATAGAATCATGGAATGGTTTGGATTGGAAGGGACCATGAAGGTCATCCAGTCTTTAATGTAGTGCTTTTTCAAAACTGGCAATGCTGATTAAAGGTACCATTGACACAACACAACTTCCTACCCCAGTGTAACCTTTAAGTTCAGAAAAAACAGCAAATCTCGTCGAAAACTCTATTTTTCTTGCTTAAATACTCATGTGAGTACCTGGGAGAATTAACACAATAGGAAATAATTACAGACAGCCTATGAAATAGGTTATAGTTCAAATGAACATGGAGCAATCCCTTGTTTATCATCTGAGTGTCTTTGTTGATGGATAATTTAGGAGATGTTCCTGTGCAGTGTTCATAAGCTGTGCCCTCCACCTTTCCCAATTAGCAAGTCGTGCAGAGAGATTATCCAGTGTGAACATAACCATATTTAACTTTACAAAACAAAGAATACAGCTGCATATGCATCTGTTCATGCAATAATATTCTACATGCCTTACCATTGAAAGTGTATTCCTTATATTCCTACCAACAGCTGCATCCTCTATGATTTGGTAAGTGTGGGACCTCTCTGGCTAAATTGCTCGTACTAAGGAATGCAGAGATTTACCATCTGGTTGTCTGCTTATTCCTTCACTGCACACAGAATTTTCTTAGAATTCTGAATTGCTGCCAGTGGGTGAAAAGCAACATATCCATTTAGCAAATGGATATGGACAAAACCAAGGGCCCGTTATCATTGGGTTCATTTACAGTGTGGTCATATGCGTTTCTTTGGTTAACCTGCTGTTGCTCACACCAGGACTGGGTCTGTCTCCCAGCTGTTAGATGTGGGAGTTGAACTGAATTTAAAAAATTGAGAACAGCACATAAAAAGCCATGCTGCGGGAAACTTGGATGCAGTATTAGAAGTTGGAAATGGGAGGAGGACAGGGCTTTGCCCTACACCGCCTTAGCAATTTTCTTTTGAAAACCAAACTTGATTGGAACAGCTCTGTAACAGCTAGGTTCTTATGTTAATTATTTTTCCTCACGTGTTTTCAAAACAATGAGTTTGGATCCAGTCAGAGTGTGGCATCCCTGTCTGTCTCACACATGGATTTAGAAGCAGGAATATCTTTTTCATCAGGAGCTGGGTTTCTTCCAAATGGAGCACCCACCCCAATGCAGCTGAGTGGGTGGGAGGGGAGCAGTTTGCATTTTTAATACCAAAAGTGACATGTTGAAAGTAAGTTCCCTGCCAGTGTGTTACACTTACAAGTCAAACTCAGATGCTGAATGGATTAATTTCTTTTTTGTCCCACTGTCCCTTCCATAGGCAGAAAGCGTTTCAGAGGAGGAACGCCTGTGGGTCCTGTGTCAGGATGCAACCCTTGTTCCTGAACAGAATTATGCTTCTGCTCTAAGCTACTTATTGTGATGGAATTTTGATGTCTGTCTTTTTCTCGAGCCATTTCCAGCCTTCTTTGGTGTCTTTAAAAAGCTAGCAATTTTCTTTAAAGGTCTAATCCTTGCGTTGAGTGCCTGCCCTCCTTGTTGTCAGCAGTGCAAGCCAGGCTGGGTGAAGGGTGTACCATACCTGGGAATTACATATCCATTAGGAAGATTCCTCGCATGCTCCTGAGTGAGGGAGCGTGGGGGTCAGGAATTTAAAAGGAATAAGCTATTGAGTTCCTTTCTGTGATTATAAGTGATTATGTGGTTTTATTGCATGACTGAAGAGTGTGATATTTCTGTTGCTGACAGGGAAGGCCGCTCTAATGCTCACATTAAAGGAGATTACCAAAGAATCGGAGATGTTATGCTAAAGAACATTCAGAGTATGAAGGTAGGAATGATCCTATAACTATTAAGCTTTGACATGGAATAGAATTACTGAGCTTTTAATTTTCATATATTACCTCTTGTGCTGGTTTTTTCCAATTGTAATCAGAGCTTATACTGTAAAAATTTCCTTTGATGAAGTATCAAGTGCTTGGTGAGCACTGAGATTTCAGAATTGCTAGCTGATTTTGAATTGTCCCAGCCTCTTTCCTCAAACTGCTCTCCGAATATAGAACACAAACACAGAAATTCATGAACATTTCATATCCAGCTCTTTTTCCTTTCAAATAAGAAGGCAAAACATCAGAATTTGTGTGGCTGAATAGGCTATTCAAACGCAGAATATGCTTGTGCATGCAAATGTAAATGTTAAGATATTGCAGGAGTAGTGATTGTAACTTGGATATTGATTTGATTTAGGAAACTTACATTTGTGCACTACAGTGCCAAGTTAGGTGCAAGGGTTTTGAATAAATACAAATAATTGACTTTGATCTCTGTAAAGCTAAAAGCAAAAATGCTTGTATGGAGTGTAAGTCTAGGTGTAATGTTTAACAGACTTTGCGTCTGTTCTTAGTTTTGCCAGAGTAGCATTTTTTATGCTCCACGTTACTGAACAGACAGTGTGGAAGGCAGGCACGGGAGCCTGTGAACACCCTACAGGCTTTTACAGTAAAGATGGATAACACATAGCTCACCTTATTAATGCATCTGTGCATCCAGGTCAGTGTGTGGCAAAACATGATACTGCACCTTTGGCATGTGGCTCTCAAAGAGCTTTCAAAACTCTCCAATAAATCTTTCCTTGGCGTTTGCCACTTTGGCATTTTGCAGTTAGTAAATGGAGCAGCCTGAGTCCTTGGCTGGAGGAAAGGACAGTTTAATCTTTACAGCTCTCCTGAGACGTTAGTTAGTACTGGGGTTATCTTTCAGAAGGACAGAAGAAATGAAGAGAGGTTAAGTGATGTGCAAGTGATTATACAGCAAATCAGAAAAAGAGAATGTGGAAATCTTGATTTATAGTCCCCAACACAGACAGCTCTATCGTCAATAAGGCGGCCTTTCCCTTTCTGAACTTTTTTTTATGGGAAAAACTGCTTTTTCCCATAAAGACGCAGTTTGGAGGCATTGGAAGAAACGCAGGGGGCATTTTTCTGCTTCCATCCCTGCTCTCATCAGTACATACCTTTTCACAAACAGTTTTTTGTATCTCAGCTTTTGACAGACTCTGCTTCTGCTCTTGGTACCCTGCAACGTTAAATTGTCTGTCCTTCACTGTCTGCAAATCCCTCTGTGGCGTGAGGGTAATGGCAGCATAGAGTTCTGACTGTAACTTAGACCTGTCAGGGTGCTTCCACCTTTGCCATTCTTTTCCCCTTTCGGGGATTTTGTTCCCTTTGCTTTGAGAACCAGCACTGCTGATAAGCACAGATATGCAGAGGATAGAGTTAAACACCAATTTGACTTAAAGAACTGGACAGCATATTATGAAGTTATTTAAAACTCCACATATTTATCATGAGATCGATTAAAAGACCCAAAAGCTGACACTCCTTGTTTAATTAACATAAGAAAGAAGTTAAAAACAAGTAATTAATGGCCAGCCTCTCTAGTAGTCCAGAGGGCCTGCTGTGTCTTTGCTTGAGTTACAGGCTTGTAAAATGAACATGCAGCGTATAGGGGAAGCAGCTTGGCTGTAGGGAAACTATATTTCTGGTAAAGATGTCACAAATTACGGGAAAGGGGGAGTCGATTGGAAATATGTCAAAAACCACAAGCTGTAGAATAAGCCAAACTGTCCCCTCAAGTCCATTCAACATAAGCATTCCATTCCTTTTGGTTGCTGGCTAATATTCCACCAGGTACTAGGAGACTCTTTTTGCTGTTCAGAGAAGTTCTGCACATCCTGAAGAACCAGTTTACCTTTTGCAAAACACGAAGCCCGTGTATTAGTTATTAAAAAAAAAATACTGATGAATTATTTTAAATGGGACTTGTGAATGTCTGTGATACCAAAACATTAATGAGGTTATATATTTCATGCAAACTTCATTCACTTGCTAGTGCACAACTCCTCTGCTGCCGGTGGTTTCATCTTAGAGACTGCACTAAGGAGAAGAGGAGTTAATCAAAAGATGAAGAACTCTACCATACCCATTTCTGTCAGGGAGCTTCTCTGTTTTGTGTTTGTGTGCATTCCCAGGAGATGCAACTTTTCATTGATAATAGGGGAGCAGAAGTGACAGGTGCATTTGCCTGCACCTCAGTTCCCCAAAAGCACCTAAGGGAACTAGGGCAACCAAATCCCCTCATTCTCATAGAAAAATCCCGTTTTCTTTCCAGCTCTGCATTTACATTGTCTAACTCTCTCCCTGTTGCACCTACACTTGCAGAAGCTGTGTTTGTGTCATGTTCTTGCCTTTGGATTTCTCACTGACACGAGACTTAGCTTTGTTTACTCATGTATTCCTGTTTTACAGGAAATGCAGAGGGGGCAGGGGTTTGTACTTCAAACAAGCAATGACATTTCTCCTTTTCAAGTGAATATCAGGACCGTTGTGTTGTGCAGTGGTTTGGTTTGCAAAATCCCAACTGCTGTGTTAGATGGAATTTTTTTATTGGAATAGGTTTGGGCTGACTCATGTCTCACAATGGCTGCTAATAGCTCTACCACATGCTCTTTTCTTTGTGCATATAAAGCAACTGACAATTCACCTGTGGAAGCACAATGAGATTTTAATGGAGTTGGAGAATGGGATCAAGAACTCTCGCAAGCTGGAGAACTTCTGCAGGGATTTTGAGCTACAGAAAGTCTGCTACCTGCCTCTCAATACCTTCCTTCTCAGACCTTTACACAGGCTTATGCACTACAAACAGATAATGGAGAGGCTTTGCAAGCACTACCCGCCAAGCCACATAGACTTCAGGGATTCAAGAGGTAAGTGAGAGAAAAGACACCAGATCCTAGAGCTGGGGAATGCATCCAAATTCGTTAGAGATGCATGGCTGGACAAAACAAGTAAATCAAAACAGTTGAGAGGTTGGGAGAGAGCACAGGGAACATGCCATGTGTGCTTGTCTTGTTCCTAGCTTTCCCTAGAGATCTGCTAGGAAAACAGAATGTGTTGGGCCAATTCCTAAGTGAACCCTTGGTCTGACCCAAAGCGGCTGCTGTTAATTACATCTTCAAGCCTTATTTAACTTTATTTGTTACTTTTCCAGACATACAGGTTATTTATTCTGTTACCATCTGTAGAGTTAGTCAGCACAGAAGCACTTGGGCAGGGAGCAATGCTCAGCATGACTGCAGATGTTAGGTGAGTTAGCTGGCTAAATTCCCTTATGTGCCAGGCAAGGATGTCCACAGCAGACAACACACAAAACGGGGAGGTAACTTGACCTGTAGCAATAGGAAATGCCGCAGAAATCTGTGGCACTGAAGTGCTGCATGACACAGGTATTTGCCTAAATGTAGCTACTGCCTGAAGGGTTCGAAGAAATGCAGAGGGTAGTGGCTTCCTTTCTCCTAGCCAAGGCTAGATGGTGGGTGTGATGTGTCCACTCCCTCCTCCCCAGCGCATGCAGCAGCCATCAGGGTTTGATTCCTGCTCCGCTTTTGAAATGGGCACAAACACAGGATTCAGGGATGAATATAAGAGACCATGAGAAGGACAGTGTGACTGGGGGACACCATCATTCTGGGATTGGTCTCTCATTAAAGGGTCTGCAGTGTGTAAAGTCAGAGTGTAAAGGAAGCAAAAGAAAAAGGGAAATGTGGATGTGGATCCAGCAGAGAGCATGTCCCCCACTAGCAGGTGGATGAACTGTCCACTACGCAATGATATAAGAAGGAAGAATCACTGTTACTGTTCCCTTAGCTATATGTTTTCTTCACACAAGTAGTTGTAACTGATCTTCTAGTACTGAAGTCACTCGATCAGTGTGTTCAGCCCAGAGACTGCCCATATGTCACCTATCAGGGTTGGTTGGTGATCACGTACATGATGACACTGGGAGCTAGTCTGTGCTCTGGTCCCCCAGAAAACGTCAAAGGGTGGATTGATTTTCATCTTAGTTCCCTGAGTTGACTTACTGCATTGTTGGCACAGCAAAAAGACAAGACATGGTAAGCAGCTCGGCAGCAGCCTGCACTTGGTTTGGCTTCTGCTGCCACAAAGTGGGACATCATAGTGTCTGCTTCCTCCTAGATCTCTAGATTAATTTGGGAAGTAAGAAATTAAGTCCTCTGGACAACCTGTTCATTTGTGCTCTGAATTGACTCAATTATCCCTACAAAATTAATAGAGCAAACTTCTGTTTGTCTCTTCATTGCAACACTCCACCCTCTCCCCTCCGTTTCATAAGATGATGTCTGCACTTTGAGTGTTTTTTTTAGTCTGCCTGAGTAGCTTTACAGTGTGAAGGAGAAGGGTAACACAAGAGGGGTGATGTTCGTGAGCTGAGTACTGCGGACAAAAGCCATCTGTCTTTTTGAATGTTCCTGTAAATTTTTAATAAGCATTTTATGGTTTTGTCCATCTAGCTGCTTTGGCTGAGATTTCTGAAATGGTGGCTCAGCTCCATGGCAATATGATAAAGATGGAGAACTTCCAGAAGCTGCATGAACTAAAGAAAGACTTGATAGGCATAGACAATCTGGTGATCCCAGGAAGGGTAAGTAACAGAGTTGTGATCAAGTTGTGATACAATTTCAAAGCATTAGGTGTGTTTTAGAAACTTGTTTATTAGAAGCTGCTGTGAAATTGCTTTTCTCCATATGAAACTTTTTCTCTCGTCAGACCCTGTCAAATGTAAACATAGTAATACCACAGAAAATAGCAGCCTTTAAAGTGGGAAGAGGCAATGATCTTTATTTCCTTTTCACTGATTTTATTAGGTTTATCTCAGTATGGATTTGGATGGTTGTAGGCAATTCCAAACATCTATTATATCAGAGACAGTAAAAATATAATATTTATCACAGTGTTCAGAGCTTAAGCAGTTGTGCATTTCCTCATTTCTTGGTGCCCTATTTTTTTTTAATTCAACCCTTGGTGCTAGAGCAAAGCATATTAAAGGAGAGTAAGATTTTCTGCTGGAGAACCTTCAGCCCTTCCACATTGTCTAGCTTTGAAACTCTTGGCCCTGGGGACAAGCAGTCATTTTAGTGTACACGTAATGTTAGGCAATAATTTTTGAGACAGTGTTGCCTTAAGTAAATACTTTTAATTATGTTATAAAAATGCCAACATCTCTTTCTTACTTGTCATGCTTTTTCAAAAAACGGAGGCTTGTTTCAGAATTAATGACCCTCAGTGTAGTATTTGTAGCCTCTTTTACTTTTCTGTGTTCATGTATTTCTGTGTACAGACTTGAGAATTGTCTGTTTTTCAAGCAATTTTATCCCCACCATTTCCCTGGCTTTTGTGTGCAATACCCCAAAACAGTATTTGCAGCAACTGAAATGCCAAGGAGAATGCATCACTAGACTGTTCTCACCCATTATGCATTTCTGGGAAACAGCTTGGAAGAAAAGATGAGTTTTGCATTGAACTGCAAATAATAGAATGTCCTGAGGTGGAAGGGACCCACAAGGACCATCCAATCCAACTCCTGTCCCTGCACAGGACAACCCCAACATTCACGCCATTCGTCTGAGGGCGTTGCCCACATGCTTCTTGAATATTGTCAGGCTTGGCACCACTACTGCTTCCCTGGGGAGCTGTACCAGTGGTCCACCACCACCCTATGGGTGAAGAACCTTTTCCTGATATTCAATCTAGTCCTCCCCTGGCACATCTTCCTGCCATTCTCTTAGTTCTTGTCATTAGTGGCCAGAGAGAAGAGATCAGCACCTGCTTCTCCTCCTCCTCCCCTTGTGAGGAAGCTGTAGACCACAACGAGGTCTCCCTTCAGTGTTCTTCAGGCTGAACAGACCAGGTGACTTTAGCTGCTCCTCACATGGCTTCCCCTCTAAACCCTTCACTGACTTTGTGGCTCTCCTCTGGATGCTTTCCAGTAGCTTTATATCCTTTTTATAGGGCAGCACTTGAACTTTCCCTGCAGCCCACCTGTCGGCCCTGGTGCAATCCTGCAGGATGGCTGGACTGCTGCTTGCCTTGCCATGTCCATGTCTAGTGCTGCAGCAGCGTCATGACAGAGAGGCAACTTGTTGAGCTTTCTAGGGTCTAGTTCATTTAAACGTATAAAAAAGGTAGTTTGAAGTTGATGTGCCATGGGGAAGGCAGCACCCAGCCCAGGTGTTTCTAGATTTGTGGCTGTTCCCCAGTCCCTCGCTTTGCCGCTTCCCTGGATCCCAAGCTGCCACTACAGTTTGTGCATCCCTCCAGTGATCCACAGATCATTCACTTCCATGGCAAGCCCCTCAGGACATTTCACAGCCTGTGCATCTCTCTATCACATGAAATTAAATGCTGTCATCGCTTGCTTCTGCTACCCTATTCTATTTAAAAATAGAGCAGTCTTCCTCTCCTAGGAAGCTCAAGAAAAAGGCAGATGGGAGGCAGAGCGTGTTTGCCTGCCAAGGCAAGAAGCTTTCGCCACTATGCTCTGGCATATGCCCAGGATGTTCAGCTTCCCAGCTTTTTTGACGCACTTCTGGCTCCAGCTGAGGTCCCTCTCCCAGCTCAGTACTGTCACCTCTCTTTCAGTTTGCCTGAAGGTGGCTGAACTCCATGTCTTGGAGGAGAAGGCTCACAATAGGCGATTCAGCTGTCTTTAAGGCAGCTGTAGGTAACCATCCTGTTCATATTTGTCCCAGTCTGGGGTGTCTGCTGCCGCTGAACAGGTTCCTCTATTGGACATTAAAACCTCCCATGATCAGTTGTGCTTGCAGATTGCAGTGACCTGCACCTCTTGATCGGTGTGTTTGCATGGTGCTTGCCATGGTCGTGTTAAGACTGCTAATGACCATTATGGACTACTGCATAAATAGTAATTACGATTAGTATTCTCTAGTGACATGAGCTTACTGTTAGATACTTTTTCCACCCCTTCGTCCCTGCGCAATGCAGGTACTGGACACCTCACAGCAACCCTAAGGCAACCAGAGCCTCTCTCTGAAGAGATCAATCTTCAACAGCCACTTCATGGTTAAGCTGCAGGTGATTCTGGTGCTTTATATGCCTCTTATATGCACAGTTAGGAGTAGAATGACCTTTGAAAGACTGTAATAAATAAATATAGACCTCTTGGCAGAATCTGGAGGGAGTGGCTGAAAAATGATGTTTTTGTGGGTTTCAGTTGAGTAGAAAGGTGAGCTCATAGAATCATTAGGTTGGAAAAGACCTTAAAGATCATCAGCTCCAACTGTACCTGTCCAGAACTAAATCATGTCCCCAAACACCTCATCTACGTGCCTTTTAAACACCTCCAGGGGTGGTAACTCAGTCACCTCCCTGTACATCCTATGACAGTGCTTGGTAACCCTTTCTGTGAAGAAATTTTTCCATTTATCCAATCTAAATTTCCCCGGACGTAGCTTGAGGCCATCTTCTCTTGTCCTATCACCTATCCCTTGGGAGAGGAGACCACCCCCCCACCTCTCTACAACCTCCTTTTAGATAGCTGTAAAGAGCAATACAGTCTCCCCTCAGCTTCCTCTTCTCGGGGCTAAACAGCCCCAGTTTCCTCACTCACCTCTCTTAGACTTGTTTTCCAGCCTCTTCAGCAGCTTCATTCCCCTTCTCTGGACACGCTTCAGGACCTTTCTTATCATGAGGAGCCCAAAACTGAACACAATATTCGAGGTGTGGTCTCACCAGTGCTGAGTACAGGGGGAGAATCCTGGTCCTGCTGGCCGCACCATTTCTTATACAAGCCAAGATGCTGTTGGCCTTCTTGGCCACCTGGGCACACTGCTGGCTCACGTTCAGTCGCTGTCAACCAACACCCCCAGGTCTTTCTCTGCCAGCTACAGTGTAGTTCTCAGTAAGCCCAGGAAATCCAGCATTTTGAAAGTTTCAGCTGTGCCACCTAATTCCATCCCTAAACATTCTTAAATAGTTTGATCTGAGTTAATGTACTGCATTATACGACATGAATGGTAAGTAGGGTAACTCACACTGCCAGACACATGTCCCTGGTTTTCTGCTGTTGATGGTGTCACTGATGCTCTGTGAAGAGCTCAAAATAGTTTGGGTTGGAACAGACCTTAAAGATCATCCAGTTCCAACCTCCCTGCCATGAGCAGGGACACCTCCCACCAGACCAGGCTGCCCAGGGCCCCATCCAACCTGGCCTTGAACGTCTCCAGGGATGGAGCAGCCACAGCTTCCCTGGGCAGCCTGTGCCAGTGCTCACCACCCTCATGACGAAGAAATTCCTCCTTATGTCTAGTCTAAATCTCTCCATGAAAAATATGCACCCAGAAACCAATGCAGGAGGTGGCTATCTGAAGGAATCAATGTTAGGTAGAGAAAATTTTGCTTAGTATAGTTTTCTTAAAATGAATGAAACACTATGAAAGAATGTATCCTGAAGAGAGCTAGTTTATTGTTCTATAAATATTAATAATATTTTGAACATATTTAATAGAGAAAATAAAAAGTCCTGGTGACTTATAGTCAGGCCTGTCCTGTGTTCAAGCAGTCATATTTATTTGCATTAATAGAAAGTCATCCTCATTTTTGCAGAAGGTATATATTTGTTTTGCATTTTTTTCTCACAGGAGTTCATTAGGCTGGGCAGTCTTAGTAAGTTGTCTGGAAAAGGTTTACAGCAACGGATGTTCTTCCTGGTAAGCAAGAAGACAGTTTGTCTTTGTAATGAAATTAAACAATAAGCAACTATTAGGTGAACTGTTAGACATGAATTACAGTAAGTACTTTTGAACAGTCTTATTTAAGTTAACATAATACATCACCTACATAGCTGGTTATTTAGAACTTAAGTTCTGTCCAAACTCAATATTCTCTTTGTAACTGCTTCCTACAAAGAAAAAACTTATTTTTTTTTAATATGATGCTGTGAATATCATGATAAAATAACATCTTCTGTCAACATGGTGTTAAATAAAAGCAGGGTCATTATAAAATGATAAGAGGCACCAGTGTTAGGGATCATAACCAGAAAAGAATATAGTGTAACTCCTAGTGATATGAGTGATAATCCATGTAATGCTCTCAAGACACATTACAGAATCAAGTTTCTCCACCAAATTTCAGCCCGTAAGCACCCAGCGTGTTGATGGACGTGCTTTTACTTGGAGATACATGTTGTGGCTCTTGCATTAGGAAAGGTTCTCTCCTCCCACCATTACTTGCAGCATTTTCAGGTTACAGTGATCCCACTGGATCTCTGATCCACAAGGTTCCTCCTCTCTGTTCTTCCTGGCCAGCTGACTTGCTCCCCAGTCCCTCATCCTTCTGCTGCTAAGCCTGTGGTGTTGGGGCAAAGGGATGCCCAGCAGGGTGCGTAGATTTTTTTTTTAGTCCAGTGTTACAGGCCAGAACAGTAATGAGTCCGTGCAGTGTGGCAGGAAAATACTTCCTTGGCTTCTTGCATGCAACAGGTCAGTGGGTGTATAGAAAAGCATTGTGTGCTAGATTTTACAAGATGTTTGACGCTTAATCTTTCAAATGAACCAAAGATCCAACTGGGTAGGATTATCCTCTGCCTTTGAAGGCACTAAAGAGGAAGCCTAAAGAAAATGGAATGCATTTTCTTGCATATCACAGTTGTTCTTACCCGCTGATGCCTCGAAATTATACTTGTATAAAACAGTTTAAAAATTGAGACAAGACTCTCAAGTCAGTTTTATCAATTGCTGGTCTTGTCACAGAAGTCTTTGGTCTGTCTCGAGCACCAGAACTGTTTTGGAGATAAAATCCCGAGTCAGGATTCTGGGACGCTGAATACAGGCATAATCATTGGCAAAATTAAATCCCCCTCTAGTGGCTGATCCCCGTATCTTCATGAACTATTGCTATCAGGTTGTAGATGTCTTTGGGAGAGCTCTGTATGAATCTTCTTGATGCACCTGTCTGGTTGGAGAAAAACATGTTTTGACCTAGATGGCACAGGGAAAATACACCATTCGTGTTATGGCATCAAAATGCAGGTGGGCATTTGACCTGCTTTTGACAGCTGCTGTTACATGCAGAAAGCTCCACAAATTGAGATATTTGGTCTCTCCACCTTGATGTTTCAAACCTAAACCAGGTCGCACAGCCTCCTTCTTACTAAGTGGAATAATAGGTAGCCACTTATATTGTAAGAGTTCAGTTGGACACACCTCTCTGGGGCACACGTGCTTATCTCTCCATGCAAATCAGAAGGTGTTGGTGAAACACACTTACCTTCCACGGCTTCAAATGTGGCAGAGTGTGAACCATACCACCTAGTTTCACTGCTGTTGTGGCTTGTTAGGTCTGACCACAAAGAGAATATTAGGAGGCATCAGAAGATATCCAATGGAAAATTGGGGGAATATGCCTGAGACTAGCTGGGGAGGAAGAGAAAATAACAGGTGCTAATACAAATATGGGAATATTATGAAAGCTGTTATGGATTCGTGCATTGGGACATCCATATAAATAAGTCAACCAGTACAGGATAGCTTTCCTCTATTTACTGTTCTCTTTATTTTTCTACATGCAACCATGCCAACATCATTCTAATAAAGCTTATTCTTGCTTTGTAGTTTAACGATATTTTACTGTACACCAGTAGAGGCCTGACAGCATCAAATCAGTTTAAAGTCCACGGGCATCTTCCACTGTATGGCATGACAGTAAGTATTGTGAGAACTTATGGGATTCATATTTCAATGGCCATTAGTGGTTCCACTTTAATTTCTTGATTAATTTCTGCAGCAGCAGAAGGCTGTTCTCCGAGTCAGGGAAGCTGTGGTTACATTCTGCAGTGCCTGATGAGGCTGTGCTGGGTTTGGCATATGTTCATGCAGCTTTTCACACAAAGTTGATTATATAGCAAAAGGCTGGCGGGGGGAAGCATTTTGCCTCATAATGCAAACTTCTCGTGAGATGGGTTCTTTATTTTTTCTAATCCGTAAATTTAACCATGATTCTTAAAAGTAATTCATCACCGGTTGCTTGTAGACGCATTGTGCAAGGCAAATAAACAGTAGCAACAATCTAATTTCTATTAAAAAAACCCATTTCTTAATGTTTTCAGGTCTTCTTAAAGTAGTGAGAAACTGGCATCAAATGTCACTTGGATCTCTTGTTGCAGTTCTTCTGGGGAACAGCCACTATGAGCCAATAGTACCTAATTACCTCTTCTTATATGATTTCACAAATATTTTTGCTAGTTTCAAAACAATTTCATTCCCCCCATTATTTGCATTGGAACTGCTCATTGTTTTATACCTGTTCAATTACTGTTTTCCTGAGAATTGAGTTGGATAATCACTGCCATAGTAACTGAATTCCTCTAAACACCTGTAGGGCTCCAAGTTTTATCTAGGAGTCTTCTCAATTACCAGTTTCCATTTGGTATGGACTTGTTCATGACAGAACTTTGTCATGCTGCAGTGTCCAGACCACTCTCAGCCGTTGGTATGAGGAAACGATCTTGTAAAATACCACTGTTTTCCCTTTTTTTTTTTTTGACACAAAGCAGACAAAGCCATGCTTTTGTTTTAAGAGACTATTACAGATTTTACTTATTGGTTTTCCAGCTTGCAAACCACCATTTTTTTTCTCAAAATCTATTTTGAAATGCTGTTTGTGAACATTTCTCTTAGTTTTTTTGTCCCCGCTGGTAAGAGCTTGTTCAGTTCACTGTTTCACCTTAAAAAAATGCTTCCTGCCTGCAATCTGACTGCATTTGAACTTTTATCTCTCAGATTGAAGAAAGCGAAGAAGAATGGGGGGTTCCTCATTGTCTTACTCTACGAGGTCAACACCAGTCCATCGTTGTCGCTGCAAGGTAAATCAGTGGAGACACAGCGTACACATGGAAACCACATTTCTCTGCAGCCTTCACAGTTGGGCAGATGGAAAAGCAGAGGAGTCATTGTCATAGAATCATAGAATCACCAGGTTGGAAAAGACCCACTGGATCATCGAGTCCAACCATTCCTATCAATCCCTAAACCATGCCCCTCAGTGCCTCGTCTACCCATCCCTTAAACACCTCCAGGGAAGGTGACTCAACCACCTCCCTGGGCAGCCGGTTCCAGTGCCCAATGACCTATGCTCCTCGAACAATTTCAAAGGTATATTCTTTTGTGAAAGCCATTTGTTAACAAGAAAAAAAAGAGGGAAATGGGACAAAATAGAGTGGCAGTTGTATAAATCAGAACCAAAACTAAGTTATTAAGGAAAAAAAACCCTAGCATCTTGTGTCTGAATTTAATTATTTAAATCAAAGGTAAGCTCAGCTTGTGATTATTTCTTAGAATTTATTTTCAGCCTGTACTAAAGTGAATAAACCCTGGATTTTCCCTGTTAGTACCCGTGCTGAAATGGACAAATGGACCGAAGACGTTCAGATGGCCATAGACTTGGCAGAGAAAAGCACTGGCCCTGCCCCAGAGTTACTGGCCAGCAGCCCACCTGACAACAGTAAGTAAATGCTAGAGAGTAGGTTTGATTCACTTTAGTTGATATGATTGGTGATTGCTTCCACAATGCTGGCCACAGATCAAACTGATACATTTGAGGTTGACTTTTATGTATCTGTATTTTGACATATGGGCTGTTTTACTGTTCTTGTTGATGTTAGCAGAAAGTTTCACTTAAATAGAGAAGTGACTTAAGCATAATGATTCCAGGAACTATTTAACAAGATTTGGGCAGTGCCTGCCCTCGGAAGGTATTAAAAGCACCAGCATAGCACAGTAGTTAGTATTTGATTCTAACACCTGGAGAAACACTTAAACAATTAAATCTAATTAACAAAATGCGCAAAATCCTTTCTCAAAGTCTGTTTTAAAATTAGTTCACAATACTGTGGACAGGATTGATTTGTTTAATTTTTCCAATTATATATGTTATTGCATAGAGGAAGAAAGATGCTTTTTCCCTGCATTTCATAGAGTCTCCTGATGAAACTACTGTAGACCAGGAATCTGAGGACGACCTCAGTGCATCCCGCACCTCACTCGAACGTCAGTCACCACACCGTGGCAACACTACGGTGCACGTCTGCTGGCACAGAAATACCAGTGTTTCAATGATCGACTTTAGTATTGCTGTGGAGGTATCTGCCTCAGAACAATCTCAACTGCAGCTCCAACCTCGCTCTTGAATGACAATTTCCTTTTTGCTCCTCCTTCATAAGTGCACGATTCCATTGTCTCCTCCTGGGGAAGTTTCAGGCACACCTATTTAAATAACTCCAAATGATGCCATAAACCATCAGACAAGACACATGTATCCACTCCCTTTGTGCATCTTTTTAAAATCACTTAGAGCAGCAATTTTCATATAAGTAACTGTCCAAAAAATGCTGATGCTCTTTGAAATTTAAAGCAGGTCAAAATGTCTTAATGCTTTCGGTTACAGAGGCATTAAGTCGTTGCTCGAGCTGAAAGGATATTGTCTTTAGCTGCTGCAGCCAGAGTTTTAATTATGTGTATTACTAACTTACTTTCTTTACCTAGCCATCTTTTCTGGAACCTTGTCTCATTGCTCAGTCTCATCTGCTTTTTCTTTATTTGCATTTTCCACCTCAAAATAAAAACCCTTTTTTTGCCCCCGATTACAGCTGAGCCAATTTGATATGCATTTATTAATTCTGTACTCGGCAGATGCGATGCAGACATTGACTTTTCACATTAAAATGAAAGACTAAAGATTAAAATGAAAGAATGAATGTCCAGTGTAGGTTTTAGGATGAGGTGGTAAGCCTGCTTAGATGTTCTTTCTTCACTCAAGAGAAGCTCCACAGAGCTCTGAGTACTTTATCATGGTCCTCATCAAATAGAAGTTTATGCTTAATAAACACGGTAAAAGGAATCTTAAAGCTAAGTCGACTTGTGCTCACAAGACAGCCCTGAGATATCAGCCAACCATCGCTTTAGAGAAGACACGATGATGCAGAACACAGAGCTGCAGGACAGACTATTCATGGTTTGTGTAACCGCTTCTGGTTTTAAACAGAAGGTGAGTTAGTTGCTGAAATATTACAAAGCAAATTATTCTGTACTAGAAAGTGCTGACTCAAGAGCTGCATTTTGATCCCATGCAGGTGGATTTTCTGCTTTTTATAGTCTTATCTAAGGGAGGAATAGTTCAGCATTGAACAAGGTCTCGTGTTTTTCCCTAAAGCAGGGTTTATTGTAAATAGATATAGAACTTACTTATATCAGTGACTAATTCTGACAACTGAAACAATTTGTAAGGCAGATCTTTAAACCTGAGATCAGTGCTCATTGCTCCTTATTTTTATTCCTCCCCGTGCCTCGAAAGTAAACAAAGCAGCGAAGACCAAACGCACCCCGGAGACATAACGTTGTTCTGTGAAAACATCTTCCGCTCCACTGCCGTTCCATGCGTGGCAGGTTACGCTCATGCTCACATCATTCTGTTGGTGGCTTTCACTTCAGCATTATCGTTTATTTTCTTTGTGTCTTTTCCCTCCTTTCTGTCTCTCTTGTGGTAGAAGATCCTCTCTCTGTCAGTGACTGTACTTCCCTACCTGCTGGACTGATCAGTGATCAGCGGCCCGTTTCCATTTCATATGTCTGCTGGTACCGAATGCAAAGCCTGTCCTTTTATGATATCCTCCAGAGTAATGAGGTAACAGAAAATTAAGGAGTACACCTGTAACTTAGGGCAAGGAGGCAGCAGTCCAGATATCAGAGAATGGGATAAATTAAAGCAAAGCCTTTCCTGTAGATCCAACAGAAAGTTTTCAGTATTTCATTTGTAGTAGATACGTCAGGACCACCAGATATTGACCGTTAAGGCTTGCAGATTAAATTATTCCCTTCTGCATTATATAGTGAGAATGATACAAGCAGATGTTTTGACCCAGGGGAGACCCCTTACAGTCAGCCAGGAATGGGAAGGAATAAATCATTCACCGATCCTTTCCTTTGCAAGGCACAATGGTGCTGGACCTTACATCTTTACTATGTGAAGAGCAGTTTCTTTAGCCAGGCATTAAATACTTGTATGTGGTTACAGCATTCTCCACATTTTGTCAAAATACACAAAATCCAGCTAAGAATAAGGTTAACAGTCCTTGCTTTTGAAATCTTTTAAAAGTTACTGTGGGAACATACTGAGTACTGAGAGTTCAATCCCTATCTTCAATTCTATAGTATGTCATAATTTTCCTTTCCTCATAAATTCATGTCAGACTTTCTGTTTCCATTATTCTATTTAAGTATCATTTGAAAAGAACAAAGACAGACCAGGATAACAAGACTGATGTTTTACATAAGTTACTGAAAGGCACCGCGGTTGAAATTAAAAAACAAACGATAAGTGTAGTAGCGTGAAGTTTTTGGATGTACCCAGCTGCAAACAAAAAAATTGTGTTACATTCTGTACTACTTAGTAGTAGAAAAAAAGCAGAAGAAAAGTACATCCATTCACCCCAAACATTTTCATATCCAGCAACGTCACATACAACTAGATAAAAGCAGATAATTTTTTTTCATGATAATTAAACTGCAGGTACCTTTCACTGCTTTATTTTGCTCCCTTGGATCTGTTTCAGAACCAGCTGTCTGGAAATCTCCTAAGAAAATTCAAAAACAGCAACGGGTGGCAGAAGCTTTGGGTGGTGTTCACCAACTTCTGTATGTTCTTCTATAAATCGCACCAGGTAACCGACTGCACGGAGCGCATGGGGTTGGAGAAGGTCTTTTGCATTTTTAAAGCGATAGCAGAGAGAAGAGAGGACATCAGTCAGGGATGGTGAAGGTGGGAGAAGAAGGTGCCCTGGTCAGGATTACGCAGCATTTAACGCTGCTGGATGTGGAATGTCCATAATCTGCTCGCTTGTCAAGTGAAGAACGTGTGCTTGTTTCTTGAAACTTTCATCAGTCACAGTACATGTCATTTCTAGAAGTATTATATGACACGTATTGCTACTGCTCGGAAATTGTAGTGCAAGTTTAAATAAGTTTTCCCTTCTACAAATTCTGAGATTACAATTTAAAACTTAATACTTAGAAACTTCATTTATCATCACTGACACACATCAAGAAAGAGAGGTAACAGTGGCCAATCCATCTGAACAAACCTCCCACTGCAAAACTAGAGGGTTTCTGTCTAGAATCTGTTGGACCTTTGAATCTCTGCATTCAAGCAGGGTGTAAGCACAAAACAATTCCAGTTGCTACATGGTATTTTCATTACTATAGAAAGCTTTAATGCTGGAGGTTTTGCACTTAAAACAAATGAATTAATTGTAGGATATTCACGCAAGCAGGATAAAGAAATGATTCGTTTTTACATACCAGGCAGGAACTAAAAGGACTTCAGCAATGGGTGCTGCAGGGCGCCCATTCCATTCCTAAAGCAGTAGGGGTTTGCCAACTTCTACTGCCGAACGTGCATAGTCCTCTGCAGATGCCAAATGATGCAGCCTTGTGTTTGTCAACTTGAAAATAGTGAAAGTCCAAGATTTCAGGCAACTTTCTTATGAAGAAATACTAGCAGGATCAGCCTGCAGAAGATCCTTATGAGAAGTGTCTATAAAAGTGGGCAAACTGCAACTACAGGACAATTAAGTTCATTGCATAAAGCTGGTATTTTTTTCCACACACCTGTGAAAAAGCAATAGTGGCCTTTAAATGAGCGTGTCTCTATCTTCCATTTTACTTACGTGCTCTTTTTACTTAAGGGCCTTTGTTCTCACAGCGTTTTCCATCATTTCCTTCCAGGACAATCATCCCTTAGCCAGCCTTCCTTTGTTGGGATATTCACTTACCATCCCTTCTGAATCTGAAAACATTCACAAAGATTATGTATTCAAGCTACATTTCAAATCCCACGTGTACTACTTCAGGGCTGAAAGCGAATACACATTTGAAAGGTAAGGCGGCCTTTGGTGAGAGGGAATTTTGTAAAACAAGGCTGGGAGGTGCAAAGTTTAGTAAATTGATTCAGTAATACAAGCAAGTTGTTCAGCACAACCAGAAAATGAACACTTCAAAGCTTCAGAAGAATTTTTAAACCTGATAATGCTGGAAATGCTGGGGTTTTTTTCCTAATGTGATAGCCATAATAGCAATGACCACAAACCCTGTGTTATGTGCAGGAATTATCCAGTCAAAATAGATCAGGCTGCATGAGTAGCTCTCTCTCCGTCTTCACGTGCATGTAAACAGCTCACAGGACTTTTCAGTAGCTGTGGGGAATAACTTCCCTCCCTCTGGTACAACTGGATGAAAAATCCACACCCACAATGAAATCTTTTTCACAGAAGAGTCTGTTCTTATAAGCATTTCTGCCACTTCGGCATGTAACTTTTATACCACTCGCTGAATTTCAGATCCACGGAGAGCCAGGAAACAGGCATGACTCCTCCTAAATTGTAGTTTGAGATCGTTCATAGCGGGAACTAATTTAGCTCTTTTATTTGAAGCATTAACAAATCAAAAATCTTAATGTCCTCTCTTATTGAAGAAATCTGTCATTAAGTTTTAGCCGTGTCAGTCTAAAACTACAAATAAGGCAAATTGTGGGAAAGGTGCTTAAGTAAATGAATAGAACAGGAAGAAACACAAAAGTCCTTTCTCAGTTCTAGGAAAAAAAAGTAGCAAGTTATGATTTTTCACTCTAGAATTGAGAATGGTTGGTCCGAGTTGCTCATCACTTGGACTGTCCAGGAAAAAAGGGAATTTGGTGTCTGCAGAACAACTAAAACTGCTACTAAGCTCATTAATTTTGGGTCCTATCTGCCCTGTTTATACCCTCTAAGCCTCCTTTCATGTATGTGTTTGGCAGCCTCGTGATGTTGGATAGACTTAGGAGTAAAGCAGCAAGCAAGATGCTCCCGTAGGCACGGAAAATAAAACTGTGCACCAATAGTCACGTAGACTGCATCTTTGAAGAAATCTTTCCTTAGGAATTGACTGTTCTTTTGTTTGTGCCTCCTCACAGATGGATGGAAGTGATCCGAAGCGCAACCAGCTCTGCCTCACGCACCCGGGCTCTGAGTCATAAAGAGCCTCATGCCTATTGACGGCTTGAAGAAGCCGCTCTGTTGATTGTCCAGCAGCTGCTGATTTTCTAGAGGACATTTGAAACTCTTTTCTCCCTCCAAGTTTAGTAAAACTTAGAATTTGGTAAAAGAAAAGGAATGGAATAAGGACGGTTTTGCAGAAACGTTCACAATCCCTCAGCAAAACCGTTTAAGTTCGCCGTATGGTCAGACTAGCTTCCCATCATCCCAGTGGCTGCCGTTCGTCTCATGTCTTGTATTTTGTCATTCTGTGCTGTTTTTAGCTTGTGCCAGTATTAAACTATTGTCCTTATTAGAGTGCCAAATGCCAAAAGACATTTTGTTGCCTCAAAGATTGCACCTAAAAAACAAAAAAAGTCACAATCTGAAAAGTTTCTCCTGTGAGGCAAACGCTATTTCTTCTCTTTTCATAAAAGTATATTATTTTTTTTTACCATGTTAACCTGTAGACTGCTGGATTTTTAAATGTAGATGGACTTTCACAGTATAGAATAAAATTATATATACAGCAAGCAGTCTAACAGAAATGAGATAACTTTCAGATTTCATTTTTTTCCCAGTCTTTCTACATTTAATCGGCAAGGAGTTACTAATTTTCTATCTTTAACAAAGAAGCAGTTTACAGTTTGTTCTCATTTCCCTTTGGGGTTAGAAATCCATGTGGTATAAATAAAGTATAGGATTCTTATCTAACCATTTTCTTGGTGCAAGTTGACCAAATTGTTCATTTGTTGGCTTTGAGAAGTGAATACTACTTGCAAGATGAAAAATTTTTAACCTAATCCAGTGCAATATTATTTGGGCTGTTGATGTACTGTGAATGGTTATGTACAAGAAGAAATTAAAGGCTGTAGTGACATTCTGCTGTTTGTTTTACAAACGTGAAAGAAAACCTGTACGCTAGGAGAACCGCAGCTATCCCTGAGAGGGTGTTTTGGGAACCAAATCGCTGTAAGCTGGGGGTCTGCTGAAGCTCTGAGTTTTCATCCTGCTCACTGCGCATCCTAGCGTGATTTTTAGTTTGTTGTTGGAATTTCAGTCTCTCCCTTTTGCCCCCCTTAGTGCTCAGTATCTGGAAAGCACCAGACAAAACTAGCAGTGGAATTACCCGTTTCCTATGCGTGGCTTTAACCTTAGCCAACTCCCTATTTTGGAGAAACTCCTGGCCCCCTCAGAAGGTTGGCAGCACTAAGCCTGCGATGCTTTCCTTGTCTTTAAATAAAAGTTTCATCGTGAGGGTGGTGCAAGATTTCCAGTAACCAGCGTTCACCGTGCTGGAAGCATCTGGCATCGCTGCCGGCAAGGCAGAGGGGGCCTGAATGTAGATACGGGAAATGAAGCTGGGACACTTCCAGCCCTGCTTTTTCTTCGTCGAGCTCTTCACTTTGTTAATGGCTTCCTTACGTGCGATGTATAAACAACAAAAGGGAATAAAAAATACCTCACAATGCTACCATATATATTCCTGTTTCAAGACAGTAAAGCCTTCTTTCTATCCCCACCCCTGCCCCAACAAAGATATACGTTGATCTCCATCCAAGAAGAGGATGGGCTCCTAACCCTTCGTGCCAAGCACCAGATCCACAGAGCCCAATCTGAGCCACCCTGACAAAGAAAAACAAGCCCTTCGGTGCCCTTCCTTCCGCTGGGTGGAAACCTTCCAGCTCCTGGGCAGGTACCTTGTGGCAGTCGCTCTTGTCCTTAGCTGTACCCTCTGGATAACAGTATGGATACAATGATCACATCCACCCTACGGCATCACCTCTGTCTTTTTCTGACCTGATGAAGGCTAAACGTAGAAAGTTGGTAGGAAAATCTGAAGAACCTTTTCCCAGTTGCAGGTCCCCCTGGCTTAGGGATTCCAAGCCTGTGACCCTTCCCTGTAGGGCCAAAGCGCATGAATTTAGCCACCTGGGTGAGCCAGTGCAGGAACTCCAGCGCTTCAAGCCTGACCAGGAATGTGAACAACAGTTTCTGTAGTGGTGAAGAGGGGAATAATACAGCCTGCAGGCTTAGAAAAACAAAGATGAAGAAGCAGCAGTGCATGATGTAGCTATGAAGTTCAATAAAGGGCTGCAGACCTTATTCCCACTGAGTAATATCTGCAAAGCCTTAAAGGCCAGGTCCCTATGTCTGTCCTTGACGTTTGTTATCAGTAATGGTGAAAAGGCTCTTTTTTTTTTTTTTTTTTTTTTAAATGGAAACTGAATACTGAGGGCCATATCCTTGAATCTGCTAGAATCGAGTTTTAGTTTAGTTCGCTGGGGCTTGTGGGATACAATCTTTATTACTGCTCTCTGCTGCAGTACGTTATTCTGAGCTCTGTAAAGAAAGGCTTTTATTTACATTCCTGAAATCAGATAACACCTTTTCTAGATAAGTTTCTTTTTCATGCAACGTAAGTCTGGAAAATCATTTTTCCATAACATCTAAGGCAAAGATCAAGATACAGTTCTGATTATTGTGACAGCTGAGTCCTAGCTGGGCTGTGGATGCATTGTCAGAGTATCCACCTGACCCATTGTTCAGATTTTTCACCTTTTTGTATTATGTCTTTCTACAGAAGAGAGGTTTAAAATAAGATTTTTTTTCTCCCCCTTTCTTTACCCGTGTGATTTTTAGTTTTTAAGCCAATTGAACTGCTGTCATTTGTCAGCATTTTCCTAATTCTTTGTTCCTGAGGTTAACCCAAAACTGAAATAATGGTTAGAGAATAAAAGCCTTGACAGTCGTATCTTATACTCAGCTGAAGTCTGTGTGTGAATAAAACTCATAGTTTGCTAGAAAGCTTTTTACTAAAAGGGCTAAATACATTCTTCTCGAGTTTCAGCAGTGGGAAAACCTCAAACTAGTCACTCGGAGAGATTTACTCTCACTGTTGTTATTACTCACCACGAATAACCCCTTGGCGGCTTCAAATAATGAACAAATCCACGCAAACCAGGAACTTCATTCCCATTGGAAGTTGCACCACATGCAATGGGATCAGCAAAGCCTGGACTCCTGCAAGTATTTTTTTCCACAAGACTAAGCATCTCCATCATTTCTCTGCTGGCTGACTTAGTTTCCGTGAAGATGGGAGCATTTGCTGCTAAGCCACCAAGTTTTCACAAAGTTTTAATTAAAAGCTGTTGAGACCTCGATGTCTTTGCAAATTCAGCTGAAAGCAGCTGAAAATGACAGCCTGGAAGACACGTTAGCAGGGAGGGCAAAAACACGCTGGGACTGCAGAAATCTTGATAAAGGTCTCTGACCAGCAAGGTCTAACAAGGAAAACTTGCTTTAGAGAGAAAAAAACGGGTAATATCCACCATCCCATTGGTGAAAAACAAATCAGAGAAACAAGCAGGACCTGAAAAGCCCCGTTTTGTCCATTTTTCCTTTTAACACTGAACTAATCACATGCTCTTATCCCTCCAAAGAAAACATAATTATGGATAAGCAGCTATCGAGTTGCCAGAGCACATTAACATATTCCCAACCCCCAGGGGAAAAAACTGGCACTGCGGCACACGTATATTTTTTACCAGGAGAAACTAGTAATGAAATAATACACTTGCAGAAGCTCGGCTGTCAGTTTGTCACTCAGCTCTGTGGGTAATTATGGATGTGACGGCTGAGGTTAAGCTAATGCCACTTGTTGTGAGCTCTTCAGCAGATTCCCTGGACTCGCAGGATGGGGAACATAAAGCAGCCTGAAATCGCTGCCATCTGGGAATTGGCACATCATCTTGCTAATACAGAACTGCACATATTTAACCAAAACAGCGAGCTCGCAATCACTTCTATGCATAGACAGGAAAGTCTTAATCAAGAGAAGGACTAAACTGCCCACATGGTTGAGCCACCTGTGAGATAAAAGCTTAAGGTCACCCCATTAGAAAAAAAAAAACCTGTTCGCAACGTTCTTGCTCAGATAGTGTTTCAGGAAAAGTCTTCTCACTTACAAATTCTGAGATCAGCTAAACACCGATCGATAAACTTTCTGCTTATTATTCCTGACACGTGGGCAGTAACTGAGCTAGAAACCTGTAAGATCATCCCCTTCTAGGAGGAGAACCCCAAGCCTCATCTTACTGACCACTCAGATGGCAAAGTTGCATTAAACTTTTCCTTCTTTATTTGTAGGTCATGTAGTTTACAAGGAGTTTTATTATGTGGGTGTAGAGTGACAAAAGTAAAATTGAAATACACACTTACAAACAGGCAGCAATGTTACAGAAAACAAGAGATACAATTGCATTGTCCTCTGTAATCGTGCTTTAAAAGAAGGCAGAAAACCATTACATAGTATTTGTCTACTGCATCTGCATACGCTCAGTGCAATTACCAGCACATCTGCAAGACACAGTTTAAAAGAGCAAGCTTGCAGATTTGTGCTACACCTTAAGCTCCTCCCCAGCAACCTACAAAAATAATTTGCAATTGTACTGCTCCTTGCGTTAGACCCGTGGCTTATCAGCACTTCCGATCATCCTCCGACGGTGACGTTTTTGAAGGCAAAAATGCCTTTCCTTTAATGTAAGGCTAATGTAAAACTATTACAAACTTGTACCGCGTGGTTTAAAAAAATACTAGGGAACGTCACAGAAAGCAGTAAGAGCTGAACAAGACAGTTCACAAGTAGAGTCAAAGCAGGGGAGGATGAAGGAGTTACGGTGGATGACACAGGACAAAGTGCCAACGTGGCAGCTCCTCTGCAGCACGGCACCAGTACCCACCTCCCCCCTCCTGTACGGCGAGGGCAGAACGACACAATTCAATCGTTCTGCAGGAATTAGTTTGGCTGCCCGTACCCACAAGGACACCTACGAATCGGCTGGAGCTGCAAAGGAACCGTGGCGCTTCAGAGAAAAAGCTGCTTTGTTATTACACCGAAAGCGTCCTGCGCGACAGCGATCCTGCCCTCATCCTTTCGTAAACCGGTGATCAACTACAAAGTGCAACTGCAAGGAAAATTAAGTTTAAAAAAATAGATTACACATCTGATAATACAAAAAAGCAAGCCGTCAGTTCAAATGACTGATTTTATTTAGTTAAAACAGTGAGTTTATTTACTGCCTAATCTTGAAATCCCTGACAAATAAGCAGTTCCACTAATTTCAATGTTTGCATAAATAGGGAGAGCGTCTCGCTTCGTATATTCAAGACTGAGTGAAGATCTACCTGCACAGAAAAATCATCAGTGCAACATTGTAACACGGACATGTTTTTAGCATGAAACCACCATTCAAAAATATCAATACAAGTCCTTTTCTTTTGGAAACTGAGGCCCTGCTTCTTTCAAACAAACCTCCTCTTCTGCTTACCAACAAAGATCTGATTTGTAAAGCAAAAATACTTTTCAACAGCAAATGACTGTAATTCTACATTCAAGATACAGCACACGGAGTTTTTTTCAGTTTAAGATAGTCTCTGTTTAAATAATCTATATATTACATATAAAAATACACGTCTCTACCATAAATGAGGTCTTGTCTTTTTCTAAATGTCCCAGCTTTTTGGCCAACTAGCCTTACTCTAAGTCTTACTCATTATAAGCTCCTAAGCCAAGGGACACATTCACCAAGCAAATTCTGCCACAATCTACTCAGAGAAGTATTTCCTCAACATACAGTCCTGGAACACAACCAAAAATACAACTAAAAAAACCCATAAAAATGCAAGTATAAGTTTTTAAATGATTGTTCTAAACCTGCGTACCTTAGAAGTTCATTTCATTTCCTGATTGAGAAATTCTTGAGATTCCAGCCAGCATCATAAATTTAACTCCCCCACTAAGCCTCCAAGTTCTGTGCATCTCCAAGTAAACCTGCCTTAATATAAGTCCTTGCAGTAACAGGTAACTGAAGGAAAGCTTCCACTGATCTATTCATGTTTCAAATGCAAACACACCTGTTTCCTTTCATACGCTGCAACAGCACGTATTTATTGAATGGCTGAATGCTTTAATACTGAGATGTCAACAGGTAAATTTCTCACTGTGCTGTATTCAGCTGCACATTTCACAACGGCAGCGCTGAGTTCGTTTCCTCAAGGGAAAGCCAATCCTTCACGTTTAATGAACATGTAAACCGACATATTTAAAGATATTGATCAAAGAGAAGTTATAAACCGTTGTTCAAACTTATGCATTGTTCAATTTACCTTAAATTCAATTGCCACAAAGAAAAATCATTACCTTCTTATGCTGGCACATGTATTTTATCTAAGAATATGGCTAAAAGGAGTGCATATACACCCATTTCTTTCAACTACTGTTTCAGCCTGACAGCATCCTCTAACTGTTAAATTAATAATTAATATTTAAGGCTATTAATATGCATAGAATAAGGGCTACCATGGTGATGTGAAGGCCTGCAAGGAGACCTGACCAGCTTCCAGAATGGTCAGAGAAGCTGGTTCTCTCTGTATCAAGCCAGGCAGATATGCCTCGACTTTTAAAATTTTAATCCTTCCTGTTCCAAAACTCATATATATATATATATATACTAAAAAAAAAAAAAAACAAAACAAAAAAACAAAGAGGTATGTTACCTCACTGTCATCCAAAACAAAATCATCAATTTCTGCATTGAAACAAGGCAAAAATATTCTCTTAGCAAACAGAATAAGAAGCACCTGAATATCCCCCTGGTGAAAGAAACCAAGGTAAAACCTCAGAGTAACACTATGAAAACGAACGCCACCTCATGAGCTGCATGGGTAACTAATGTTACAGTTCCCAAGAGGTATAAAACCCTAAACCAGATATCTAAGAGTGCTCACAGAAACACTGGAAATTTCAGGATTCAAAATTTTCAATAATTAACTTTTTTTTCTGGGGAAACAACTAATAAATCATGGCATACAACACGGGCTCGGTTCTGCAGTCTTTCTGTCTGACATCTATCACTTCAGTAAAGAGATGCAAAGATTTAGGCTGCAAGGCCAAATATCAAATCTGTGGATAATTTTACCTTTACGCTGCAAGACATTCTTTTTAATGATAAAAGCAGGCACAATGAAGTAATTCTTGCCGCTGTCTCAGAGCCAACGTCTTAATGAGATATTTCAGAATAAATGTAGGTTATAAAGATTTATTTGTGTGAGCATTCAAACATGCTTAGGTGAAAAAAAAAAAAAAGGGTTGTACCTGAATCTCGCTACAAGCTTCACAAATATCTTTTACTAAAATTGAACAATACATATGCTTCAGAATTTGCATTGGCAACTGGAAAACTGGAAAACTGGAAACATGAAAGAGCTCATTCTTTAGGAAAAACAATACTTTAAATTTAAAGCTTTGAGAGATAAGGTGTATTAAATTTAAAACAACCAGAAGTAGTACCATAATTAGAAAGTCACGCTTAGAATATAGATAAAAAGGAAGAAATACTGGAGAAACAGAATAAAATTGTGTCTTTGCTGAGGTACGAATAGAAGTTTCCATAGTACAGGATTAACTCTTTCAATGGCAAATCCTCCACGTACAAAAAATCAAACCAAGATTCACTTATCACATAATTCAAAATTTACATGTAATAAAGGCAAGGCAATACTCAGTTATGGCCTGTCAAATATTTATCCCACTAACATTATCTACAGAAGCACTTTACCAGTTTGTACACAGTGATTCCTTAAGCACGTTGAAAGGCTTTTAGTTAAAAAAAGACGTTATATACATATCTGTACACAATTCCAACAAACATACTCCATCTCCCAGTGGAATTCTTAAAGCAAGATACCTGAGGTTTCTCAATATCTTCAATTTCTCTATCACAAACCTAAATATACATTTCAGATTTTACAAAAAGACACCTCCCTGGAATATGTGCATTATCATTTAAAAAAAAAATTATAGCTTTAAAGAGCTGAAAAGACCACCTCCATCCGAGAGACTTCATTTTCACTCTTGCACATTTAGAAATGTCCTTCTGCCAAAGGACATTCCAGTGACTGAGGGGCAGAACAACATTAGGGCGCATGCCTTCAATGCAGATACCATGGGATCCCTGCTGTCTTAGAAAAGTCAAAACCACGACATCAGTAGGATGAAGAACTTCCTCCAGCTAGTGAATATCTGAAGAGGAAAAGAAATAGTTACCATTGTGACTTTCAGAAAGGCTTTGTACAAGAAGCAGCAACAACAGGTAATAGCATGAAACGGAACAAAAGTCCAGTCTTTTCCTTAGCAGAATGACACCCACCGCTGCTGCCACGTTTCAAAGACAAAAGCCAAACAGCTGAACAACTTGTAAAATACACCCTAACCAATAGCAACAACCCATGCTCAAATGCGTTCCTGGAAAGTATACGATGATGGTCAACTGTATCCTGGGCTGCATCAAAAGAAGCGTGGCCAGCAGGACGAGGGAGGTGATTCTGCCCCTCTATTCCTGTCTTGTGAGACCCCACCTGGAGTACTGTGTCCAGTTCCGAAATCCTCAACCTAAGAAGGATATGGAGCTGCTGGAACGGGTCCAGAGGAGGATACAAAAATTATCAGAGGGCTGGAACACCTCCCATACAAGGACAGGCTGAGAGAGTCTGGGTTGCTCACCCTGGAGTAGAGAAGGCTCCGAGGAGACATTATAGCGACCTTCCAGTACCTGAAGGGGCTACAAGAAAGCTGTGGAGAGGCTGTTTACAAAGGCTTGTAGGGATAGGATGAGGGGCAATGGGTACAAATTGGAGAGGGGCAGATTTAGACTAGACATAAGGAGGAATTTCTTCACGATGAGGGTGGTGAGGCACTGGCACAGGTTGCCCAGGGAAGCTGTGGATGCCCCATCCCTGGAGGTGTTCAAGGCCAGGTTGGATGGGGCCTTGGGTAGCCTGGTCTGGTGGAAGGTGTCCCTGCCCATTGCAGGAGGCTTGGATGATCTTTAAGGTCTCTTCTAACCCAAACTATTCTATGATTCTACAATTTTATGATTCTATGTAAGAATTCTGTATACTGGGAGCAATATTTTGTGATTCCAACTTTCCTACTTGGCAAATCCACATCAAAATCTTTCAAAAATATTGCCGGGGCTGGACATCTATATTTCTTGGTCTAAGCAGATTCTTAAATCTTCTGAAGAAAGAAGCACACATTTTAATCATGTTAAGCTTTCGATAAACTTCATAAAACATATGAGATCAAATCTAGAGGGGGAAGGTAAATGGATTCACTCAAGTTATTGGGCAGCTCTTCTGAGGGTCCCAACTAGTCCGTTCAGACAAACCTGGGAAATCCAATTTAAACCTATCATAAGGTGAACAAAACCTTATGAAAGGTTTCATCAGGAACATGTTATTGAAGAATCATCTTCAGTAGGCAGTTATCAAACTGAGAGGATATTGCAAGTGCATACAATAGGTGATTTCACGACGTAATAGAGCGTACATCTCATAGAATTCAAGCAAGAAGAAACTTATCTTTTCAGAAGCTGACTAACTCCAAAGATAGCTTTATCCGTGAGGGATAGCTACTAAGCTATAGAATGGTTCAAACTCCTTTTTTAGGGTAGGTGGGGGATGGATTCTGCCATTCATTTCATTCACTCACTTTCTAGAAGGAATGCTAGTCCCTGGAGTAAGAGAAAGTTCACCCAGATGTGACCCATCAACAAACATTCTCTAGTTTTTTACTTTCTCTCCTACAACGAAAATGAAGTGCCTGCCTCCAGTGTTCCAATAAGACAGACATTATGATCAAGAAAACCAGCAACAGTCCAAGGAAGTAGAACAGAAAGAAAACAATGCTAAATACAAATATAAAAGGTTCCGAAACAGATCTCCTACACCAAAAATTATGATTGTTGCTGTCAGGATAGGAATAAGTAAGATCATCTCTGGCACCCACAAAAGAAGTGCTCAGTGGAAAGTCTGTCTCCACAGGGTCATTTTAAGCTTCAACTGCAGCATCAGAAGTGTTTGAGGTTCCCAGTTCCAGAAAGGCCTTGTACCAGGCTGATAGAAACTTGACACTGAAATACTGGGCTGATTAAAGACCGGGGTCAGTTTTGGAACCCCTAATGGAAACAAACTGAGATGGAAGCTCCAGAAACTCTTTCAAGCCTGCCAGGATTGACTAAAAGGAGAATCAGGACATCTGGCATCGAGGACCTTTTAGCACTAGACCTGCTGACTGCGCTTCATGCTTAACAGCCCAGAAAGCAAGAAACACTAACGCCTGCAGATTCCTTGGCACTGCTTTTTACTGAATGACAAAGTGTCAACCTGGCAATCCCCTGCTTTAATTTCAAAGGTGTGTATTTTTAAGCTTTACCAAGCTGTGGATAGAGACAATAGACACTTGCCTAAGGTGATTGTTTTCAGGGTATCCGTCCGTGATTAGTAACTGCCATGAGTTTTGTAGAATCAGATCTGCAACTTTCCACAATCCTTACTGAAACAGTTTCCTTACCTCTGAAGTCTCTGCACAAGGTGTGACACCATGTTATCTGCAATGCCTGGACAAGCCTCTTCAGCTAAATAAATTGCCTTTCTCAGTTCTTCTATAGAATCTGTGTTACCGCCACACACTTCACTCTTCTCTTTCAACTGAAAGAAAAATCAGGAAGGAATGTATTAATAAGATATTCATAAATATCAAATATCAGCAGATACCAGACCAAGTCTTTCTCCCATAACATGAAAAGATACAGCAAACAAGTCTGTGAGGAAAAAGCCTCTACATGCTACAGAGAAGAAACTACACAGCGTTAATAAGGACTACAGTGAGAAATGTTTGTGTTTCTGCAGCAGTGCTAGGGGAATCATGTACCAACAGGGATTAGCAAGCGCTAATTAAAAGAATGGCCTTGAAAATGCAAATGGGAAGTAAAAAAAGAACAGATAAAAATGGAAGATGGAACGTGGAAGATAGTGGATGCAGGACATACATCATGCTTCATATTGGAAAAGGAGAAGGAAGACCTAAATGAGATGCACAACAACCAGAAAAATGTTTGGGAGATGGAATGGTAGGAACTTGAAAAAAAGTTCTGAGAGGCAGGCAAATGGATAATACATAAAGGACCGCAATGGAAAATGCCAAAAATCCCTGTTTAAAGTGTTTCCCCACTGTACACAGGAGAATGACAGGCTGACGTAATACTGGAGTCTGAATAATCAATACAGAGGTCATCCCCTTTAAATAAAATTAATTGCTTTACTGCACTCAATATTCTTAACAAGCAGCATGCAAATCAGTGGCAATCCTCTGAAGCAGAACTTCACTCAGAACAAAATTAAGATAACATCTTTTTATTAGAAGAATTTCCCTAGCTTTATTTTGGTAATAATGATTGGAATCATTAGTTAAATCAAAAATTTCATACCAAAGCTAGAGCGAATGGGAAATTTTTGTTTTAGAGTTCTACCTACTTTTTAAAATAAAGTGAATAATATTAAAATAAACAAAACTTCTTCATAAATATCTGTCTTCCTTGTCATATTTTTTTTAAAGTTGTTTTAAAGTATTTGGGAAAAAAATAAACATAAAATTATAAAATTCAGAATGGGAACAAAATACAGTTTTCAACACTAAAATTCAAAGTTAAGTTCTTGTTGATCTGGTCCACAGCTCTGTCTTGGAACACTGAAGAATTTACAATTTGTAACAGATAAAATTACATAAAGACATAAAGGAGTGACAAAAATAGGAATGCTGCAATTCCAACATTTACATTCCTTTTTGTTGTTCATTGCTTTAGGCTAATATGGTTGATGTAGCTACCATGCATTTGAAGTATTGTTAGAAGAAAAATAAAAGACCTTAAAAGCAGACATGCATGAAAACAAAGTCACTGCTGCAACTGTAACACAAGAAATTCAGAATGGCTTGTAGAAAACTTAGGATCATTCAAGATATTTTTCTGGTTTTCAGAGAAATAAAACCTGGAATTGTGAAGTTTTAAAGTAGTAACTTACCTCTGCAAATAAAGGGGATATAACTGTAGACAGGCACTGAGATAGAGGTCTCTTTGACATATCCTTTTCCTTTAAAGAAAACAAAACTATTATCTATTTTATTTCTGGGAAAAAAGCACCCTCATATTCTGTTTCTAATTAAAGAAAAAACATTTCCAACATACTACACTTTAGGAAAACTCTTTGTCTATGTATATACAAATATGTAAGTGTTCTACAATGGCCTACTCCAAAGCACTGCAAGAAAATGGAGACTGAATTAAAATTTGAGGCTGCAGCAGCTCAAAGATATGCAGGCTAAGAAAAACACCATAACCCTACTAGTATGTACTAAATCACAGACATGTTGATATTTACTACGTTCCTCCCATATGCCACAATATTTTTTCCCATGTTTCTCCAGTTCTGATAAAAGCGCACATGCAGAATTCTCAGAGCCAGGGTAGCAACCACTTGCCCCAGCCACATGGGCTATAGAAAATGCTATAGGGCAGCTCCTAAACATCCCTTAAACTGGAGTTTCTTTGGGGGTAGTTTTTTTTGTGGGTTTTTTCGTTGTTGTCGGTTTGTTTTGGTGGTTGGGTTGTTTTTTTTTTACTCATGGAATGGTTTGGGTTGGAAGGGCCCTTAAAGATCATCCAGTTCCAACCCCCCTGCCATGGGCAGGGGCACCTTCCCCGAGACGAGGCTGCTCAAAGCCCGATTGAATCTGGCTTTGAACACCTCCAGGGATGGGGCATCCACAACTTCCCTGGGCAACCTATGCCAGGGCCTCACCACTCCCATAGTGAAGAATTTCTTCCTAATGTCTAATCTAAACCTTCCCTCTTTGAATTTAAAGTCATTCCCCCCCATCCTATCACTACATGCCCTTCTAAAAGTCCTCCACAGCTTTCCTGTAGGCCCCCTCCAGGTACTGGAAGGCTGCTCTAAGGTCTCTCTGGAGCCTTCTCTTCCCCAGGCTGAACAACTCGAACTCTCTCAGTCTGTCCTCGTAGCAGACGTGCACATTCTATACTTTTCTACATAGCAGTCTTTTTTCCTAAGAGACCAGAACGCCTTCCTAGGTTTACACTTTCAAGTTCACTTTACAGAAAGAAGATTTTAAAAATAAAATATTGCCTGGTCTTCCTCCAGTGATAATATTTCGCAAATTACAAAAACATTTTGGTACATATTTCACACACTATGGGAAAAGGACACATTTACAGTATACCCAGGCTTCAAGACTTGCTCAAAAGCATTTTGTGAACAGCAAATGCAGAACATATATTTTAGCAAAAATCCTGGAAGTTTTACAATTTAAATGCTTTTAAAGGTACAAAATAAATCACCCTACTAAGTTATTAAAGCAAGAATTGCTTCTCCTTGTATAATACAGTCAATATTTTGAACACCTTATTTCTTTCCAAGTCCAAAAGCTGGGCTGCTCCGTTCTCTAGGTTCTTAGGGTCTTTTTCTCGTATTGTAAAGATCCACTCTCCCGAATCACTCCCACCTGAAGCCTGGCCATCTGGTTCACTTCAAGGGAAGAAAAAAAAAGAAGAATGTCTTATACCTACACCTTATTGTTCATGTTCATTAAGTATACATGCTAAACAAAAACTACAAGCAAGACCAGAATCGGGATTCTATTGTGCAAGCCAATAAGTATAAAGACAAGTATGAAAAGTAGTATAATTTATCTTTTCGGGAAATGAAAAAAATTAAACCAAGACAATTCAGCAAATGTTAAATTAACTTGAAAAGAAAGAGAGGCATTACAGACTGAAAACATTTTTCCAAGTTACATAAAGAAGTGTTTTATTGCTATGTGAAAACTAGCCACAGCAGACTATCTCAAATCATTACAGATAGGGGGAAATTAGAAGACTTAATTAACTCTTTGGCCTAGAAAACCAGCTAAGATACTAGCTTAGAATACTTTTGAGGGAGACATTTCACCCTCAGCCAATTAGCAAGGTAAATTTCCCACTTCAAAAAAAAAACTGGCTAAAAAAGTACAGATAAAGCCATGCTGTAACAAACTACACCACCATAAATCAATCTTTTGCCTCATTTTTTTGTGGATGACATAGTAATTTTTCCTCTATAACTCCTGGTAAGTTAAAAGAACAAAAACATTCATGCTGACAGTAATCAGTCACTACACTACATGTCTCCTCTCACTACCATAAGTATCATTCTTTCTGATTTGCGAATTAAGAGGAATTTGCAAGAAATCTGCCAGCTGAAAGGGCATCTAGGGGTCATTGTACAAAAAGTATTTAGCATAGGCTACCAAGTGATAAAGCATGTGATCAGCATAAGAAAATTCTCCAAGATTTCTGCTTGAGTCACACAGAACTTCTGGCTGGCCTACCTTCCTCATATACATAAGCTAATCCAATGGAAAAATATTTATCATTTTGGAAAGTTAATATTCCAGCATGCCAAATCAACTCACATCTAATACAAGGGCTGCTGTGGAAGCAAATGAGAAAAAAGCAGGCTTAAGACATAATGTTAAATTGTCTCATAAATAAACACTCAACAACCATTCTAGTTCCACTAGTCTCCTATGCCAAGCTATCAAAGCTGATCTGATATTCCACAGGAACAATGAACTTCAACCTCAAAAGCTCAGTTACTAACTGATCTGAGGCCAGTTTTAGCACTGGTAATGTACCTTCCATATCAGACCTGGTTTTGGGCTGGAACTGTGGTCACTGGAAGGCACGAGGCCATTAATAACACAGAATCAGCCCAACGCTTGCCATTAGCATACAGACTGCAATTGCAGAAAATAGCTGTATTTTCTTTATTATGAGGAACTTAATCCATTTGGGAATTAAACTGTAAAGGGAGTGCCACAAAAGTGCGTAATCGGATGACAATCACTATTTTCAATTACTTTTAGGCCAACAAAGTCAATTTTTTAACTGAGTCATAACTATAAAAATTGGAAAGGAAAGAAATCTGGAAATGTTTACAAAACTTCTCCTTTTCCAATTATTTGACATTTCATGGCCTAACCATCCCGGAAAGATAGAGAAAAAAAGCCTAGATAATATGGTTTGTAACCCAAAACCAAGTTATCATGAAAGCATTGTCCACTGACCCTCTCTTATATGCAAGGACACGTTTCTGCCTGTTTACTCATATAGGCAAACTGAGGGACAACCTGCCACCAAGGTGACAACTCCTCTCCTTAGGTGGCCACATGGACACACAGGACAGTGCATGTGCAGATGGTTCCCTGGCCATGTAGGGAAGGCCCATCTTCTGCTCTTATGACAGGAGTTGGCCTGATGCCTAGAGAGGACCCTAGACCCTACAGAAAGAAGAAGGTAGCACAGAACGGGTCAGCATTCTTCTCTGTGACTGTTAGTTCCAAATCCCTTGCAACACTGAAATCGAGACTTCATTAGTTTACCAAGGCTGCTAAGGAAAAAAGCCATAAATAACAGAACAGAAAAATATACACGCTAAAAAAAACTACTCTGCTCTTATACTTATGTAGGATAGTTTACAAACTCAAACTTACGCATCTGAGTCGTCAGAACTGGAGTCATCATGACTTTGTTCAGACTTCCATCTCTTGTGCCTATCAATAAGGTCAGTCAGGTAGGAGGTTTTCTTTGAGTTTCGTAAAATAAACTTGTGTTTTAGGAGCTCTTTTGCAGTAGGCCTCTTAAAAAAAAAAAAAGGTTTTTTACAGCATGAGTGACTCACTACAAAAAGATTAAGAAATCTAGACTTCAGTCTTGATATAAATGAGATTTTAAATATATACAGTATTAAAAAATAAAAGATGCTGGCGATTATGTTGACCCAAAATAAAAAAGTTGAACTACACTTACTCATGTATTAGGTTGGTGCAAAAATAATTGCCATTTTTAACCATCAACTTTAAAGCAATATAGCTCAGCTTAGCATAAAACTTATTGATCAAAACAAGAACCATTAGAACTTACGCATTTTTGCCAACAAGACACAAGCCTATTTACTCCAGTAGCACAGAATTCTGGAGTCCTGGCACTGATGAATTCTTTGAAGGCATTTTGAGCTGCTGCTTGGTTGTGGAAACCCTTCTCTTGTAGGAAGTTGCCAAGATGCTTGAAAATGTGCTAATCGGTGGGGGAGATGTCTACTGAGTAAGCTGAGTGAGGCAGTTTCACAGCCCAGCTCATGCAGCTTCTGCATAGTCATTTGCAAGACGTTGTCAGATGTTGTGATGATAAGACTTAGTCCTTTTCAACTGACCAATGTTGGAAGGATGCTGGAATGTTCTCCAATGTTGGAGAACAAGTCTTATGAGGAATTGGTGAGGGATCTGGGGTTATTTAGCCCAGAGAAGAGCAGGCTGAGGGGAGACCTTATCACTCTCTACAACTATCTGAAAGGAGGTTGCAGAAAGGTGAGTGTTGGTCTCTTTGCCCAAGTGATAGATGATAGGATGACAGGGAATGGCCTTAAGGGGAAGTTTAGATTGGACGTAAGGAAAAATTTCTTCAAAGAAATGGTTATTGGGCACTGGCACAGGCTGCCCAGGGAGGTGGTCAAGTCACCAGCCCAGAAGGTATTTAAAAGTCAGGTAGGTTAAGTGCTTGGGGATATGACTTAGTGGTGGACAGATACAGTTGGGCCTACTGATCTCAAAGGTCTTTGCCAACCTAATGATTCTATGATTCTGTGACAAGTTAATGTTGCAGTTCTTGCTGCATTTGGTCAATTTCCTGTCAATACTCCTCTGCTGTGATGGTTTTGCCAGAATTAAAGAAGTTGTAGTGGATGATTCCACTTGCTGACACCAAAAAGTGACCATAACCTTCTTTTGATGCAGCTTTGGTTTGGAGAAGTGTTTTAGTGCTTCACTTTGGTCCAGCAACTGGACAGAACGTTGTCAGTTAGCGTAGAGAACTCATTTTTTGTCAGATGTCACAACACGATCAAGAAATGGATCATTTCTGTCACACAAAAGAAGTGCAGAACAACGTTTTTAATTTTCATTCAGCTCACACAGCAACCATTTGCTGAGTTTTTTGACCTTCCAATTTGGTGCAAAAGTCAAACAACTATTGTTGTCTATTGCAGAAGGACATCCATGGCTGTCCTCATCTTCAAGGCTCTCACTTACATTACAGAGTTTTTAGAACCAATGTTGAGCCGTATATTTGTTAACAGTACCCTGGTCAGATGCTTGGCTGATATTGCCAGTAGTTTCTGCTGATTTACCTCCCCTTTTGAACTCAAAAAAAAATTGCTCAGTTGCATTTTTTTTCCCATCTTTATCTAATAGTGCAATATAAAAAAGAATAAACAGTGAAAACAAAGCCATTAGCATAAATAAGCAGAGCAAATTTTGTGCTTTAAAGTAGTATACTACATGAACACAGTTAAATAAAAGTTTAATCCAAAATAAGCAATTATTTTTGCACCAACCTAATATTTATTTGAACCGGTCAAGTTCTCTGCTACATATTGACAAAGAGATGAAACTCACGAAGCTTGGGTCCTTGTTTAAGCAGGCCTCAACAAATTCTTTGAGGGATTTACTGAAGTTTCCTTCCAGAGTTGGTGGATTGTTCTTAGGAATGAGGAACAAAACCTTCATTGGATGTAGTTCTGAATGAGGTGGCTCTCCTTTTGCAAGTTCTATGGCTGTTATGCCTAATGACCAGATATCTGCCTGCAAAGAGAAAGAACAGTATTGCTTGCAAAGGTAGATTTTAAATCCTTACTGTAAATCATTTCATACATAAACTGTTCTTGTTAACATTGTCTGGTTTACACGGTTAAGCACATAAAATAAAGAGAATTCCTTGGTTATTTTTACATACAGCATAAAGCAGTTCTACTTATTAGAATTCAAAGTTTTTAAATTAATACTATTGCATCAGCAGTTATAAGAAATCTTGAAACACAAACATTTTTAAACAGTAATGCTAAAGTTGTTAGAAACTAACATTTCATCCACTATATTCAAGCACGCTATACAAATATGGGGCAAGATTCAAATATTGGCATAAAGGAAAACGTAGCGTGCACAAGATTCTTCCTCAATGAGCATCAGCTAGTAAAACCATCAGGAATTTACTACATTAGAATATCATTTTCCTGGGGTTTAACACTATCTTATAGATCATTCTGATTCACAAGCTAGACAAACACAGTCTAGAACAGTATTTATCAACTTTTTCAACCCTATATTTCAACCAGTTATGAATTTGATCAAAGTAGCTTCCAAAATATCGACAGCACTTTCCTTTGTAGACCTTCTCCTGTGAGCCATGCCTTGTAGGCCAAGAAGACCTAATCTAAATCAAACTTCTCTAAGCCATGCCCATGCAAAATATTTACCCAAAGGTTCACTGCCAATTTAGAGGGACAAATCAAGTAATGCAGCAGAGATCAGTGCTAGATCCGCTACCATTTAATTTCTTTGATGGGTTGGATTCACATTGTTATGGAATGCTACTATATCCATATTGGGTTTTTTTGAGGAAAATTATTTAAATATATTTGTTTCATAGGTTTTTATCATTGAAATGTGCCCCTCTTTCTAGGGAACACTGTCTCCCTGGATTCAAATCCTATTGCCAAATCTGCCTGAAGCAATGTTAAGTAATGCATCATAATTGTCTATGTTCTGTTTAAAATAAATACCTGAAATTCAAAAGACTGGATGAATAAACCCCCCCAGGAAGGTGAAAGGGAAAAAAATGTCACAAAAAAAGTCTGTTCCAAAGGACAAGATATCAACAAAAAATATTTATGTTTTGTTTTTCCTGCTCCTTTTGAAGTGAAAGCTGAACAAGACTTATTCTCAGGAAAACAGGGAAGATCTAAAGTGAGCTGTCTGGTTTTACTCCCAAACAGAGCACTTGGAACTTCGCTATGCTGTAAACAGATCTATTTCCAGGTACTGGATGGAGTAGAGATTTCATTTATCACTGTTCTTCTAACTCAGCGTCCCTCTAGTCAGTCTCTCTCTGCTCAGTTGACGTGGTAGGCTATCTTTGACTAATTCATAAAGGACTGCAGGCAGATAGCCTCAAGGCATCCGTCCATTCCACTATCAATGCACATCTAAAGACAAGATCTTTCTTCCTTTTTCAGACAGTATTCAATTGTCAACAGCTTAATTTTGGAAGTTAGGCATGGGAAAATAAAATCTGAGCCAATTAGCAGACTACCATATTAATGAAATGATGTTTTGGTAACCCATTTTACAGAACTGCCATATCACACTAAGCACAGAGGATTACATAAGCGTACGAGCTCCAAGTTCCATTTCTCTTAACAGCACTAACAGCTAAGATCTCCTTAATGCTGAATGTAACTATAAGTAACTTCCCTCTAGCAGGAAAGCCTTTCTTGTTTATAAGAGTGTCACCTGTGAAGACAAGTTTTCCTGTTAACAATCAAGCATTATTATTTCCAATTTATTCTCAATTTCAGTTTCTCAAGAGGAATATGTTAATGCCATACAAACAGGCAGATCTTCTGCCAAACTTTCAGTCACAGATACAGTATGTATATAGACAAATACAGAAAAGAGATTTATATGTGCACATGTGCATAGATATCTGCATACATATATATAAAAATAATTCCTTTCCCTTCTGGTATATTTATAACTTGCTGCTGCCAGTGACCTTCCTCCACAAAAAATAAGCAGAAAAGTCCAACAAACCACACCTGCACACTCAACTCTGAAGAGTCCAAGATGGGTTTTGGAAGCCCATTCCTGCTGAAAGTATCAAGAACGAAACCCGCGAATTCTTCTGGAATTGTAACCTCTCCTTTCCCTGCTAAGAAAGGATCTCAAAACAGGGATGTGAGTACTGACTGCATGTGTATCCAACCAGGCAATTCTAGGATGTGCTTATGTGTGACAATGAAATTCCAGAACAAGCACAAAACAGTCCTCCAGATGAGGAGGGAGAAGCATGACCTTAAGAAGTAATGACACCATAGCATCACTAAGTTTTACCACGTTATCATTTTTCAAGTTTCAGATCCTGAACAAAAATTACTCTTCTCGGTTCAGATGAGAGTCAGCGAAATCACTGGTAATTACTATTTACTGCAGTACTGCCATAAGCCTTTCCTCTTCCATTCTAATGAGTAAAATTTAGTCTGAATTTGAAGCTCTTGTAAGCCAAAGAAAACAGATAATGTGCAAGAGAAAAAGAAAAATTAAATTAAATATTTATTTATCTATTGCAAGTTATATAGGACAAAGAACAGAGAACTAGACATGGGAAAACTGAAGCAGATAAGAAAAGATGCTGACTTTCACATGAAGGAATCGGAATCGGAATAGGAATAAGAACTATTGCCCAAATAATATAAAGTAGAAAGAAGGGAAACAGGCTGTGAAACACTCTATCAAGAAACAAATAGCTTGGAGAGAAAGAAATAAATGGTAGGGGAAAAGATAAATAAAAAAAAAGGAAAAGAAGTTTAAAAAAAAAAACATGTGGTAGCTTTAATACAGCAATTAAAAGTCAAATTGGAAGGGAAATAATACTACAATATAAGCCAGAGTCAGTTTTGGCAAGTTCCTTATACAGATTAGGGTAGAAAGAAACATGCCAACCTATACCATTGCATGGAGATTAGATTAATCAACAAATCCCTACAAAGGGATCATAAAAGATGGGCAAGAAAGACAGGCTCAGGGAAGAACCTAAGGAATGACTGCTAATTATCATAAAGAAAGCTGATCTTATTGCAACACAAGTGGGACTTGAGGATGACCTTTGTTTCAGATACACAGCTGCAACAGCGGGTCACTGGGTTGTGCAATTAGCTTTTCCCAATATAATCACAGAGCCACGTCTTGTCAAAACGAACACAGAGAAGAGCAATGGGCTTCAGCATACATTCCTTCCCAGCAACTGGGAACACTCAGTGCCATGCTGGTGAGTTTATGGAAACCAGTAATGGGAATCATGCTCCTATTGCGATCTGGCTGCATATTGCAATTGATATATTGTGCTTGCATTGTGACTTCAGTACAGTGTTCTACCACTCTGCTAAGTCCCATGTGAAACAGATTAGGAAAGCTCCTTTCCTTGCCGACAGCTTTTAGCTGCTAGGTAGCATCTAAACCTACACCTCTCTAGACACGGCCAAAGTTATTAGGTACATTCTAAAGACCAAGTTAAAAAAGGAAGGGACTTTACCTAATGCCTTGAAATACTTTACCTTTGAATCATATGCCGATTGCTTTATTACTTCAGGTGCCATCCAAAATGGTGTCCCTACAAAGGTATTCCTCTTTATCTGTGTATCTGTTAGTTGTCCTGCTACTCCAAAATCTGCTAGTTTTACTTCTCCTTGTTCAGATAGCAATACATTAGCAGCTGGAATAAGGAAGAGGAAATAGCAGAAATTAAGACATTTGTGTGGTCATTTATATCACATGACCTTTTCTAATATTATTACAATATAAATAAACATTTTACCTTTAATATCTCTGTGGATTTTCTTTTCTGAATGCAAGTAATCAAGTCCTTTGAGTATCTCCCTTAATATCGTAGCAATCTGGGTCTCATCAAGTGAGCCAGGTTCTAACTAGGAGACACAATAAGTAGTTTTATATGTATGTATATACACAAACAGGCAGATATATATAGATATATAGATATAAGGAGAAACAGAGAGAACAGAAAACACCGACTACAAAAAGACTATGTAAAACTCCTTCTGTCACAGGTCAACACTTCAAATTTGCTGACTTTGTAACAATAGAATCCTGACCATTTAAAAAAATATAGTAGTTATAAACTAAGTGGCCTCACGAACAACAGGCAAAGAAATACTTCATTTAACAAAAAGAAACTTTTAAAATTTGTAAAAGGTTCCATAAAGACACAGTTTCGGGGTACTGGTTTGTTGTTAGGTCACAGATATAGGCACTGCCTTTGAAAAGCATCTACATTGTAACCTGCGTAGTAACATTACACTGAACTTAGAGGTGCAAATCCACAGGCCCTAGGTGGACCCAAATACCAAAGACTGAACAATAAACTAAGGTATATAAGGTACCATATCAATCACATACCCTGTTGCTATATACTGCATGAGAGCTTTATGAAGCTCTCTAAAGCACAACACAAACTGCTAGGATAACAGAGAACTGCATATTACAGAATAAAAAAAAGGTAATCTTTTCATATAAAACTAAAGCTATAAATCTGCAGATTGTTAGAATTAAAGCTTATGAGTAATTTCATTCTTAAGAGAAACCAGTGGTAGAAGATCTCAGAGCTCTCTACACCCGATACAAATCCTATAAGTGAGTACTCCACTAACTCTAAAAAGACAGATAAAAGGTCACTGCCCAGAGAGAGGCTTCTTAATCAATAACGGCATTTCAGGAGAGACACTGAAACTTTGTGGACAAGTAATATTGGAAATATTCCAGTATTCTAGTTTACTCCACAACAGCAGTTACTGAAACAGAAAGAAGAAATCAGGTCTCTGAAGCTTCACTTGGTGAGTAAACAAGCATTTCAGATAAAAAATCTCAGATAAAAATTAAAATGTCACATCCCTCAGAAATCCTCAGCCAATAGGTAGGAATGGAGAAAGGATTTCATGTAATGCAGACGACATTTGTTTTACCTTTGTAGCTCTACTTACAATCTTTTTTCCTTTAGCTTTGATAATATACAATGGTGTTGTCACTCCCTAAATTCCAATAACACATTCTCAAAGGCTTCGCTCTGGCGAGGCTGAGAGTGCCAGTTCAGGACTTGACAACATGATATAGGACATGTAATAAGGAAAAGTCTCTCTTGTCAGACGTTGGCTCACCTTAGTAAGGAGGAAGTTAATGAAAACAGACTAAGGCTGAGATTATCAGCACTTGTACCTCAGCCACAAACCTCAATTATACTCTAAGTCGAGCAACAACGTACATGTAATTGCAATAAATGTGAGGTGCCACTTTCAAGACAGCCAGCATATATTTAATTACAGAAAACACCGGGCTAACAACACATATACACTTTGAACATGGAATTAAAGATTCCCATTCAGTCTTGCCTCAAGTACAGAAATGTGATGAAGTGTGCCAGTTGTCCTACTAGATTCCACCTGAGAACCACAATGTGCATGTTAGAACTAGGAAAACATGCAGCAGAACATAAACTGAAATGAATGAAGCACCCTCAAAATATTTAGTATACACTTATGGGATGATTTCAGTTCTGAGGCATGATTTCTTCAATGATATTTCAGGATGTGACCAAAGACTTTGTACTATTTCTAGGCAACAAACTTATGGAACAAACATGTAGTCATCACACAAGTTATTAATATGACAACAAGAAAATATCATATCTTCCGTTTTCTTTCTGTTCTTTCTTTGTGCTCCAGAAAGCTACAAAAGTAATAGATAATTTATAAAAACAAACTCAGTTTCTAATTGCTCTTCTGTCAGGAAAAAGTTATCACAACAATAAATACACTTTTTTCAGCATATCTTTTTGCTAAACATTATCGATTCCTACACAACCAGATGAAAACTGAAGGTATAAATGGATTATAAAAGGTAATTACAATTAAAATACGGCAGCACAACTGCAGGAAGCCAGCATTTATTACTGCCTCCTGTCTTCTGGATGTCACCCACAGAATCCCTGTACAGAGAGCTTTTTCCTTACACTCTTTCCTCAAGCATGTATTAGTTTCTCCAGCTGAAAATAGCAAACTATGCTACAGAGACATTTGGTCTCAACTGACACAACTGTTTTCACATACTTAGAACATCCATTTTTATTTCCATATAGTATTTTTAAAGCCCACAATAAATATAAGATGGTATGTGATTTTTTTTTTTTTTCATTTAATAAGTAAAGAGAATGGCCAGTATCCCATCATAGAAAACTATCTGCACTCAATCTTTTGAATTACAATTAAAAAATGGGCAATTTTTTATTACTGTATCTGGTATAGTTAATCTAGTCTTTCAAATATCCTGAACTCAAAAACCAAGCAACTTGGCTGGAAGAGAAATGAAACAGATACAGTTCACAAATTTACAGTTTACAAGGTTCTACTTTATATTTCTGCACGGCATGCGGAAATAGAAAATGCATCATAGAATCAGACAGAATTAGGTTCTGTGACCACTTCCAGAAGAGGCCTGTTCCAGCGACTGACCACTCTCGCAGTGAAGAGCCTTTTTCTAACATCCAGTCTGAACTTTCCCAGACATAGCTTCATCCCATTTCCTCACATCCTGTTGCTGGTCACCAGAAAGGGGAGATCAGCAACCCTGCTCTCGTGCCCCATATGAGTAAGTTGTAGCCTGCAATGAGGTCCCCTCTCACCCTTCTCTTCCACAGGCTGAACATGCCAAGTGACCTCAGTTGCTCCTCGTCAGTCTTGCCCTCAAGACCCTTCACCATCTTGGTTGCCCTCCACTGGACACACTCTAATAGTTTCATGTCCTCCTTGTATTCAGGCACCAAAACCTGTACATAGTACTCAAGGTGGGGCCGCACCAGTCCAGTGTAGAGTGGGACAATCCCCTCCCTCTATCTGCTAGCTACGTTGTGTTTGATGCAGCCCAGGACACAGATGGCCCTCTTGGCTTCCAGGACACACTGTTTACCCGTACTCAACCTGCCAACAACCCAAATTCCCGGATTTCTTTCCACAGTTCTGCTCTCCAGCCTCTCATCCCCAAGTTTGTACATATAACCAGAACTACCCTGACCCAGATGGAGAATGTAGCACTTGTTCCTGTCAAATTTCATACAGTTGGTGACTGATCAGTTCTCTGGTCTATCCAGATCTCTCTGCAAGACCTCTCTACGGTCACTGGAGTCCACAGCTGCTCCTATTATTTTGAAACATATTTTTTAATACTAGTGTAAATTGTGTTTGTGTCTCTCGACTTCAGTGAGACTTCAAACAGGGAAACTTTTGCTTATTTGGGGGAGGGAGGAAGAGAAGATACGATAAATATATACACTAAGAGAATTCGTGGTGGCAGAATTAAGAGACAGAAAAAAAACTGGTTTTAGCCACTAGTGCTCTCTGGCTTAGTGAAGATCAGCATTCTAAGATGTTTATGTCTTGCTTCCAATATTATGTTGCTTAGCTCCCTTCCATCTATACAAATAATCAGTCTTGCCTCATGGAAAATAACATTTTCCTGGCATTGACAAATACTTCTTCTCCTTGACTAGAAGCAAACATTATCATAGCCAAATGACATACTACAGTTTCCAGAATTATAAGATAGGAAAATAATTATATGAGGTAAAATAACAAAAATCATACATAATTTACTTACCAGATCAAGGGCAGAGCCTCCACCCAGATATTCCATTATTATCCATAATTTTGTATCCTGCAAAACAAAAACAACAGAAAATGTATTAAGTGTTTTTTAAAAAATAAACCAGTAATTAATTTGATTGGACTTGTTCCATTCTTTTTACTGAAGAAAGTATCTAGAGTTTTGAAATATCTCTAACATCTAGCTGTTCCTCCAAAATATCTTTGGATTATTCTTCAACATGTATTATTTTTAGCCGCATCTGAAAAGGAATTGTTTTAGTCGGTCACTCACAAGATATTTACACAATGGTATGTGTTCACAAAAGTTTAATTCTGTTCCTCTAAATTAACAATAGGAAAGCTTCTTCACATTTACCAGTGGGTAAGAGCATAGACGTTAGAAGTTCATTAATTCCAAATAAATGAAGAATACCCTCTATGTAACACTCAAGCTCATTTCACGTTACCTCTTTTTTGTACCAATACTTATACTACTAGAATACAGACAGTATCCAGGGAAGAAGAAAGTTCTGTTTAATATCCACCAAAGAGTCAACTAGTAGAAGAAAACCTCTTGGCTTTATGTCAACTAGCACTGGACAAGTGCTCTGAGGCTCTGAGTTCACCAGTATATTAACTCCCCAAAGCCACCCACCTAGATGTCCTTATCACACTCCTTAGTACATTTTGCATTAGTATCTTCTAAGACAGGGAAAAGACAGACAGGGGGCATTCAGCGAAAATGGAGAATAAACTTACATTTTAAAGCCTTGATTATAGAGATTGAAAAATACCAAATAACTACATTGCATAAAATTTATTTCCTTTCCTTAGGAAGAATAGCAGTTAGTTTTCTCCATTAATGCTTATGCACCTGTTATACAGTAGGGAATTTTGGACAACTGTGTTCAAGAAAGATTAAATTAAAAGTTTATCATTAAATGAAAGGTTTACCTAGTAAAAGTAGTTAACAAAAAAAAAAAATCAAGCTATTCTATTCTCAAGGGAAAGCTTAATACATCTTATAGGAATGTTTAACAAAGTATGCAATACAGTATGCTAAGAAAGAGACTGGACCCAATTACTTATTTCTGCTGTTTGTAGGTTCTTATTCCCAAATGCACCAAGAGAAGCACTCAGCCCACCTCTACCTTGCAGCACCAGCCTTGAAACATGCTTTAAAGCAAGACCATAAATCTACCCGACAGACATTCAAACAAAATTGCTGCAAGGAACATTTGGTGGATTTTGTCTTAGCTTTTATGATTACCAGTTACATTATGGTTTGCTAGTTTTAAACTCTAGGTACTAAACATTCACAAGACTTCTAGCATAGAAACATAGAGGCGTCTCAGAACAACGAGCACATAAATAGCAAAAAACATTTCTTTATACCACAAAATCAAACCTAATGTAAAAATAACAGCTCACAGCCAGAGCAGGTAAGACTCTGGATACTCATCTATAAAGATGGATTAAAATTTTTAGAAGAGTAATAAATGTATTGCAGAACAAAACTTTTTCTAAATCCCCCAAGAGATTAGAAAATTTTAGTCCATTGTAATCACTTAAGCCTTTCAGTCACTATTATAGCTGCAGTTCCATCTACATCTGTCTCCTTTCTGGTCTCAGAGTGTACCTTCTGTAGGTGAATGCACACAGCCCTTCTCACCTACCTCTAGTTCCACAAACTGTACTATTTTTAGGTAAAAAACTGGATTAGGTTTCCTTCATCACGCACTATCTTTAATACACAGGTCCAGCTAAATTTAGACACCCTTTTTCAGGAATCAACTACTATTATTAGACAAACACAGTCTTGTTTAAACATTTTAAGCAATCCGGCACACATAGTTAGGGAGACAAAGTAACTCTGGAATATAACCTTAGTACCTAGATACAGAATTTTGATAATGTTTACTTTCTGCACACACCACAGATATTACAAGAATTGTAGCTGATCTTGAGAGTCCCTTAGAACTAAAATACTTCTTCTGCTGCTAAGAATATCTCAGATTTTGCCTGTCCCTTCAAGGCTTCGGGTCCTAACATTTCCAGAACAAGTATGCTACTGAGAGGTGTCTTAGAGTAAGGAATTTCATCTTCATAAATCTTCTCAGACTCAATGAAAATTTGACATACATATTTTGCTTCATCCTGATAACGTGCCTCCTAAAGCGGCATGAAATATCCTGAATATTCAAATCTTGTGTGCCTGTAAAATTTACATTTAATTTTAATTGTAGTTTAAAACACATACATGTCAACCGTATCACTATGTTTTATTTCAACAGAAATGCCTGGGTGGGAAAGAACAAGGTAGGACAAATGAACCACTTGATCCTCTCAAAAATGGGACACACACACACAACACTCAAACATCAAGAAGTCATAGAATCATAGAATAACCAGGTTAGAAGAGACCCACCGGATCATTGAGTCCAACCATTCCTATCAAACACTAAACCATCCCCTTAGCACCTCATCCACCCGTCCCTTAAACACTTCCAGGGAAGGTGAATCAACTACCTCCCTGGACAGCCTGTTTCAGTGTCCAATGACCCTTTCTGTGAAAATTTTTTTCCTAATGTCCAGCCTAAACCTCCCCTGGCAGAGCTTGTGGCCATTCACTTTCATCCTGTCCCCTGTCACTTGGGAGAAGAGGCCAGCTCCCTGCTCTCTACAACCTCCCCTCAGGTAGTTGTAGAGAGCAATGAGGTCTCTCCTCAGCCTCCTCTTCTCCAGGCTGAACAACCCCAGCTCTCTCAGTCGCTCCTCATAAGGCCTGTTCTCCAGCCCCTTCACCAGCTTTGTTGCTCTTCTCTGGACTCGCTCCAGAGCCACAACATCCTTCTTGTGGTGAGGGGCCCAGAACTGAACACAGGATTCAAGGAGCAGTCTCACCAGTGCCGAGTACAGAGGGAGAATAACCTCCCTGGACCTGCTGGTTACGCTGTTCCTGATACAAGCCAAGATGCCATTGGCCTTCTTGGCCACCTGGGCACACTGCTGGCTCATGTTCAGTTGGCTGTCAACCAACACCCCCAGGTCCTTCTCTTCCTGGCAACTTTCCAGCCAGACTTCTCCCAGTCTGTATCCCAGTCTGTTGTTGTGCCCCAAGTGCAGGACCCGGCATTTGGCCGTGTTAAACCTCATGCCATTGGACTCTGCCCAGCAGTCCAGCCTGTTCAGATCTCTTTGCAGAGCCTCCCGACCCTCCACCAGATCGATACTTTCACCCAGCTTAGTGTCGTCTGCAAACTTGCTAAGGGTCAATAAAAGATGCATCTTCCCTTTTGTATCATCCCAATTACCTTACAGATTTAAGGAGCTAACAACTTGAAATAAGATACAATTTCCCAAAAGATAAATATTCCATAAAACTAGCTCCCAAATTCACCAGTTGAAAATTAGAAATTAGAAGTAGCATAAAATATCTAAAAAAAAAAAAAAATCAATTAAGAGTATCATTTTAATTACACAATTATACAGCCATGTAACACAATTACACAACTAGAAATTAAACAAATCATAGTCTTTTAAATTTATCATTTCTCCTTTTCAATTCTTTTCCTACTTTCCTCAGTCTTTGCTCCTGAAACTTTCATCATCAGCTGCTTGGGGCCACATGTCTATATCCACAACATAAAAGCCATGGACTAAGCAAACTCAGTAATGCTACATTTTAAAACAAGGAAAGTATGGAAATGCAGTTAGAGAACACACACATAAATGTATCTGTATCCCAGTGTGAAGCTAAGCAACAGACATCTATTACAATTATGGCATTTTAATATCTGTAGCCGTAGATTCAAAGTGATTCTCAACTCCCTAGGGTTTCTTCTTCCCCCTTGCCATAGAAATATTACTTGACTTCACGGATGTTTTGGTTTGGGTTTTTTTTTTAAGCTTTCATCATTCATATGAAGTACCTGAAAAGATCTAATTACTGTGATAGTGAATCTTACTACCACTTTTAAATAATTCTTGAATTTTTTTTTAGCTTCTTTATTTTCTTATCCAAGATTGCATTTTCTTGTTATGCAAATAAACGCTTTCGGTTTCAATGAGTTGTTTAATGCATATTCTATCTCAGAAGCAGTAACCTATATTTAGCAGAGCACTACTGTCAATTAACTTTGGCATGACCAGAGCAGCATGCCTCCTTCTTCCCTTCCTTTCTAAGTATATCTGGCATACTTCACATTCCCCAACACCTACAGTCACCCTCCTTTTTAAAGCTGCCCAAATCCTTTTTTTTTTTTTTTGCTTGCACTTCTCACATTCTTCTGTATATCTTCTCCACTTTTCCGCTCAAACATACCACCAAAAGCACCAAGTTTTCTTTCATGGCTTAGATTAATAATTACATATTTCACATAATCACTTATATACTGAGACCAGCAATATGAAGTGCTCCATTTTAAGATCTAAAATAAGACCAGTTTTCTTCTTCTAAGCATCAGTCACAACACAGCATTGAATTTTCTTCCAAATACAGTGAAATCATGGCGAGTCATCAATCCAAATTTAGGATTATTATTTCTCTACAAACAGATGAGCACATCAGTGAGGGCACTTGGAACATTTCTTTTTTCACAGTAGGAAAAGGAGGTTTTACACTGATGCCATGATACTGACGGAAGGAACAGCTTTGGAATCTAAAAGAAGCTGCTGCAAATCCTTTCCAAACTAATTTGCTCTTCTTGAAATCTGACTTCTGGTTTTAACTCTGGAACCACATAAAAACCTTACAACAGCATCTTTACCTATAGTAAAGTATTCTCCATTAAGTCACTGTTATACCATGAAAGTATTTGTAAAAAAACAATCAAGGACTATATATCAAAAACCTCCTCTACCCTCTCAGAAGCACATTTTAACCAAAATCAGGAGTGCAGATGACATATACAGGAATAAGTAATCAAGATGAAAATGTTTCTAAGTCCTTGTGAAGTTAATAAAACATCTGAACAAACACGGAGAGGCCTATCTTTAAGAGATGCTTTGTGTATATACATATATATACACTTTTTTTTTTACAAGAAGAACATACTCACACATTTCTTAGCACTGTGATATTATACAGGAGAGATTGACCTAAAGCAATCAAGCCACAGCATGCATTGATGAAAATGTTTCTAAATCACCTGTCTTGAAGAAAGGAGAGGTTACAGAGGCTAACATAACACAGAATCCAGAAGAGAAGGACTAGATGACTCACAAATAGGAGCACCAAGTAACCTGTAGGTAATATAGGATTTAACTGAAAGTCTTAAATCAAGGAAGATGACTAAAACTACATGAAAACAGTAGCATAACAGTAAGCACTTTTGTTTCTAAGTGAAATAAAATCGCCCCATCTATTACGAGAAAAAATTTCCCACCTTAATTTTCTGACACACAATTAGCAGCAGAATAGAGGGTAGAAGTATAAAAGTATAAAAGACTTGTTTAGTTCCAGGGACAAGCCTTCTCCAAATTCCATTTAGAACCTACACTGACAAGCACTTTAACTTACATCAATCTAAAGCTGGAAATTACATACTTGATTGAAATAACACAACAGATTTGCTAATCAAAACCAAAACTAGCTCAAGTTGATCTATATAATAGAAGTTTTATCTTCACTAGGCTAAGTAGAAAAAGCTACAGTATTGAAAAACAGAAACAGAATAGCTTGGAGAAAGCCTCAACTGCTATCTGGAAAGGAAAAACTAATTCCAAAACTGATACACATTGCACAGTACAATGTGTAGTATTTCAGTTTAACTGGTACATATGCCAAAGTAACTGGGTCAGAAAAAAAAGAGATCTATCTTTCAATACTGGTATAAATCTAGAATTCACCTTTACACTGATTCTCCTGCATAAGAAACCAGATTAAAAGGAATTTGACATATAAGATACATAGTGTACACAACAGCATAACCTAAGTTGCATTCCTGCTACAGGTCGTTACCGCTCCTCACGGAGATTTATCTTCAGTGAACTTCTTATACACAAACATCCAGGGTAGTCTGACAGTTTAAAAGCAGAGATCATGGAACTTGACTTCTCTTTGTTAAACAACCTTGCCCACTGATGCCCTGTTTCGGAAGGGAAAAAGAATGTTTTTCTGGATTTCTTCACACTTGTGTTTTTAACTGCGCACTCGAAGGTCACGCTGCTCTACAAAGCCACCAGGTGGCAGAATCAGATAATGCCCAAGATGCTCTCTTACCACCACCCCCGCAGCAAAGAAGGTTCGTCCCCAGAAGAAATTGTGCAATCCAAAGACAGAACCACAAAACCATGTGTTTAAAATGAATCGGAGAACATTTATCACGCTGACATCTTTCTTAAAAAGAGGAAGAAATGAGAAATACACCTTATGGAACATGATCGCTCATATATCTGAATTCTTTAAAGTTTTTTCCTTTCCTCACAATCAACAAGTTCATCTTCAGTTTATTAATTCACCATTTTCTTTAAACACCAAGCCACACAATAGTCACTATTTTGTTACTGAGGATGAAGAATAGGCATATTCCGGCATTTGAGTTCTCATTATTTATTAACTTGCATGGACATCTGTGAGCTTATACACTGAGATGAAATACAGATCAAGAAGAAAAAACTGTTTTCTGTGGTGCTATAGATGATGCATTGAGGGAGTGACAGGGCTGGCATTTTCATACTTACGTTTCCTACACCTCTTAGACAAGCTCAAACCTTTCCCACAACAACATACGTGTTGCCAATGGTCTCAAATCTGAAAACACATATCAAAAAGTATCAAAGATCTCTGAAATATTTTAAATGCCCTTTCCCTGGACCTTATTTCATAATAAAACTACATACACAAGAAAATTATTATTTTAGACTTTAGAGAGAAGGCATCTATGAATGTATTGCCACTAGGTCCCTGAAACTCAACATACACAAACTTTCCAGTTGTTAGTTGATTGTTCAGCTTCCAGACCCAAAGATTAGTACTGAACAGGTAACAGGTATCATTTGCCAAAGCTGAGTTATTTAACAGTACAAGGCAGCGATTGTTATTAAGCAAGTGCATCGTTTTGGCAAGGAATACATACAGCTCTACCTCATAGCCTCCTTTCACATCATTTCTTGGCTAGTTATAAATATTACCTATATATATTATTGGTTCAATTTAAACCTAATCAGAACTAGATCCAGTGCTGCCAGTGCAGGATGAATAGCACATCACTATCTGCTTCTGTTCTATTCTTTCCAGTACACAAACAATCGACAGAGAAGGTAAGCAATGCACAATAGAAGTTCAAGCAGCCTACCCAAATGACAGCTGGATTGCTCAATGCCATATAATAACTCCCTTGACACACGGAAGGAATGCGACAAAAGACAGAATTATTGATTGCAAAAGAAAGCTATTTACACTGCAGTTTCTCCAAAATTTGAACATGATGAGTATCCAATTCTAGTAGCGTAAGTACAAATAGAAGAAAAACATTCCACCACTCCGTAACTAGGTTCCTATGACTGTTCAACAGCTATCAAGAAAGGCTGTGATGATTTTACAAGCTTCTGAAACTATTTTCACAGAAGACAGTCAGAAGAAAAACCCCTTTCAGTGTCAATTCCCATCACCTTTTTAAGACAGCATAGTTTGTTCTTAAAAGCAATCCCAGTAAGTACTCTTTTTCTTCCATAACTGATGAATAAAAAGTTCTCCAGCCTCATAACAAGGAACAAAGAATGCCACCATCATTCCAACACTTCCCAGGAGTTCCATCATGCAGTTAATCCTTCACTCAAAAGACAATCTATTAATCTGCTAATGATGAAAACTGCTGCTAATGCTTCCCTACTACTATGGCACAACTTTGTATACATTGGCATAACATTTTATAAAAGGGGAAGCTATTATGTCATTACAGATTTTATTACATAAAACCAAACTGTAGTATTTCCTAAAGACATTTGTTTCACAGCATCTGAAATTCCAATAGCATAGAAGGACAACCGCTGGCTTTGAATAGAAATTATGAGAGAACAAAGCTAAAGACACCCAGGTTGCCTTAGCCATCAAGGATACTCTCTGGATAAACCACCCTTTCCCTACCCCTTCCCAATGCTTCATGCTGTTTCCAAGCAGTCTCCAAGTACTGTCCAGCATTCTCAGGAAGGTAAAAAACAGCTGAATCAACAACAGCTGCAGTGAATTAGCCATCTTTAACCTTGCAAATTAATACCCTGTTTTGCGGTTTTGGAGTCTAAGAGGAAGAAAAGCACACATTACGCAATATAGATTAAGACAATCCATCAAGAAATTATAAGCAAAAATCCAGCCATGCCAAAGCAGATCATCTGGTACACTATTAAAGAGGATGGGTAACCTTTATTTTGCTTCATAAATGAATGACTGAATTTTACTATCAATTTGAGTGGCTCCAAAGAGGAAGATTATTCCTTTGAATATCAGTTCCCTCCAGGAAAAACTGATGAAGCAGTAACTCGAATTATCTCTGAATGGAATTCTTTAAATGTTTTACAAATTCCATAGCCTCCAAATACTACATAACACTTCCCACCTCTAGCTAGGTCTCTCATTTTGTCAGAATGTGTCTATGAACAGATACTTCATATTAGCCTAGAAGAACCTCTCACAATTCTCAGCGCAGTTTATACTTTCTTGCTGAATTCCTACAGAAGTAGGCATAAGATGAAATGTACCCAACAAAACAAACAAAACCACCTCCACTATCAGCGCCTCTAGAAGGCCAATCGAAGGAAATAAAAGGTGTTTCCTTCTCATCTGCTCACAGGGAAGAGCGCCCGTTCATAAAAATAAACTATATTCATGATTTAACTTGTCTCACAGGAACAGAATGAACTTAGTAAGATTTACCCAAGCTGTAGTGTGCTAGTGCTCATTTTGGCACATTCAGTAGTACCTTGTAGAGATAAAAAAACCTGTTAGAACAATTCCAAGAAAGAGATTTGCAGTTTTCTGAAGGTTCCCTTCTTTGAATTTCAATATCTGTTTTACCAGAAGAAAAGATATAGAAATAACATACCATGAAAGGCTAAATACAGAGGAAAAAAAATCTAAATTCCTGTAGTAAAACAATATACAGCATATGAAATGTAGAACATTACAAAAGAAAATTTTCCAGTGAGACTAAGGAAGCTGAGTACTGTAAATCAAACTTCAGCATTTGGAAAAAACACACACACAAAACCAAACAAATAGAAAACCTAAGACCCATAAAAAACAACCACCAAACATTTGAACACAGTCAAACAAAACCTAAGTTAATTTCATCTATCATCATAGCCAAGACCTGTAAGCATTTTAAGCCTGGAGGATCTGCAAGGAGTTCACAATATCCACAGGTTAATCTCCTCCAAAGCTACATTAAGTGTAGAATTAGGTGGATATTATTTTATAGGATGATCCACACTTCTTTACTACCTCAACATGCTTACGTTACAATCTACAAAACCATTGTATTTATATGGTAGAGCCTAATAGGCTAGATAGTAGTTATTAAAAGTACTCTACATAGTTAGAAAGCTCTTACTCGGGTTTAAAGAAGTCAAACTAACTTGTTAAACACAGTAGTTGCAGTTATACAGGACTTAGTAACAAACATATCCTAAATAGCCTGTGGGCCAACTATGCTCTCTAAATCCACATTGTTAAGAAAAAAATCGCTGTCCAGCAAACATAATTCATTTAATAACCGTCCACTACACTCCCAAATACTGTAATTTAAAACAAGCAAACAAAGAAACAAAAAACAGCCAGCAACAAAACCGAGAAAGTTTTTCCTTAGGATTCCAGTCATATTCTTAGTAGGTTCCATATAGCTTTTACTGGAATAAGAACACAAAAAGCAAGATTTGTACAACTGACCTGAAAGGGGGTGGGTAACGGGCGGAAATCACCCCTGAAAAGTCTGCTTTTATAAGAAAAAAAAAGGGGGGGGGGTGGGGGTATTTATTTTTTTGCATTTAACTTCCTGATGTCAAGGTAAACTTCAGTTTACTTTAAAGTGCTCTTTCTACTAAATATTTATTCCACAGGCATTTGGAATACAAACAGCTGTGCTCCATCTAAAAGGCATCTCTAAGATGAAAAAAAATTCTAAGGACATATTTCTCGTCAGAAGAATAAAATGCAGTCATGTGGTTCTACATAATTTCTCTTGGATAATGCCCACCAGAAATTTAAACACACAAAGAATTAGGTGGAAATCACCTGGATATTAAGGAATCATTCCGGTTTTTAAAACTGTGCAGAGCAAGCAGGGTTTAGGGTTTTTTTCCCTGACTTTATCCTTAAGGACTACGAGTTGAGAAAAATTCAAGTTTGAACCTCATCCAAAAATACAAAAACCAAAATAAGTGAAGAAGGGGAGCATACATTTGAGTACAAATGCAGTAAGTATTAAATGTCTTTCCCTTACACTGGAGCACATTTTTAAGCAATTGGACAAGGATTACTGACAACAATGGGCATCTCCATGAATATTAAGTGGGCTGCAACCAGCACATGAGGCCCTACAGGCCTCATGAAGGAGCCATGAGCAGAAACCTTTGGGATACGGTAATGCTATACTAAAGAATATTACCATGCTGGAGTGCAGGACTGATGAGGAGTACTTTGTCTGGGGAGCATTTCTGAGGCGCATTTCTGAGGCGCTTACCTCCTTTGAAGTCTCTTGGCGTCAGGATGAATGCTAGCTGTCCTCGGGCTGCCATCCCTTTGAGGGGAGGGAGATACAGATGAGCCCAAAGGTTCTCTTCTAAACACAAGTCCTTACTGCAAGCTGGCCAAAAGGTCCCTGCAATCAAAGAAATCATTGTGGTTTTGCATGTGGCGCATTTATGTCCTTTAATCAAGGTTTGTCAGCCATCTAACATGTTCAACCACAAAGAAAAAAGAAAACAAAAACGTATCTGCTGGGTAGCCAATGCAGAACACAGACTAAGGAAAATGAGGAATAGTTCATCCAGTTTGGGCACTATTAACTCCACTAAAAACACGGGCAACATGATTTTTCAGACTAAGCAGAACCACCTCAGTATACAGTATTATATACATGTATTAAAAAAAAAAAAAAAAAGCTATTTAACTTTGGAATAATCTTCCAACACTCTGAAATTCCTGCCTTCTCCACAGCACGAGAGAAAACATCACATTTTCATTTCTAGCCAATGTATGCTACAATCTAATGCAGCAGTCATTCTTGAACAATTAGCTCTTGCAACTGCCACGGCAGTGTACAATTAATCCTCAAATGCATTATTTTTGCCATAAGCTAGTTGTAACATAGCTCACAGAGCCACTTGCTAAGGAAAAACAAACAAACAATGAAAGTTCTGTCACAATGCTGATAAAAAATTCCTTCTGCAGATCATTCAGCAGACTCATCTGTTTGCATGCCAACATACTAGAGCCACAAGCTCCATGTTTTCCTTAGTGTGAGTCATCTCTGATAGCATCCAAATTCACAACCCCTTTGGCACATGTCCTGGGCACATGCCCTTCCACCATAGAAATGAAACTTGATAGCCCATCTCTCACAAGCCTAGGCATGTCATTAAGCACATGATTTCCCAAAGCTTCAAACTAATGGACAATCTTGATTTAGGACTCTTCTACCGAAATATATTACAGTAGAAGAAAATGGACAAATATTCCTTGTATTGGCTGCACAACCAGTTCACAGCTAGTAAACACAATAAACTCATACAACAACTGAAGAACTGTAAACATTACGCTTCCTAAAGGAGTGGGCAACCACTTATTGGGAACACTAAGCATACATGAGTCTCTACTCTTCTTCCCACCTGCCTACAGTCATTTTCCTTTTTCTTGCTTCAAAAAACAGTGGTGGGAGAGTGAAAAATCACATCCCTTATAATCACTGTACTTTTGAGAACTCATCTGTAGTATTCTATCCAGTTCTGGAATCCTCAACATAAGAAGGATATGGAACTGCTGGAATGGGTCCAGAGGAGGCCTACAAGGAAGATCAGAGAGCTGGAGCACCTCCCATACAAGGACAAACTGAGAGAGTTGGGATTATTCAGCCTGGAGATCAGAAGGCTCCAAGGAGACCTTATTGCAACCTTCAAATACCTGAAGAGGGCAACAAGAAAACTCTAATGTATGCATCTCCATGTTTACCCATTCAATAAAATAAAGTTCAAAAATAAAGGTATTTCTTTGTACAGACATCAATCGTACATCAGTTTAATTCTATTTTCACCACTTGTGTGTATACAGCTTCCAAGACCCTTTTCATTTTACTCTTCTCTTCACCTTTTACACTCACATTGCTATTGAATTCTACTGCTTCCTTTACAGAATAAAGAGGCCAATCCTTCTTCGGAACAGTTACTATATCTATGTATCAGCTCATGATCTTCAACTCAGACTTCTGCCGAGCTCACCACTTCAATCCCTGCAAAAACATCATTTTTTTCTGCAAACTCATTATTTTCAACTTCTTCTCTTTATGACTCTTCTCTTGACCTCCAATTACTAAGAACACCTTCTGTTTACATCCATCACTTCCATTCTGTCTTCCTATGTTTTTGTTTCCTTCTTACAAATTGCTGTTTCAAGAAACCCCTGAAGAAAGCAGAGGAGAAGAAAGCCTCAGTACCTCTAAATGATTATTTTTATCCCAACTGTTATGCAACAGATTACAAATTTAGTAGTATAGTGAAAAAAATAGACGGAAAGAACCTCAAGAATTTGGTTGAAAACAATAGCTCCTGAACACAAGAAATGTGATGTGTTAGCACTAATGCAGTACATAAATCTATTCACTGTAGAACTTCCCTTTTGAAGTTCAATATTTTTTAGTCTAGCCAACTTTTTCCAATAACAATTTCTGAACATTCTATATTCAACTATTTTAATATGCTTATTAACATGAAGTGTAACATGCCATAAGATAATATTCCCTTATGCTTACGAAGGCAGGAAAGTCATGTTCTTTACAACTATCTCCATATAGACCATAAAAAGACCAAGAACAACTCATTTGACCCAAAGAACTGTATCAATGATTACTGAAGTAAAACAAAGTTAACTGAGCAATGCAAACTACCTAATGTTCACATTAAAGATAGGACACAAACACAGTAACTACGTAAGAGCACAAGACAGAGAGGTATGTCAAGAAAGGCATTTTCCATCAAAATGGCAAATATTTTAAAGGTCCATGAGAACATCAGATCAATAGACTGGCAGCCACCTGATAGTGCCATTAGTCACATTCCACGCAAAAAGCCTTGTGCAAGGAAGCCTACTGGGGCAACAAGATGGGGAACCAGTCCATGGAACTCCTTTAGCTAAAACTGGGCACAAATACATACGCACACACACACTTTTTTCAGTATTATTGTTGATTGATCAAAGTAGTTTCATAAATGATGACATCGCTGTGCGCTCCCATAAATCTTTAGAATAATCTGAACCATCAGTGTACAACTCCCTCCACCCTTCAAAACAGATGAAGGGAAGAGTTAGTCCCCTGCTTGCTTGATGAGCCAAACCACTCCATTGAAAGTATAAACAGCCCCTGCTTCTAGGCTGAGACAGTCAGTTAGGTGCAAGGCAGAGCTGGACTTCTCTTTTCAGCAGGAGCGGAAAAAAGCTGACACCTGGATGCCACACTGATACTCCCTGTTCAGATATCTCGCAGGCTGGCAGCAGAAAGTGAAGCAGTTAACATACAAGATACAGAAGCACATATGACAAACAATTATACATACTATTAGAAAGCAATGCTAGGTCATCCTGATCTGTACAGCCAAACTAAATACAAGGCTTTATGTTACAGCTAAGCTAGAAGCAAGCCATTACCAAAAACTGTCCTCTCTCCCCCAATCTCCCAGTTTCGGGGCCACTCAACTCCACCATTATTAACATTTTTTGCACCTGACCTTGCAATGTTAAAGCCACAGAACTGAACTGGCTAATCTGTAAAGGTCTGGGGTTTGCTTTTTTCAAAAGTGAAGTTGTTTTTGGAAAGGGCAGGCGAAGGTGAACCAAGTCATTCTGCAGTCAATGGATCCAATACAAGTAAAATGGTAGGAACATGAAAGCAAGATGGGGAACAAGATACTGTTGCTGCCTATTTCAGCAGCAGCTACCTGTTAGATCTGCCTAAACGCATTCACCGAAAAGTGGAATCATACACGGAGTGTTTCATACCATACAGAAGCCAGCAATCAAAGCAGTACAGAGGCAGCTTTTAAGGCCATCACAACAAGCACAACACAAACATTACTTCCAAGAAAGGGTATTTTACACCAAACTTTCTATATTTTTATTTGAAACAAGATCAGAATAACATGACACAGTTAAGTACCTAGACACTGAGTAACACAAAATATAGTTACTATGAACTCTTAGGTTTTTTTGAGATCTACTAATGATGTTTCCCAATCTTGATACGCTTGTACAGTAAGAATTCTTTAGCCAAAAAAAGAGCAACAGTGTGGAATTGATTACACTGATAAGTAGGAAAATTCTTGAAGTAACCATTGTTTATCAGGTAGGTATTTCCCCAGATTCAAAAAAAAAGACAATACGATGCAGATTCCAGAAAGTGATAATAATCCCTTGGATTGCTAGAGGAAAGTAGAGGCACAAAAGGTTTCTCAACTCACGTTCAAAACTATCTTTGAATAAAGACAATACAAACAAGGGACTCCTTTCTCATTAAAGAGCACAGCAAATAAGCTACAGGGGAAGACAAGTAGTAAAGACTATGGGCAGCAAAGGTTCCAAGCTGCAAGGTAACCATCCCTGAAACAAGGGCCCAAACTATTTTATATATGAAAATAGCCTCATAGCAAAACCACTTGTGCTAGAGACAGAGTTCATGGGTTCTTTCACATGCTTTTGCCTCTGTCTTACTTATGGCTGCTAGGAGCTGTATCAATGAAAGTTTTCAATTTTTCTTTAAATCAGACCAAATAGATGCAAAAACACAGCAGAACCATGACAGAAACTCTCTTGCTACCTCTCAGGACTGTCCAGACAGATCTAAGTTTCAAATTCATAGGGACAAAGGAAGGCAACACCTGTCAGCACCTCTGGAGGCTGGTGCTGCCTGGTGAGAGCAGAGGGGGTCACCAGTTGCATCGACTAGAACCGGGACTACCACACAGAAGTGGTGCCTTGTGATTTTTTCCTAATGCTGTTGCAATAAGAAAGAATTTACAGTCCCAGCATCCCTCTGATTTCAGCTGCAGGAATTCCTCCAGGGTAAGACAATTCCATCTGGCTTTGTTCAAGAGAATAGAGAAGGCCCTCCATTGCCTCAAATCCCTCACAAAATGCAGTCATGACAACAGGCAAAATGAGATACCTTTTTTTTTTTTTTTCATTTAGGTGTTCCTAACCCCTATTCAAACGTCACTGACTGTGGTTTGCAAAAGTCAAAGTCTAAAAGGGCACTAGCTGCTGCTCTGGGGCTGGGCTGACAATGCAAAGGACGGAGCATCAAAACACTAGTGACATGTGCCATTACTCCCTGTGCTGAGGTAGCATTCCCTGTTGCAGTGGGTTCTACAGTCCTAACATTAAGCAGGAAATCTCTGCTCTGCTTTCCCATCCTGACAAGCAGGACGTAACCTGCCACAGGGCACCGGCTATATCAAATGAGGAAAGAACACACCGGGTTCTTTAACTTCAGGGAGACCCACAGCATACATTTAAGGTAACATCAGTTCAGAGATACTTATAAATGTTAATAAACCAGTTATAGCTGTAAAGCAAAAGGACATCAACTTAAAACATATTAAAGCCAGATATAAACACCCACATTCAAAGGTACATTACCTAGATACTGTGGCAGGAATAATCAACGTGTCCACATTAATGTCCTTGAGCTTCCCAAGGCATGCAAGCTTAGGCTTCTTTAAATTCAGCAAATATTGATTTAAAAAATAACTGCAAGTGGTACAGAATCTACCTCATATAAACTTTTCCAATATTTAAGCTATTTTCCCTTTAAAAAAAAAGTGTTTGTGATTACCAGATGACATTTGCTTAGTTTGGCCACTAAGCAATTGCATCTTGTTGTATTTTGGAGTAACAGATTAGAAAGTACTGAACTATCAGCGCTTAAACAAGGAAAAGCTTTCACATATACACATCGAGTCACTTCCAAACCTTCTCTTGGATAAACAAAATCAAGACTGAACTTCAGTCTTTCTCTGGAAAATACACCTTCCAAATCTCAAACTGCTCCTTAAGCTCCTTAGTGAACGCCTTACACTGAAGTGGCCACATTATTCTGAGAACAGCCTCACTGATGCCACCAATGCACAGCAGAGCCCCAGTCAATACAAGACCTATTTTGACTCAAGCACAGCACTACTTACCAACCTCATGTTCATCTGATTACCTAAAATAAACTACACATAACTTTCAGAATCACTGCTTTTCAAAAATAAATCTTTATTTCTAGACTTCGTTTGCCTAAACTCATTCTACAGAGCTCAGTTAATCAAACTTCACGGAAGCAACACATGTTTTTTTTTTCATGACGGTATATTGTCATTTGTAAAATTTAACCAGAAACTATTTTTTGTTTTCTTGCAGTCTGGATAAGCACCAGCTTGACTTACGTCTGTAAGCATACCACATCCTAGACATGTAATAAAAACTCACACAGGTATAAAGAAATTAAAATTATCATCAGCTATCCCTTATGAAACTTACCAGCATCAGCTCTTCTTATAAACTTTTTTTTTTTAAAAAAGGATCTCTAGAATCCAGAATAGGAAGTTGTCTGCATAAAAGGAGGGAGAAAAAACAGAAGTATGGTTCCCACTGGGTCAAAAATCACCAGCAGTTCAAAAGAGGGCATTGCAAAAGCTCCAAAGTGTGCTAGAAGAATACTTTTGAAGGATGAAGAAACATGAGCTTAGACACAGTAATATTTTTTAAATATGTACAACAAAACTAGCTCTATATCAGTTGAATATCACACACACCTAGTTATACTGGATGTTGAAACTCCTTAGCAACTTGTTCTACAATTACACTCACATGTATATAAATCTAAGAAAGGGAATTTAAAGACTTCTTAATGTATACATAGATATATAACATTGGCCTCAGCTTTTGTCCATATACATATATTAACCTCAGCTTTAAGAATGAGATAGAAATATATCTATATATATACACACAGATGTGCAAAAAAGGCTAAGAAAATTTTATTCTTCAACCATTTAAAGACAAATTAATTTCCTCTTATATATTCCTAAATAATAATCCAAGATCAAATATGACAATGTTACTCAGTTATAACAGGGTACTAAAGTTATTCACAGAACTGAAGAAATATTATCAGAGAGGCATCTGAATCTTGGAAATAAAACAGATTCCAAACAAATTGGCCTAAAAAAAAGACACATGAAACAACTTCAGAACCAAATCTAAGCTCCCGAAAAATTGGTAAGGCAGAGTAAGATGCAAGAAACAAGCTCCTAGACAGAAAATCTTTCAGAATAAATAACATAGCAACACTTTTGAAGAGTTACAGTATGGCAAAACTCAGAAAAGACAAACTGCTTTAGACAATTTTATAAGAAAAATTAAAAAATACGTCTAACAAGAAATACAAGGAAGCCCTACTCCAGTACAAAGGAGGCAGTGGATGCTGTCACCTAAAATCTAAAGAAGCAAACAGACCCAGAGAACTTTCCTGTATTAATTTCACAGAGGTCTAAAAAGAATTAATATTATTCTATCCATTAAGCATTTAATCAGATAATAGATGGAGCAGTCATCATCTGGAAGAAAGCGAGAATAGATATGTTCCCCAGAGCAGGGAGACAACGGAATCAGTATCTCTTTTGCTAAACCTACTTCATTAAGGAATATTGATACAAGTTTTTAGCACTCTGTGGCAGATAAGGAATGGGAATCCCTCTAAATATATGCATCTATATAAAACATGTCACTGCAATACGCTTTACTAACATTCTATGGTTACTTACTAGCTCCTACAGTAGACAATAGCCCTTTGTCCAAATAGAATAGGAACATGAAGACGCATCATATTTTAAAATGCGATTTCAGAAAGGAGTATTTGCACTTCTGTTTTCTATAAAGATCTTGGGGTTTCTGACAAAAAGATATTCCTTAGATTAATTTATATTCAGAATGACAAACTAAACTGGTACCTACTTCACTAATGCTTACTGCTCTGCTGGAATGAACTCTGACCACAGCAGTTATAATCAAACCTCCAACAACAAACAAAGAACAAAGCCTAGAAGGAGAAAGACTTGCTCTACACAAGCAATAAAGTGGGTTTTTTTAAGACTTACTGTGTTAAAGCTGTAATAACTCAGATGAACAATTTTTTCATATCCAGAGACTATGCCATATACTACTGAAAAGCAAATACATTCCTGAAAAGATGAAGTTGGAATACAAAACAAATTTAGAGTAGAGTAAGATAATTTAACAAGACATTTGAGTGTATCTCCCTACCCTAAAAAGTAGCTAAAATTACTATATATATTTTAAATGTAAACTTCTAGGAAAAAAGTAACTTCATTAACTCATTAAATGCTAATACTCATTTCAAGTTGTACTTCCCACATACGTCATGAGATCATATAGCAGATGCCAAAAGCTCAACAAGCTATTCTCACAGACATCATCTGAAAACAGTAAGAGGACTCAGGCAACTAGAGCTGTATTATATAAGCCCTCTAAAATTTCAAGCAACAGGTCCCTTAACACACTGGCATGTATAATTATGTAGCTTAAATGAAGCATGTGTGGAATAACAGAATAAGGATTTCTCAAAGACAGATTATTCAGATTTTTTTAAACAAACAAACAAAAAACCCAATTCTGGCTACCTAGGAAATCTTCAAAAATATAAAAGGCTTCATGGCAATGCCCACCAACCAGCTTTGCTTAAAGTACACAATGCCTCTCAAAATCTGTCAAATATTTTAATGGGTGTCATAACAGATATACTGCAATTATATAAACTTGTCCTAGAAAGGACATGAAATCTTAATCATCAGATCTGCTGTGTCCCAATCGGGATAGAAGTTTTACTGTTCCAGTATTTTAAAACTTGTTATGAAAAAATAAATACCAAAAAGTTCTCATAAAACATACTTAGTCCTACTTAACAATGGATACAAGAATATTTAGGAAAAAAGTTACTACATAATAAGGCATATCTTATCTCACAAAAGGATACGCAAGAAACCTATGGAAACAAGGACTGATCTACAGCAAGAAGGAAAAAACATGAGACTGAAATTGGATTTAGAATTACTATTTGTCCACCAAAAGTAATCTACAGAAAATCAATTTAAGAGTTCTCTATAAACAGTACCTCTTTCTATCCAGAACTCAAGAGATACATGGTCTCACACCACGCTGCACAAGCTTTAGAGAATAATCCCTGCAGTGGCTGGCAATATAATTCTAAGAACCTACCCACTTGCTTACTTCAAAGTTGTTCATTGTGTGAGAAAACACTAATACATTGTTCATAATTAGAGCTAAACTGTTAAATTATGGAAGAAACAATGTTTCCTAATCACTCGAGATGTGGAAAATAAATGCGTTGAACATTCTCGGTGATGGATCGTCACATTGTCAGAAACAGAGTTAAAAGAAAGTCAGACCCTTAGAACTCCATACGGCAGTCCTGGCTTGCAAATACAACAAAGATCTGCAGCAAATAAACCTAGATTATTAACCAAGAATACTAACATTTAAACATGATCCTTTTTAAGTGTGTACACGTATCTGCATATGCGTTGACACATTATTACTATCCAATAACAAGACCGGACCTTTCCTTTAGAAAGCAAGTAGAACTGCAAAATGTTTCCCTTTGCAAAAATCTGTCAATTCGGTATCGCATAATAACCACCATACATTCACTTTTAACAGCATAAAGAAATGAGGGGGTTTTTGCCTTGAAGACCAGAATTACTGCAGTACTGTCTTGCAAAACACCACATTCACAAAGAACTGATGCAAAGAACAAACATGACTAGCTGTATAAAGAGCCATACTCTCCTCCAAAAGTAACTGAGTCCTGCATACATACTGTTAGTGTAGTATCTTAGAAAACTGACACAAGCTGGTAAATTCACAGGCTATGCACTAGACAGAAGTGATGCAGAGAGTACAATTTATTTTCAGAAGGTTGTCCTCACAACAGTAAGCAAATATCACTGATGACACATCCAGCCAAACTCATTCAGTATCCTCTCTCCCTCCACTATGAAAACCAATTGTTGCCAAACTATCTTCACAAACTGTTGACATTTACTCAGGTCAAATCTGGACATCAGATTCTCCCTTTCAGCCACATTGTCACTATATATTTTAATAGCTATTGAGTGGCATTCCCATCTAACTATTTTTCTTGTATTCAGTATCACTTATCCCATAAACTCTTACTGCTTCTCCACTAAAATGAACAGATTGAAGCACAGAGACAGTCCAGGAGAGAAATACCACTTTTGCCTTTTTGTCATGCACCACTTAACTACCAAACCTAGACTAAGAAATTTCAAAAGCAGTAATAAAATCCATAATGAAGAAATTTATCCAATTTAATGTGCTCAATTGCGTGCCTCCTGATGCTTCTGAGATCTAATGATATGCAAGTTGCAAGTCCAGCACTGTTTACAGGTTATCAGGTCTTAAACCGTTCAGTGATAGGGTAGATACCCAAGCAAACTGGTTCACAGTCCAAGGAAGAAAGGAAAAACTGTCTACCCTTCCAGTAATACATCTCGTTGTTTCAGAAAAAGTCCTTTTTTTCTTGGAAACTAACTGGTAACCTCAGATACTCGGAGATAAAACTGGGTCTCCCTTTCAGAACCTTCATGTCTTTGCTGATAAACAGAACATTTCTACAAAAGCATAAGCAGACTGAAATTTAAAGTCTTTTCTGCCTACTTGTAACTTCAAACCCTTTCAAGAGAACAACTTCTTATCTAGATTGCCATCTCACTGTCAGAAAAGAAAGAGCTATCCAGATGGAGACAAAGACTCACCAAATAAATAAAGTAGCCCCAAAAGCTTCCAGATATTTTCACTGCCTTCTAGAGGTAATAAATCTCTAAATCTATCCAATTAAAAAAAAACTAATCTAAAACCACCTCTACCTGGCATACTTAAAACTGAACCCTAAGTTTCATTAACATGGCAGAGGGAAGGAAGAGAAACAAGATTCAGAAGACAGTTGATGGAAACCTCTTCCATTAGCTTCACTTACAGCTAATTTTCAAATAGATTAACTTTTATATTTTAATTTTAAAGTCACTAAGATCAAGGCTGGGTTTAGTCTCCTTTGAAAAGCAACCTAAGCTTTGCCACTAATCAACCCCTAACAAAATCTTTGAAGCTTCACAAAACAGCTGATACTACATTGGTTTTTAAGTTTTGACAAATCAAATGCAGACTTAGGTTATATTTTCTGAATTTAAACAGTTAAAGCTACATTCTTCTAATAGTAAGGGAATTTAAACATGTAATTTAGAGCTTAACAAATTGATCTTATTTAAATTCATCTATTTTTGTACAGAAACAGCAAAAGACACGTACATTTTTTTCCTGTTAAGTACCGTCACTTCACAAAACACAGTAACTGGTTCTTTTAGAACTGAAAGGACAAGAATATACTTTTCTTCAACTGAGGTCTAATTGAAATCTTGCCAACGAAAACAGGCACAACTGGATAACTTGGATATAATTATTTATAAAAACAAATCACCATCATCTTCAAGCATCTTACCTTTAAATAGGATCCATAATATTTAGTTACATGGGGACTGTCACACTGACTCAGCACTGTGATTTCTTGTTGGATGTCTTCTATTTCATCTTCTGCTTCTTCTAGGTCAATAATTTTTATAGCAACCACCTTCTGCGTCCGATTGTCAATTCCTTTAAAAACTTCACCAAAAGAGCCCTTACCAATTTTCTCCAGTTTTGTAAACAGTTCTTCTGGATCTGCCTTCAGAGTCTGTTAAAAATAAAAGAAAAGTTATACGCTATTTGTAACATCAAAACAAAATGTGGTACTTTTAAATAAAAACACACATTTTGATCGTTTATGTAGCTGTTCTGTCTCCATAATTAGCAGGTTCTTTACATCCCTTATATGCACAAACCTCAACATCTACGCTTCTCTGTATATAAAGTATAAATTTAACAGTGTCCCTGTGACAGGTTTTTATGCTATCTGTCAGTTGAAAGTGCTGCTACCTCAGTTTTTCTTTCCCAATAAACTGCACCCAGGCACGGAGAACGAAAGAGCCTGACAAAGACTTGGTTTCAATTAAAACCAAAATAGATCAAATATCACTACCAATAAAAGTGAACCTTCTGTCTACCCTTTTTCCCTTGAAATTGGCTCCTTCCCAGAACCCAGGGTCCTACTCTCTTGAATCTTTCACATATCTCATTCTCTTAAGGATTTTGTTCCCACTCCTCAGTGCACAGACTACTACGTTCTTTTGTTTGATGTGGCAAGCAATCCTCTTCAATTTTCTCCTACTAAGGAACACCTACATCAACTGCCATGCTTCCTCCTTATCCCTGACCTCAAAGTTTTCTGGAGCAGGATTTCTTTGTCTTTTTCTTCTTCTCTCAGTTGAGTAAACTCTTGAAAAGCATCCTGTCACCAACTACCTCTATTTGAATAGTCACATGAAAACTATGAGCACTCACCCAGACAAGGGAACGTAACATTTAAGTGAACCATTCTGCTATATTTGTTTTTCTCCACTGTCAAGTACTGAGCTAGCTACTGCTGCTCTTAGACTTCTCACTTTCAGTGTATGGATGGCAAGTTCCATTGTGTACCTTCTTGTTTTAACAACAAGGAATCATTACAGCTAACAAAAATATAGACAAATTACAATTTAACTGCAAAAGTCACAGGCAGAGGGAACAGTCAGAAAATAAAGAAAAATAGGATAGGAGTTGTTATTTGTTACCTTTCCCTGAAGAAATAAAACAAAATTCAAAAGACCTGTTGTTGTTCTTAAAAGTTGAGGTTTAAGCTAACTAAGTGAAAATTAAGTGTTGATAAAGAAAAAGGCTCATACAAGAAAAAAATCAGTAATGTTTAAATAAGCACAAAACCACACAGTTTATACTTAGCCAAACTTTGTAGAAGCATAAGGAGGGGAATGAAAGTTTTTAAGTTGCCATTGACAAGCACTGAGCCAACATTTTCTCTTTAACAATTAAATTTAACTCATACAGCATCTCCCACCTATACTTCTGTTTATTGCTGCTCTCACAACTCAAAGGTTCTGTAATTAACCCATGCAGCCCCAACAGGAAGACAGTCTAGGATACAGCAATTTGTCGAGAGGTACCTGAATTTCAGAGGTGAATTACGTGCTTTGAGGACCAAATAGCTCTGATTGACTGAGCATAGAGATAAACCCACTCAATTCTTCAGGCAGTGTGTTTGTGGAGTAGTCTGGATTCTATCATCATGTGGCACAAATCAAAAGTACACTACTAGTTCTGACACTTTAAAGGAAGCTCCAAAATATCACAGTTTTTAGATAATCATTCCAGGAATAGATCACCAGTGAGATCAGTCTTAAGAAAAAATACTCTAAGTATGCTGCAAGGCTTCACCAGCCCCAAGAAGTTCCCTCTCTTTTACATATTTTTGATCCATTTTTCTATCCAGTCAAGTTTGAGAAAGCAAACAGAAGGAGATGGGGTTTTGTCACCCCTTTGCCATTAAAAGGAACACAGCAAAAGATCCAAGTTCCTTCCAGCAAAAGAAACTTGTTCCTACTCCAATTTCAATATAACAAGAATTACACACTATCACGTATCATTAAATATTACTTACATAATATGCCAATTTATCTCCCACTTAGAAATCAGAACAGGGCACTTCATGTTTCCCAGCAAGTGCAGTTATCCTTTAGCTACACAGTAGCCCCTACCAACCCTTCCAGGGATATCATTTATAAGAGATTGCAAAAACAGGCATCAAATTGTGCTGTGGCTGCTCTCATGCCCCACAGAATGTTCTTTTGTCAATATTCAAGATGGTATTCTCTGAGAATTCTTCGTGAATAAAAATAACCTTAACATTTGCATCGATATTTTCCCTTGTGGAAGACAATTATCAGTCCATCCTTTCAGACATACTGCGTTAGAATTTGAGATGACAGGTTGTAGGAGAGCTGCGCATGCCTAATCCATCCACACAAGCCTCCTGGTTCCATTCACTAGCCACAGGAATCTAAGCATTACATCATTACAAAGGCATCTGGGTAAACCACAAACCAATCCCAGTCACAGCTGCCTAAAAAAATTCTGCGTGTCACCTCCAGAGACTGAAAAAACAGCACCACTCAAAGACACACACTACAGCAGTTGTTCATGCAGAGAAAAATTCCAAGAGTACAAGCTATCTGAGAGCTGTTTTCCATATGTTTTCACTCCCCATTCTCCGGTTTCCCCCTCAACCTCTTACACATCTATTATAATTGTATATTAAAGCCCGTAACTACATGGCACCACAACCTCCAGAGACTCACAAAACTCTCACAGCTTCATTTCTACAGTGTCAAGCAGTTGGGATTCTAGTTCCAGGCTGAGAATTTTATAAACAACTGCAGAAGAACATTTTCCTAGTCATTTTGTGCTAATAATCACAGCAAAGTAGGAACAATAACTGCTTCTAGAAGTTCCAAGAAGCAGGGAATCATAGTTCCTGGTTGATTTTTTTTAACAATCAAAATTCTGTAGTTTTGAAAAATTAATTTTCAATAATAGCTGGTATTAATATAATGAAATTTATTATTAATAATAGTTCTTTTCCAAAATTCTTTGTCAAATTATTAGCTATATACATATATATATAAAAGCCTTTTCCTTCCCGAATCAGAACTCCTGCTAATTCATTTCTTAGTCTAAAAATTTTAAAGTTGCCGTTTTTCAACTTTGTTCTAAGCAACAGGAGGAGGAGGTAGTAGCTTAAAAAAAATTTAAAAAGGCTTTCTTGCTCTGTGAAATGATCTGAATTTTCTTCTCAGGAGACCAGGTGTTTGAAGTAAGAGCCTTAAACTACTGGCAATCTGTGTTTTTGGAAAACTACCTGCTGGTCTCTCTTTAGTGACCTGCTCTGTTTCAAAAAAATGGAAAGCTCAAGCCTCCAGATACGTAACGAACAACTTGAATTGCAACTAGTGGCCAGTTCCCATTATTTTTTCCAAGATCACATCTGGAAAGGATTCTCTCCCAATTGTTTGCTTGTTTTTTTGTAAATAGTTCCAATGGAGCCAAAGTAAACAAATAACTTTATAAATATCTTTTCTGTATGACTGAATATAGATACAGTCTTCCACTGAGTTTGTCACTACAGTTTTGCTGATTCTACTCTTGGCAAGTTTTCACTCAGGGTACAGCACTGTCCTGCTAATATTAAAATAAAAAGAACTGATGAAAGAGCCTTCACGTAACTAAGCACACCAAATATTGCCAGAAATCACAGAATAGAAAAGTGATATCTGCTGCAAAAGGATAATCACCTTTTTTGATAAGGAGCTAGATCTCTACCACCAAAACATTCCCTCCAATGCATTTCACAGAATATGTATTGTGGCAAATCAGAAATGAATTCTAGAACATTTAGATCTAATGATTACAGAATTCCTGATTTCTATAACCACTCAAATTAGTTTGGGGTTTGTTTTGAATAGTTTCTTACATTTTTGAACACCAATAGCAACCACCGGTCTACAGCTCGCGTAGGCATGCAGAACCAAGTCCTTTACTTCTCACCGTAAGCAAAGCCACCATTCACTCAACAATCTGGATAACCTCTCTGCACTTCTTCCACATTGGATTCCTTACTTTTGATCTTAATCAGTCAGAAGAACATACAGCACTTAAAATTAACTCTTCTCAGTACCTTACATCACTGTTGCCCACTTCTACAGAATAAAGATAGTCTGATACGTTCTCAGAGCCTATTCGTCCAATTTGGCCTCACGGCTCAAACTCAGCTGTGAGCAACTAAACCCACTCACCTCCTCCTAATCCTCTGCATTTCCATGGAATGAGCTCCCAGCCTATTGCAAAGGCCCTTTGTTATAATTCACACCTATGACACCTCACACTTCATGCTATTTTGCTCAGTAATTCAAATCCTTAAGGTCATGTAGTTCTTCAGTAATGGCCTCTCAAATACAACACGTGTCTTTCAATTTTGTACCATCAGCAAATTTGATCAGCACACACTGACTTGTATCACACTAAGGTCATTTCTCAGTCATGAACTGTCAAGAACCATCCTGGAGAAACCAGCAGTATCATCCACTCTGACATCACCTCTCCAGTGCTCTCCCCATTGCCAGGACTATATACATCTTAAAATGTATTTGTTTTCATGAATCTCTAATTCTCATCAGCACTGACTGCCTCAATAGCTCAACAGAAAATGTTACTGAAATTCAGATCACTTAGATTAAACTCTATCCATAACCATTTTGACCCAAGATATAGCTTTAAAAATCTTTTCCTGCATCTCACTCCAGTTCTTTTTTCTAATCTTCTTTTATGGAGGGTTATTCTTCCAGTTATTGCAGAAAACAGTTCAAAAACTATTTTTCTCTTTAACTTACAAGAATTATAAACCAACTCTGTATTAAAGTTCTCAAGTTTGTTTGGGTAACTGATTTTACCTGAAGATCTCAAATTTCTATATGCCTGCTCTTTTGAAATAAACAATTGTCTTCCAACACCTCTTGTATACTTTTCATTTCATTAAATCAATTCCCAATTAGTCAGCCCAATTCTCATTCTCTATCAAGGCTGAGCCTAAAATATCATCACCTGAAGAGGTTCAGATATTTCTGGTAGAAATAAAATACCACATGGTGAACTGGCTTGTGCCTGCTGGTGATTACTGCTGTCTGCTACCATACTTGGTGAATAAAAAGAACTTTGCACCCTGTTCAAATGCATACAGATAAACCTGGATACACACTGTAATAGGATGTTGCAGACAGTAAGCCCAACAAAATCATTAAGGACCAGAGAACTAATGGGGGGGAAAAAAAAAAATCCATCAAGATAATCACTTCTGGCTCTGGAAATACTTAAGCAGTAAAATTTAGCAGAAGCTGTGGAAATGTGCCTTAGAAGTATGAGAAGTTACTTATTCTTACACTTATTTGTAGATGTCTTCCAATAACCACTATCAAAGACAAAATATGACTAGACAGGTCTATGATTGCACCCCGTTCATCTGATATGTTCTCAAATTATTTGCATGCAAGTCAGAACTTCAAACACAAATTACATTTTATCGCACAGTCAATGCAAGGTACAGTACAGAATAAATAACACTGGAAGTCAGAGGGGAAGACTTTAAGAGCACTGCCATTTCAGGAACTATCATCATGGTTTCTTCCACTGCCCTATAACTGCATGTCACCACACTTTTGCATTTTAAACAAGACACTGAGACTTCTTTCTATTGATAAAAATAAAAGATAAAAATAGAGGGAGAAAAAAAGAGGTATGACATAATTTATGAGACCGCTATTATAGTCTTCTCATTGTTAATGTGTGCGATGATCATCTGGTGTTCCTTTCACACAAAAATGTCAACTTTGTATAGAAAGTAGTTTTAGGAGATCATAACAGAAAAAACAACTACTTTACGAGTATTCATCAGAAAGAACTGAGAAGTTTGAACATCTCAAGTTAGGTGTGACACCTACCTTGGTAAGGAATAGAACTTTTACTCTCTACAAGAAAGTGTATCAAGTTCTTGATCTTGGACAGGTATCGTTTGAATTGACGATCTCTAAGGTCTTTTCCAACCTAATGATTCTGTGATTCTAAACGTTTGTACTACTTACACATGTAAATCCACTTAACATAGGAACAGGGCACACAAACCACTAGTTTTATGACAACATCAGGGGGTAGCTGCAAGAGGTAGTAGTGAGAGACTCCCTCCCTGTGAGGGAGAGGTCCCAGTGCTGGCCTGACTGACCCACTGTCTAGAACAGCTTGATGCTTTCAGGGATTGCAATCTAGGACGTTTTAGGACATACTCTTCCACATCATGCACCACTCAGATAGCCTGGAGAGACCTGGAGCATGTCAAGCACGATTACAAGGCCTTGAGGGTAACAGTCAAGAGCAGTGAAGGGCAAGTCATTTTCTCATCGATCCTACTGGTGAAGGGCTCAAGGAAAAGCAGAGACAGATCAGGGATCTGATTGGAAGAATTCCAGGCAAAACAGTCCTAGAGACAAGAGTGATCATGGAGAGCTGGTTGATTTTCAAGGATTACCACCTCCAAAATCCAGAAAAATCCAACTAACATGCAGGAGTACAAGAAAAGGTGGCAAGAAGATTGCATAGGTGAACAAGGAACTCCTGGCTAAACTCAGACATAGAGAGGAAGCATACAAGACACAGAGACAGGGTCAAGTGACCCAGGAAGAATATAGAGATGACAACCACAGCTACATGGGATGAGGCTAGGAAATCAGCAGCATGAAGTCCAGCAGAAGGCTGTTCACTACCTCGGGGTCGATACTGGGGCAAATACTGTTTAGCATCTTCACTCATAACCTGAGCAACAGAGCAATATACACCCTCAAGTTTGCCGATGACACAGAAATAGCAGGATTGGTTGATACACTAGCTCTTTGTGCTGCCACGTGGTAGGACCTTGGCAGTCTGGAGAAATGGGTCAACAGAAACTTCATGAAAATCAACGAAGGCAAATGCAAAGTCCTGCAGCTGCGGAGGAGTAGTACCATATACCAGCACAGGCTGCGGACTGACTGGCTGGCAAGTAGCTTTAAAGAGAAGCCCTACGTTCACCTGGATGCTACGTGCCACTGTGGCAAAGAACAGCAACAGGGCTGCATTAGGAAAAGCATTGCCAGGAAGGCAAGGGAGGAGATCCTACTCCATTACTCAGCACTGGTGAGAACACATCTGCAGTGCTGCATCCAGTTTTGGGCTCCCAGGTATAAGACGTGGTCATGCTGGAGTGAAAGAGCAGCGGAGGGCTATAAAGATGGTCAAGGACAGGATCATCAAGCACATGAGGGGAGGCTGAGAGAGCATGGGGAATGTTTAGCTTGGAGAAGAAAAGGCACAGGGGTTGGAAATCTATCGTGGAACAGAGTAAAGAAGACAGAGACAAGCTCTTCTCAGTGCTACCTAGTAAAAGAACAAGATGCAATGGGCATCAACTGAGATATAGGGAACTCCATATACACTTCAGAAGATAAGAGGAAAAGAAAACAAAACAAACCCAAAAAATACACAAAGGAATAAAATAACCTTTCTTAAAGTAAGAGTCATCCAACAATGTAATAGGTTGCCTTGGCAGGTTGTGGATCTTTAGAGGTATTCAAGACTAGGCTGGATGTATACCTGAGCAACCCATTCTAGCTGACTCTGCTTTGAGCAGGAAGGTGCATTGGATGTTTTCTGGAGGTCCTTTCCAATCTCAGCTATTCTGTATTCTATACACCATTTCTGGCACACCAAGAATTTTTACTGCTAAATTTACTGTGCAAATACATTAATTTCTGTTGAAAAGAAACATCATTGCTGCACATCATTTCTTTATTTTAAATTAAAACTGTAGCCAAGATACACTCATCTATTTTCTATCTCAGAAGCACTAAAGATGCCACCATGTAAGAGCTGACATCAAAGCTCTGTACGCCACTCATAACACAAGCCCCAGTATTTAAATGTATCCACTATATCAGCAGTCTTTTCTATCTCTGGAGAACAGAGACAGCAGTTGGTTAAAATGGCACCTTGCTCAAAGATGAAGCTGGCACATGAAACTTGCCATGAGGTATGACTGGCCTGGGCGGCCAATAAGGACACCTGAAAGATATAGTTGCCATAAGCAGTGTCCACTCACCTGTTCTGGAAGGTCACTGATGGAAATAACATTTTTCCTGTTTAAACAAGGACAACCAACCATCTTGGTGTGCCCAATACCACAGTAAAGATCAAAAGCAAAACTAGATTTTGTAAGCTCAGCCTTTAGAAATTAAGTACCTTGCCTTATCCCTGTCACCACTGTATAAACACCCTATCTTATCTCTATATAAATATCCAAAACTAAACAGAATTCTAGAAAAGCAAGTCTAAAAAGCCTAGCTCCAAAACCACAGAAGGGTTGAAGCAATGTTAACACAGAGAGTTGAAAAAAAATAGAAGATACACTATTGTCCATCCTTATTCGAAAAAGCTGCCCTAATAAATCCTTTGGCTATTCATGAAGCAACAGTGTCAACCCAAAAAGTTAACAGACCAAGTACCTCAAATTGCCCCCCAAAGGCAGAGCAGTCTATACATGACAGTTAACTACCAGTTATTTTGCACCTAACAGAAAAGGACCTGCAAAGGCGATAGAAAGAAAAGAACAAAGAAGTTTAAAGAGCAGAACTTAGTCATTTTAACTGCACAGTCTGATTTATCCAAGTTGAAGCTTCCTCCTACAATAATGACTTCCTAGGAAATTAGGTAAAGCATAACACCAAGAAATCACTCATAGTAACAAGTCCAAAGGAAACCAAACCAAACTCCTCCACACATGCTTAATAGCAAGATTTTGGAGGTGTTTGAGGGGAAAATAAAAAAGCTGGTAAAAGCTGACTTCTCTAAACCAGCTTCAAACATCTGTTACACAGCCCTGACACAGCCTTTGACCTACAGAGTGTGAAGATGTCAAATTTGTTTTAGGGAATTAAAACTCTTCTGCCCTTGTACTCAAGGACTGAGCTTGTAATATATCACAAAAACACGACATGTATGCCTGGGATATCCTAAACCAGATTAGCCATGATGGTAATGCTCCAAGAATCTGTCAAATACTTAAGTGCTGTAAGTTACTGCAAAGTATTTATCAAACTATAACTTAACAGTGAGCACAAAAACACTCTAAATGGGCAAAATTAATCTCCTGTACAGAAGCTGCAAATGGAAGACAGCAGAGGCTATGTGACTTTCCCAGTGCCTTTGATTTAGCAACCTAATGTTTTGCAATTACAGAGCTCAGGAGTAGTTACAACAGTTTGTTGTAAAAGGAGAACAAATTACATGCTATAATTATTACTGTCTTCCCTATTATAAGAATGAAAGGAGGAACATGTTGGATCAAAATAAAGGATCCTCTAGGCCGGAACACTTCTTCACTACAGTGTTCAATAGTGAATATCTTGGGAAAACTGCAAGAACAGAAAAGTAAACTGCAGTATTTCCAAAAAAATCTGACAGTTCAGACTCTTTCTAAGCCAGAAATGGTACCCTTATACTTAACCTTTCTTTTCTGCTCATTTGTCAGGCTGCCACTTAAATTTAGTTAAACTTTTAACATTTCTTGAAGCAAGACAGTGTGAATGTCAATGCTTATTTACATGTTGGATGAAGAACCTGTAGCTCTTGTACTAAAAATAACAACGAAGAATGAATAAAAATAACTTACTGCATAAACACTATTATTGTTACCAAAAAAGTACAAGAAAGGAAGATACAAGTTTTTTATCACACAGAAGAAGCTTTGGCTTAAAGATGATGGAATTTTAAAAGCACCTTAGGAATTTTTTGAAGCTGACATATGGACACACCTAAAAATAAAACTAAACCTTCTCAAAATTATTTTTATGGGGAGAAAAAAAAAAAGTCTCAGGGCTTTGGAGCATTTAGGGGAGGGCATGGTTTGTTTTGGGGGTTGTATATTTCCCCTTTAGGAAAATGAGACAGGAAAGAAAGGTTACAAGAATTATTTCTAATCAGTCACTCTGCAGTCTAGCAGTATCAGTGTTCATTATGCCGCAGAAGTGTATTTGAAACTCCTATTCACCTGAAACTTTCCATTACCTCTCTATGGAAGCACCTAGATTTAAGTCATACCTAGATCCATTCTAACTGGCACTGTACTGCTTGAACACAGATAACTCCAAAAAGGCAAACCACCTGCAGGCTTTTCTCACTTCTCTGGGATCTGAAGCTGACAGAGCCATTTATCTTTCCTCAGAAGGCATTTAAAGTATTCTTATTGTTATTAATATAATATAGGGCTTATTTTAAAGTTGGTTAAAATCTGTTCTACAGTTATTTCACACAGACAGAAATACACAGAAAGGCTAGGGTAAAAAAAAAAAAACAAACAAACAACTGCTTTTCTCTTACTCCAGCTTCAGAAATGAAGACAAACACAAGCAGACCAGATGCAGCTTAATTCCAAAACTTTTTAAGTGGGGAAAGAGAAGAGAAAAACTTTTAATCATTATTCATTTTAGCATTTTATTGTTAAAGATTACCTTAAAACTGGCTGCCACCACACATCCAACAGCCTTAAGTACTGCAGTACAGTGTTCTGCAGCTCCATCCCTTAAGATTTTCTCCGCCATCCTACATTTCCTGAGAGGAAACATTCCTAACACGCTTCAAAATACATACAGCTCACCAAGCACCCTTACCATAAATTTATGAACACAGTACTTTATTATTTTAAATACAGCTTCCATAAAGAAGTTATAGAAGCTTATCACAGCCTTGAAATGCGGGCCAGCTTGAAAATCAAGGTCATACACTTACTCCAAGCCAGCCTTGCAGTAATCTCATGCATTACAAACAAGCATTCTCCCCAGGCCACTTCTATAAAGCACAACGAAGAAAGAGAATATGCTCTTAGTTTAGTAGTAATGTACCTTCTCACCACACACACTCAAATTCGTATCTACATAAAGCCCTTAAAGCAAGGACAGCATAAACTTTGAGTCCAAACTTATTTGCATGTATAGAAATTTAGGTCAAAACCCAACTCTGTTTTTATTCTGGTTACAACATGCCCACTTTGCAGCAGACAACAAATCTCAGGTTTTGACAACCTTCCAGCACCATCCCACATTTCCTCCTCAGTTTTTCATTCCTTTGGCTCACTCTCTACCCACTCACTTTCTATGCATCACTCTTCAAACATCGATCAGACAAATTGTTCAGAGAGAAATACGTTAATCCTTCATTCCTCTGCTCTATTTACACACTATCCTGTTCACGCTGAACAGCATTAATGAAGCATTTGTCCCTGCATGTGATTTTTTTGGAGGTCAAGAAATTACTCTTGTTCACACTAGAATACTGACTGCTATCTTGTATAAGTACAGCAAAGAAGGTAGGAGAAAGCTGCATAACTTGTCACCGCCACTGCTTACACCGTTTGTGGCAGAAGCTGGTAGGTGGGGAGGAGGGATCACTACTGAAAAAGAAAGGATAGTCCCATGATTTAGGCAACTTAATTATAACCCAGAGAACTAAGCTCTATTCCTCTCTCTTCTACATAATAAAAAAACCCAAGCCATAACCTTTGCCTTATTTAAGTAGATGTCAAACATTTTATGTACCTTACTCTTTGAACATTTATCTGTAAGTAAAATAAAAGGTAAGTGTATATTGAAAACCACTATATAAATGGCCATATACTCTAACAGAACAGAAATGAATGTAGGTTCCTTGAACTGAGTGCAGAAAATTACCAAGCAGTATTCACATTGCTGACAGACTTCAGGCCTCGACCCGTTTGCAGGTCTTTACTTTGTTGTTTGGTTGCTTTTCATGCTGTTAAAAGTTCATGCTTGATAAATTCTCATAATGCAATAAAATAACACTATCCTGAATAAAAAGAGATTTTAAGTAAACTCCCAAATTGTGCAGACTAACCAAATCCCTGAATAACTACCCATTTATTATAGTTAATAGTATTACAAAATAAATAACAAATCAAGTAAAAAAAAGTGCATGTCCTTAGATTGATCATACAGTGAAGCACGTAAACAGCACATGCATATTGCTGAAATCATCTTCATTCTCTCACTTCTGAGCAGCAACAAATCTGACTTTTTGTTACTAAAATATTACAGATTCTGCTTCAAAGTAAGTAGTCATCTCATTCTGACATGTTTCAAAAGGATAAAAAAAACAGTGCAACATGAACCTAGTCCTAGCCAAAGTGAGAAACCCTTAGTTCTCTGTCTCTGGCAACCAGAAAAATGCTCACATTTGGAAGGTGAACCTGAACTCTCAACAAGCAGCATCTACAGAGCAATAACCTAATCAGTTCAAAGTGAGGGCCTACGTACTCTATTTGGCATCCAGTGCTATGCCTGAGCATATAATTCATGCTATGTAACATTTTAAATTAAAATCCTCAGGTTATGAAAAGAGAAAAGCTTCACGGCGTACTTAGAAACTTGACTCATGATAAAACAAAGCAAGTAAATCAACACCTAAACCAAATGAAACACAAAACCCTCAAAATTCAGAAAAAACCTATGTGCCATTCATAAGTTTTTCTTCTGGGGGCTGGGACAGAAAAGTTTCTAATAAGAAGTGGAAAAAATTACAACAGCACCATACAAACACCAACGACTTTAGTGTTTTTCTAGCAGCATTTTGCATTCAGACTAAGAAAAACAGGGAGGGGAAAGCCAACTCAGTCACTAGAAAACCACACCAATTACCTTCAAAATACAGGTACAACAAAACCAGCAAATACCATGTCGGAGCAGCAGCTAACCAACTCCTGCAGCCAAACACAAGCCTCAGACAGCCAGCACCTTGGCCATGGGCACTGCAGCATACACTGAAGGTCAATGTTTCCAGGCCCTGTTTCTGTGCACAGCTCCCTCATTACGTCAAAATAACAAGATCGAAAATCATACATCAACGCACGTTGTGCTTTGTGAATTAAAAGGAAAGAGTGGCCATTGAGACGGGAGGGGAAAGGGGGGAGAGGGAGGGGAAAGGGGGGAGAGGGAGGGGAAAGGGGGGAGAGGGAGGGGAAAGGGGGGAGAGGGAGGGGAAAGGGGGGAGAGGGAGGGGAAAGGGGGGAGAGGGAGGGGAAAGGGGGGAGAGGGAGGGGAAAGGGGGGAGAGGGAGGGGAAAGGGGGGAGAGGGAGGGGAAAGGGGGGAGAGGGAGGGAAACCAGGGGGAGGAAATGGGGGAGGAAATGGGGGAGGAAATGGGGGAGGAAATGGGGGAAGGAGAGGAAGGGGGGAAAGGGGAGGGGAGAGAGGGAGGGAGGAGAGAGGGAGGGAAAACCAGGGAGAGGGAGGGGAGGGAGGTAAGGAAAACGGGGGGAGGGGAAGAGAGGGAGGGAAAACGGGGTAGAGAGGGGAGGGAGGGAGGGAGGGAGGAAAACGGGGGGAGAGAGTCGAGAAATGGGAGCAGAGGAATGGGGAGACGGGAGAGAGGAGGAAGGGGAGGGAGGGGCTCACCAAGCGGAGGGCCCTCGCTGGGCATTACGCGAAGCGCTGGCAGCACGTTTCGTTTCCCGGGGTTACGAGATCCCGCTCCTCCCCCCCGCGCAGCCCCCCGGAGCCGAGTCGGAGCCAGGAGGCGTTCTCTGCCCTCTCCCTCCCCCAAATCCCCGCATCCCCCCCATCCCCGCTGGCAGGGCGAGGCCCCGTCGCTCCGCGCCCATCCCCGCGCCGTCGGGGCGGCCCCTCGGGTCCCTCACCTGCATCCCGGGCAGACCCGTCTGCACGGGGGAATGAGCCATGGCCCGGGCGGGGGGGGGCGGCACAGGGACCGGTCTCCTTCGGAGGCTCCGAGGGACCAGGCTTAGCTCATCTCCACGCTCTCACACACTCCTCCTCCTCGCCCTTCCTGCGCACCGGCGGTGGGAAAGGGGCCGTCCCAAGCTCACAGATGTAACAGCGGCGACGGCGACCTCTTCATCCCTCCTTCTTTCCCTCCTCCTCTTCCTCCTCTTCCTCCTCCTCCCCCTGGCCGCGACGGCCCCGGGAGGAGGAGGAGCCGCCCCGCCTCCGCGGCTACCTGCTCGCCGTGCCTTACGCGCTCCTTTCTTCCCCTTCCCCACCTCCATCCCTATCCCCTTCTCCATCCCCTTCTCCGCCTCCATCCCCTTCCCCATCCCGCTGCCAGCCGGGAGAGGCAGCGACAGGCTCGGGGACGACCAAGCCTGCCCGGCAGCAGCATCCCCGAGGCCCCCCGAGCGTCCCGGCTGAGCCCGGGGCCTGGCAGGGTGAAGGCATCTTTTGGGTGGAGGCTGCCCACCTGGAGAGACCTCCTCGGGTGCGCTGTGTCCTCTTCTGGAATGTGCAACGCGAAAAGGATACGGAGCTGTTGGAGCGGACGCAGAGGAGGGCTGCAGGGAGGATCAGAGGGCTGGAGAATATCCCTTAGGAAGACAGGCTGGGAGAGTTGGGGTTGTTCAACCTGGAGAAGAGAAGGCTCCAAAGAGACCTTACAGCGACCATCCAGTACCTGAAGGGGCTACAAAAAAAAGCCAAGGAGGGACTGTTTACGAAGGCTTGTAGTGATAGGACAAGTGGGAATGGCTTTAAATTGGAGAAGGGAAAAATTTAGACTAGACATTAGGAAGAATTTATTCACCATGAGAGTGGTGAGGCACTGGCACAGTTTGCCCAGGGACCTTGTGGATACTCCATCCCTAGAGGTGTTCAAGGCCAGGTTGGATGGACCTTGAGCAGCCTGATCTAGTGGGAGGTGTCCCTGCCCATGGCAGGGGGGCTGGAACTGGATGATCTTTAAGGTCCTTTCCAACTCAAACTATTCTATGATTCCCCTCTCTCCTGCAGCCACGAGCTGCCTCCCAGCTGGCGGTGAGGCAGAACAAGTGAAGCAAAGGCATTTAGAGTATACTCTGTTAAAATAAGGAAAGTGGGGCAAGGCAATAGATGGAGATGGTGGAAACCCTGGACGTTTTCTAGGATGTCCTTTCCCCGCCTCCCCTTCACTCAGGCGCCGTAGCAGAGGTCACAGCCACGCTATCACCCACTTGACTATCACCCTCTTGACGTACATGGTTTCAGGAAGCACTTGACTTCCTGTCAGAAGCTGCAAATCAGCGAACAAGAACAACAGCTGTGCTCTTACAACGCTTCCTAAATGGAAGGAGGGTGGATCAGGGGTCAGGTCTCCCCCACACAACAGAAAACCTTTAAGAACTTACCATAGAATCATGAAATGCTTTGGGTCAGAAGGGACCTTAAAGATCATCCAGTTCCACCCCGCCTGCCATGGGCAGGGACACCTTCCACTAGGTCAGGCTGCCCAAGGCCTCATCCAACCAGGCCTCGAACACCTCCAGGGATGGGGCATCCATGACTTATCCAGGCAACCTGTTCCAATGTATCACCGCCCTCATAGTAGCTTCACAATGTTACGTTCTCTGTATTTGGCCTGTTGAAATGAAATTCAAGAGTTCCATCAAACATTTTCCAATATGTTATGGAATACCATAAAATTCTTCCCTCTCCCCCCGCTCCCCCCCCCAAAAAAAGCTAGGTAGTTTCATGAGTATTAAAATGCAAGCCTGGCTGTTGGTGGGTCTGGGACCCACAGCACAGTGGTTAACTGTCTTTTCAACTGAACTAAAGAAAGGAATGAGCATCCATTGCAGCACGCATTACTTTTTGGTAAGTAATTTACTAGAGAGTTTGTACAAATCTCAAAACTGCAGGAAACACTTCAAAATAAAAAATGCTTTTATCAATATATGGTTAGATATAAACCCCCACTGAAGTTTTTCCTGTAGATATAATATGTTTTCCTGCAGTTGTGATATTGTGCCGGGGAGGTTTAGGCTGGATATTAGGAAAAATTTCTTTACAGAAAGAGATGTGAAGCATTAGAACAGGCTGCTCAGGGGAAGTGATGGAGAGACCATCACTGGAGGTGTTCAAAAAAACGTGTAGATGTGCACTTCTGGACATGGTTTAGTAAATATAGTGGTGTTGAGCTAACAGTTGGACTTGATGATCTTGGAGGTCTTTTCTAACCCTAATGATTCTATGATTCTATTATTCTATTATGTTCTTTGTTGATCTTGTCTTCTTGAAACTTGTAAAAACATAACTGTCTGTAAGATTTCTACCCCGCAGTCAAACTCAGAATTATGTAAGAGCCTTATACAGGCATGTATGCGCACACACAGATATACACGGACTGATTGTTCCCTTAGAAATTAGACTACATATACTAGATCATGAGTACAGTGAAACCCATAAAGGATGATGGATAGAAATTGCATATTGGAATTGTTCCATTAGTTGCTCATTTCCTTAATGCTGGAATGGAGTTTAAATTATTATTTTTTTAACTTCAGGAAATAAGAAAGTGTTTCTTCTCTTTACTGATATGTCATTTTCTATGAAATGTGAAAGCTTTCATTTGAGTTTTACCTCAGTGAAAAGTCAAATTACAGAAGTGGTATTAAAACTTGCTATTTAGATTGTTTTATAAAGAATTTCCACAATATTCTTTTGAAAACAAACAAAAAAATAGAGCTTTAGCAGCCCCATGTTTGCTCCACTGATTGCAAAAAGTTTTTTTTTTAGCTTACTATGGAGAAAGTCAATGCATTGCAAGTGAACCTTTTCCTTCGTCCTGTGTATGCCACTGAGCTTTCACCACCTCACAAAGTATTAAAAATCCTTATTGAGGAAATACCAAGTTTACCATTGCCTGTGCAGCTTTCTTTTTCTCTTTTCTATGTAGTCATTATGATGTCAGCTGCTTTACTTCTGCAGTTGTGCATTCAGTGCAGAGAGCAAATAAAAAAGGAATAAAACTAAGTTTTATCTTTTACATTGCTAAAGGTATAAAGCTACTATTTTCTGTCCATTAGTGTACTCTTTGGGGGCATAAATAATTTTCATAAGAACAGTATACTTGATTTGCTAGAGTTGTTTATGTTTTATCTTGCCTTCATTGAGTAAAGATCATGGGTTTATTTCATCTCATGGCTTCAGAGTTCTGTATTACATGTTCAACAAGAGGCTGTCCCTGAAAAATGATTGATTGAGCCAGTGGTATAAGTTCTATAAGCAGATTTACTTATGAAATGCAGGGGGGAAAAAAGAAGCAGATTCAAAATATAAACTCTGTCATAAACCAGGTACCAGTCTTGGTTAAGTTCTATTGAAGTCAGAACAGTGTATTAGAAAGTCTAATTTCTGTCACTTTCTGTATTGTACACTGTGTCTTCCAATTTCTCCCCTGGAGAAATTTTAACCAAAATAATTTTGATTGCAATCTGAAAATAAGTAACATGTTTCTGCTAGCTGTTATTTTTGTGAATGCTAATGTTTCAGCTCTATCCCCTCAGACTAGGTAACAGAAGCCTTGCAAGTTTTCCTCTCCTTTTCTCAACATTTTCTGGAGAAAAAAAATTGTGTATTGTAAGACGAAGAAAGGCCACTGTTGCAGAAATCTTTATTAAAAACAGAATTATTACATATTATGATAGCCCACCATCCCAGTACAATGACACAGACTTCAAAAACAAACAATTCTCATCATTAAGATGGTTCCCTGTCGTAACTTTTTGAAGCCAAGTGTTTCCAACATGCAAAGATACAATTTATTTTATCTGTAGTCTTCTCAACATCTGATTTGCTTTCAATTCAAAATCATGCTTTGAGAATTCAGAGACTTTTGCTGGTTGTATAAGAAAAAAATTACAAAAGAAAGATGAAAGTAATATCATAATGGCAGTGATGTGAACTACTGTGTATAAACTACCTATGAAGAAAAAGCATTTTGTTTACTGACCAAGACTTTCTCAAAGGACCAATGTAAGGCCACTGATGTTTTCAAATACGAAAGTTGCACCAGGAACTTAGCTCTTCCAGAATTCGTATGACAACATAAATACACAAACCTCTCTTCAATTAACTGTACCACAGTGCCTTACTGGTCAGTGCTCAGCTTGTTGTTAGATTTTTTTCCTGGCTTCCTTATCATCTTATCTACTATCTTTTGTCTTTCCTGTTTCTCATTTCTACAGGTTCTTGACCAATCAATTTCTTAGCGAACTGTTTTAAGAACCTGTGTAAATCTGAGTGGTTTCTTCTCTTAATTATGTAGCTTGGGTTTCTAGTCTTACTCTTTTTTTAAATTAACTTGTTAATAACCTGATGGACTATGTACTCAAAATTAAATTCTCAATGGTTTGCCAGTAAAGTTTCATTTTGAATACTTATATTTTAAATGTATGACACTTCTTTTTATCCTATAATGCAAAGAACCTTTAACAAGGTTCTTCACACATGGACCTTAAAGAATTATGTGTTCTTAGGGTGAAAAGGAGGGTCTTCATATGGGTCTATAACTGATAAGAAAGAGAAAAGAGAAAATAAGAGCATTTCACTGTAGACAGTGTTATCAGCAGATTCTTACAGGAATCTGTCTGGGACCAGTCTTGCCCAACACATTCATGAATGACCTGAAAAGACACTAAAGATAAATGACAAAATAGTCTCACTTTGCCAAGTATCATGAGGAAAAAACTAAAATGGAGTGCAAGGGGCTGCAAAAGAATCTCAGAGTGAGTGACTGCTGAGTGACATACCACCAGATGGGAGTTCAGCACTGAAAAATGTATATGAGGAAACTATATGGGAAAAGAACTCATCTTTATATATTGTAGCTCCTACCAGTCCAGAAGGAAATCTTGGCTGCCACTGATTTCAAATCAGCCCAAACTCTTGTGTTAGGAGTTTTTAGGAAAAGAATAAGGAATAAGGGGGACAACGTTGTTGTGCCTCACTATAAATCAACGCTGTTCCTGTAGACTGTATCTTCCAGTTCCAAAATTATACTGTAGTGTAGAAAAAGGTAGCAGAAAAGGAAGAAAACCGTAATCAAAGATTCAGAAAACTTTCTCTAGGTGGGGAAATTAAATACATTATGATTCCTCAGCTTAGGAAAAAGACTTTTTATGGGCATAGTAAAGTTCTCTAACCTCATGAATGGCCTGGAGAAGATGACCAGGGAATGACTCTACACTTTTCCTCATGACAAGAGCTATCAGACAGAAACTTTAAAATAGAGGAAAGCAGATAATAATACAAATGAATAATGGAGCTCACTGCAATAAGATGCAGTAAAAAAATGGCAGTTTCACAGAAGGATTGTTCATACAACAGCAGCATGTTAGAAATAGCTTGTTCCTAGTTTCCCAATGTCAATCTAGAGTCTTTACTAAGAAACATTAGAAAGAGTATCAAGTTTTGATAAATTAGAGTACTAGAAGAAAAAAAATAACAAGACATTCTAGGGAGCGTACTAAAGGGTGATGAAAATCAAAGAGAGAGAGTTAGGCTTTAACCTTCATATGCAGTGTTTGAACAGTGAAATAATCAAGTAGCCAGGTGGGTCTCATCCCTTTTATTTTTTGTTTTGACACCAGGAACAGAATTTCTCTGAATGAGATGAAATAATGACATCAGGAACAGAATTTCTCTGAATGAGATTAAATAAAGTGTCAGAATCTGCTTTTACAGTTTGCTAGTAAGCTGTGCAAAAGTAGACAGCTGAACTCCACAGGCCCAGAACAGCGTCTGAAGGTCAGCCAGCAATAACTCTGAGCAGCCTTGACCAGCTGAGAGACCAGCTAGGTAATAGAGTACCTATATCAGAATCCTTCTTATCTCTCCCCTACAGCTGCAGAAGGTATAAGATGCTTATCCCCCAGGCTATTGCCCACATCTTTCTACTTGCACTTCATAAATGGCTCACTGGCAGTTCAGCTTTGTCCCGACACTCTCCATCAAGAATTTTACAATTAAGATTTTAAATAGTCTGCTTAACTCTCTGTGTCTTGAGATTGTTTAGGAGGTCCCAAACTAAAACTGCATTGAGAAACAGGAATTCACACCCTCAAGCAGTTCTGTGGCAACACTTTTTAGCACTAAATATATTTTTTAAAAAAAAATTATTTCCTAACATTGTCCAGTTCCTTGGCTTATCCATGGAAGAATAAGTCTCCATTTGAGCAGATCTCTCAGGAAAGAAAGCAGAAAAGACTAGGCATTGTTCTGAAATGAAAACCCATAGTCAGGATGACTCAGTGTTCAGAAATGAACTATAATTATACTTGTGGGTTTTCATTCACTGATTTAGTTATTTCATGTTTACAGAGTTTGCCCAGAAAGCTTCTTCTCTGTTGGGCCTCATTAAGGATATTTACAACACCCATATTCCGACATTATTCTACTCTGCTAAAGGAGAAATTCGCATTTCCCTATTAAAAACAAAAGATATCATTGTGTTATCCAGGACTGGCATTTTTCCTACCTTTAACTGTGTTTGCTCTACAGGATTAGCTTCTAGTGCACTTTCAAACTACGTGGGGGTCACGCTCCTACAAAGCATTGGGGTTTGCTGTTTTCCCACCAAAATCTGAACAATTCAGTTTTTCGTGGAAGGTGGGGGTCCCTTCTACAAAGTTCATCATGCAGCCTTTCTTCCTCTCAATATGCTGTAGGGGACCCTACAGCCATGTATTTATGCCCGCAAGCAAAGTCTATGTAGCTTCAAAAGCACACAGATTGCCTTCTAAGTTCTGGTTCAACAAGCCATCTTGTCAGAAAATTATTTTGCCTATTACAGAAGCAGAGTTTGAAGTTCAAACAGAGACATTCTGCTTTAGTTCTTGTGAATCCAGAAGGGGAGCAAAAATGGCTATTAAATTATGTTCCCCAAATTAAAATCCAGTATTTTCTATGTCTGAATAAAGCATGTTGTTACACAAATATTTTGCTTCCTGTGTGTTTCATATCATCCATAGAGAAGTGCAGGTTTTTGAGTTTCAGATTAATAGGAGAAAATTCACTTTCTTGTAGTACTGAGAGTCATAATGGATGAGCCAGGAAATGGAAGAAATGTTTCGAGTGTTGTATGCCCTTTATTAATAATGAGCAGAATATAAGTGCCTGAAAGTATTTTAGTATTCCAGGCAGGCAATTAAAATTAGATGGGGACATAGAGCTCATTAAGAAACATGAGAGTGATTATACTGCACTGTGCCTCTGCCCCTGAAGATCGTAATTTCATTAAATCTTGCTTTTTATAAACCTTTCTCTTACCCCCTTGTCACACAAACCAAGCATACGCAAACAGAAGAAAATGTAGCTTCTCTGTCTTCTCATATTTCACATTTTATAATGGAGACATCAGGTTTTATCTCAGATTAATATCAATATACACAGCAGACTAGCAAAATCTCCAGACAAAATCTCCAGACTAAATGGATCCATTAGGGATGACACTGTAGTAATGATGAGACACTCTAACCTGTAACCATGTCCCCAGACAGTACATGTCATCACAGCTCTAAAACGTTTGCTTGCAGGCTACAATTGTCCTGGCAGAAAAAGTTGAACTAAAATCCAATTGACAACTGATAAGTAGTGGTATTACAGTCAACTGCATTATTTCACTATTTTCATTCAAGAGTTCTGCCTTTTTTGCCCTTCATTAATCTCATAGTATACCAGGAGCTACCCATAAAACGTTTTGTTGGCAGAAGTTTATTATGTTCCTCTGTTGAATACATATTCCTGCAAGTTTCAGTTGACAGTCTAGGGTGTCGGTAAGAAATGAAAATCAATGCAATGTAATATTTTTGTTAGGGTACTGCTTCATGTTACGCTTAATCCAATTTAACTACAGTCTGCTGCCGAAATGCTGATCCTGCTCTTCCTTTCTCCCAGCCCTGGCTCCTGTCCTTGCATCAGCAATCACATGCCTACATGGTGATTTGGATCGGTTCACCAATCCCATGGGAAACGCGTCGACTTCCTGCTGGATTAGTCTCCTTATAGCAGCAGCCTCTGGGTGTCACATAGCAGGGACACTGGGTTTGTGGGAGGGAGGCCAGCACATCTTATTCACTGGTAGCCTGTAGTTAGCTCAGATGAGGCAGAAGGTGAAACTCCATCCAGAATGTCCTGTACGGAGTGGGATGGTGACATTAGCTCTTTCAGACCGCAAAATCCACCTTCTCAGCTTGCAGCAATGACTGCTGCTGCCAGTGATTTAAGCCCAGAGCTGCATATCCAGTGTGGTCAGTCTTTGCGGAGAAGGTACAGAAGCAAACAATGGAGGGATGATTTTGCTGCCACTGAACCTGTCTGCTAGGTAATCGGAGACCCTCAGTACTTAGAAACAGCAGCTGGCAGCCTTCTCAGCCCCAAAACTTAACACCCAAGAGTGAAAAGAACCCAAACCCAGAAACTGATAGTTTGTTATTTAGAGAGGGTTTCTATTAGGAAAATAAATTACAGGTTGTAGGCTGTTTTCTAACATTTAAACCTACCATCATCCCCACTAAGTATGTGTGGGGGCCAGTTACAGCCTGTAATAACCAAGCCCCCACAAAAACGCAGATCCTGTGCATATCCCTTCCCACCGTTCCCATCCCACAGCCTTCTAAATGTGGTTACCCAGTAAGTCCGTGTAAAGCTCACTGTGCTCTGACATGCTGCAGCCATCTTTCACCTGCTCCTGCAGACCTCCTTTCATTCACAAAAATCTGCTATGACCTCCCACTCACACCAGACCTTTGGCAAGATCCCAAAGCCTCACACTCCTTTGGCATCTACAGTTGCCAGCTTGGTTTTTCCTCGTTTTTTTTTCAGGAGAGCAGGCTTCCTGGGGATTTTGGATGAGCATATCATTTCTTCCAGCTAAGACAGTGAATACCTGATGCTTTCCTTGCAAAGAAGAGTAGATTTTGCTGCTCCGTATCAGCACCAGTATTCTTCCCTGTTCAGATGTAAATTTACAGAGAGAATTATGGGCTATAGGTTCATATTAACACTTAAATGGAGTAGTAAAGCTGCGCAGACTTCCCAGCCTGTTGTCTCTTGATGCTGGAGGTATTTGCCTCAGCAACATAACTGCTTATAGAAATGCTCAGAAATAACTGCAGGAGGCCAGAAATTCACATTTATTTTCTGAAGAGGTTTAAGTGAGAAATAGATTATTCCCCAAATCTGCTCCCAAGAATTATCTGTACTGACTCTATCTTCTGAATACAGGAAGAAGTAAGGAGACAACCTTGTTAGACGCTTTTATAAAGACTTACTTGATCTAACTGAAAATTTCTTCTACACTCAGTGTGCAGAACTCATCTAGATAGTCTGTACTTGCTGGATCAGGTTCTAGTTTCTTATCTTAACACTGCAATTGTCTTGCACTGATCTGCTCTCAGTTTTGCTCATTCTGCTTCCTGCAACTAGAATATATACCCTGTCCCAAAGACACATTCCTCCCAAGCTCTCTCAGTGCTAACTATGTTCTCTCCTTCCTTTCGTTTGAGAAGCTCTCCAGTGCCAAGACACCACCCACCTATATCAGATCTTGAAAGCTGATGTAGTTTTATGTGCACTGAGAGACTCAGTCAAAGCACACCGATATCAATGGAAAAATTCTCATCTTCATTGGCCTTTTGATTTCTGCTGTTTCTAGGTAGCAGATATGATCCTCAGTCCATAGCACATGCATTCATGTTCTGGCTGTTAAATAAAGAAAGAATCACTTTCAGAGCATACATTTCTATGATATTTATAGATGTCAAGTGTTTGTATTTAATGATTGAGACTAGACATAAGGAGGAATTTCTTTACCATGAGAGTGGTGAGGCACTGGCACAGGTTGCCCAGGGAAGCCGTGGCTGCCCCATCCCTAGAGGTGTTCAAGGCCAGGTTGGATGGGGCCTTGGGCAGCCTTATCTAGTGGGATGTCTCTGCTCACGGCAGGGGGTTTGGAACTGGATGATCTTTAAGGTCCCTTCCAACCCAAACTATTCTATGATTCTACAATTCTATGATTTGGAGTTTTAATCATCTTCCGTAGAAATTATTATTAAAGCAATTCAGTCCACCTTTAAAATGAAATTCCAGTATTCCAAGAAATCCATGTGAGGATGAGTGTGCAGCGTTATTAAAGGGTTTAACTGCTGAGAGACTGCCCTTCCCAGTGACCATCTCCTTCTTCAGCACTGGTATAATTTCATATTCATTTAAGGTGAGCTGGGAACCACACCTCTTCCCTGAAGCAAACATGAGCTGAAACTTCCTCTGCTTTCCACAGGGCTGATGCTGAGGAGGACAGGGAGTAGCTGCTCTACGGAGAAGGATCCGGGTGCAGCAATCCTTGCACACAGGTCCTTAGCCCCAACTTGAAGATCTGGTTAGAAGTGCCTTGGGAGGTGTCATTTAGTGACTCTCTTAGCTCCTCCTATCCTAAAGGTTTGGCACCTGACATCTCAAACACTCCCACATCAACCCTTCCCAAACTATATCAACACATGATGACAGGGAAATCCAAATCTATTCTCCTAGCAGCCTTGTGTCCCAAAGCTCTCTCATTCAAGTTATAACTCACTGTAAATCCCTTCTGCTTTGAAGACCTTCTCAAGGCTGGTTGCCTGAGGGCCCGCTCAGACTCTGTTCACAATCCTCCCAGCCTTTGCAGCAGCAGCAGCTTCCATAGCTCCACAGGCTTTGGAGTCTCCTTGTTGCTCTCCCAAGGATTCTAACAACCCTATATCCAAAGCTCTTTCCTGAGCATATCCAAGTTTGACTCTGAAGTTCACAGGATGGCTAAAAAATAATCTGTTTCTAAAGATTATTGAGAAGACTTCAGTGTGACAAGAGCAGTGTTTAGGAGAGGCCTAAAGCTGGTTATCATTCAGGAATGAGATGCTCTTCCAGCAAAGTCCCTTATTTAGACTGTATCTAACTGGCAGGATCTCACCAGCTTCCATCTCAGAAAGTTGGTTTCCCTACCAAATGTGGCTTTCTTTTTAAAGACAGGGGCTAGGCTAAGTGTTTGTACAACAGATTGAGTCACCCAGAAAGCAGGAATCTGCAATCAGTGCACCCTTGGTCTGGCAGGACCAAGTGTAAGTTCAGTCCAAGTTCTGTATCCACTTAAAAATCATCTTCTGCTGGAGTGTCTGTATATCCTTGTATTTAACATGGTGTTCTTTTCTCTCAGGATTGCTCTGCTGTGCTCACGGAAGCAAATATTGCTTTGTCTGACTCACATTTTGATCAGTTACAAAAATTCCCTCCAACCTGCTTGTGGCTTTACTTCTTAAGGCAGAGTTTCATGCCCGGGGTTTGAGTCCTGCAGTTAAATTGGATTAAATGCAACATGAAGCTGCACCCAGTGATTTTATCATCTTTTAGAGTAAGAGTGCTGGGTGTTGCAGAACAGTCAGGTGTATTTTTGTTCTTTATTATTCTTCAATATCAAAGTCTCTTTATATAATACCGCATCGAATTTTGGCAGTTTTAACAAGCTTTTAAAAGTTTTACAGAGAGATGCCTTCCAGCAGTGCTGCCAGGGCCCATCTCTCAATCGAAAAAATCATTTAGGCTGGAATAGGCCTTTAAGAGCACCAAGCCAAACCTTTAACATAGCACTGCCAACTCCACACTAAACCATGGCCCTAAGCACCACATCTACACATCTTTTGAATAACTCCAATGATGGTGACTCAACCACATCCCTGGGCAGCCTGTGCCAATGCTGGACCACCCTTTTGGCGAAGAATTTTTTCCTGACATTCAGTCTAAACCTCCCCTGGCACAACTTGAAGCTGTTTCCTCTCGTCTTGTCACTTGTTACCTGCGAGAAGAGACTGCCACGTCCTTTCAGGTAGTTGTAGAGAGTGACAACGTCTCCCTTCAGCCTCCTCATCTCTGCATTAAAGTACCTCAGTTCCCTCAGCTGCTCCTCATAAGGTTTGTGCTCTAGCCCTTTCACCAGCTTCATTGCTCTTCTCTGGACTCGCTCCACAGCCTCAATGTCTTTTTTTCCATGAGGGGCCCAGAACTGAACACAGGATTCGAGGTGCGGTCTCACCAGTGCTGAGTACAGAGGGAGAATAACCTCTCTGGACCTGCTGGTCACACCATTTCGGATCCAAGCCAAGATGCCATTGGCCTTCTTGGCCACCTGGGCACACTGCTGGCTCATGTTCAGTCACTGTCAACGAACACCCCCAGGTCCTTCTCCTCCTGGAAGCTTTCTAGACAGACTTCTCCTAGTCTGTAGCACTGCACAGGGTTGTTGTGCCCCAAGTGCAGGATCTCACACTTAGCTTTGTTGAACCTTGCTTAAATCCATCTTATTTAAATCCACATAGATGTTTTTATTTTCCTAAAGACACAGTAGCCCGACGGTCTTCAAAAGCAATGCTGAGCTATGGCATGAGGCATTTTGACTGGATAAACTGAAGCCTGTGAGAACTGCGAGTGAAAAGACACAGACCTGAAAGGAGGTTGTGGAGAGCAAGGAGCTGGCCTCTTCTCCCAAGTGACAGGATAAGAGGGAATGGCCTCAAGCTCCACCAGGGGAGACTCAGGCTGGACATCAGGAAAAAATTTTCAACAGAAAGGCTCATTGGGCACTGGCAGAGGCTGCCCAGGGATGTGGTTGAGTCACCTTCCCTGGAGGGGTTTAAGGGATGGGTGGATGAGGTGCTGAGGGGCATGGTCTAGTGTTTGATAGGAATGATTGGGCTCGATGATCCAGTGGGTCCTTTCCAACCTAGTAATTCTATGATTCTATGAAGGTGAGGATGCCAGAGGGTTTTCTGTGAGCTCACCCTAACCCCTTGCTCACTCTCTGCAGTGTGTTTCTCTGCCACCTGGTGGTGGGAAACGACCCGCTGCTCCTTCGGTGGAGGAGGATTCGCTGGGGACCTCGGACTGACGTTTTTTGGAAGCTTTGCCTGAGCAAGGAGCCTGGAGTGGACGAGGAAAAAAAAAAAAGTTTAAATAAAGGTAGAAGACCATAGTGTGGTTTAACCCTATTAATATTATCTAGAATCTGTAGTCACAGACTGGTGCTTTATTGCAGAAAGCCCGATCTGGGTGAAGCAAGTAATCTTCTCCTGTTCTGCAAGCTGCTTCACAGCAGGCTGGAGGTGGCTCAGGGCTTCTCTGATTCCTCCTGGTTCTGCCAGGCTCCTTGAGTTGGAACTAGGTGGCACAGAGCAGCACCCTGGGTCTACTGCCCACAGCCAGGGTGGCAGCGAGTTAGGAGAGGGAGCAAGCTCATCAGCTGTGTGCTATGTGTAGAGTCACCAGGCCTCAAAGGCAGGTATCAGCCCTGAAGCTGGAGAAACGATGAGTGAAACTTAAAATGAAAGCGTGAAATAAAGAGCCAAAACCAAGCAAAAAAAAAACCAAACCCAAACCCCATCTTGGGTTTCTGTAGCTCAGTCAAGAATGTGATGATGAATGACCAAAATTAGGTCCCAAACATGGGGAGGAAATGGTCTGCAACCATAACTCCTTGCCCTGTTGCTGCAGAGAATAGGATGAGCATTAGCCTCATAATCCTGCTCCCTGTGGAGAAGCAGAACTCCAGGGTGCACGTGTAGAAGACCTGGAGGTCTTTTCCCCCGCTGCATGATTTCCATGTTCAGTTTCTCAAGTGCAGTCCCCCTTGTCCCCGTGCCCCCTCCCCAGGTTCAGCAGTCAGCCAGGCCTTGCCAGGATGTGATATCCATGGCTTTAAGTTTAGTAAACTTACAGAGCAATGTTGTTCTCCTTCCATCCCATGTATGTGATTGGGTTTCAGTATGAATGCATTCAATAGCATTAATTCAGTTAGGCAGTTACAGAACTGATCTCAGACACTCTACTGATGTAAAGGACCAGCCTAGAGGAGCTGCACCAATTGAATTAACCTTTACTTGATACATTTGTTTGTAAGATAACACCTTTAGGAAACAGGACTCTCACCTAAGTAGTAGACATTTCCAATTCTTACTAGTATAGCATGGTGTAGCCTCAGGAGTAATAATATTTTTTTGTTGTTACTCTTATCACGCTTGAATCAGGTATTTTCCCAGCTATAATGACTAGATGTTCAATCTGGAGTTAAAAAATCCCTACATGGACTGTGATAAAAAGAAGCTCTGACAGGGACATACATTGCAGTCAGCGGAATCTCGCAGGAGGAGGGCAAACACAATCTCAGTTAAGCAGAAAGTTGAAATTTCATCTTAATCTCATGAGGGTTTTATTCACCGCTAATAGCAGAAGGTGTTCAAATGAGAGATTGCAATAGCAGTTAGAGAGCAAGTGCTGTGAAAATGCCTTGCTCTATTTCATGCCAAGCACCTGCATCATTTTTATTCATTTATTATTTAGCTGTGTAGCCCCTCAGCCCAAAATACAGCAATGTTCTTACGGAGGCAGAGCCACTTTCACTGCAGAAAGCTGTCTTATGACGGTTTCAGAAGGTCTTATGGCTGTTTTGGCATTGCAGGGAAAGCCATCTTTTTCTTTCAAGTACGTCTGCTGGATGAAGGCATTGAGTGCACCCTTAGCAAGTTTGCGGATGACACTACGCTGAGTGGAAGTGTGGATCTGCTGGAGGGTCGGGAGGCTCTGCAAAGGGATCTGAACAGGCTGGACTGCTGGGCTGAGACCAACGGCATGAGGTTTAACAAGGCCAAATGCCGGGTCCTGCACTTGGGACACAACAACCCCATGCAGTGCTAAAGACTGGGAGAAGTCTGTCTAGAAAGTTGCCTGGAGGAGAAGGACCTGGGGGTGTTGGTTGACAGCGACTGAACATGAGCCAGCAGTGTGCCCAGGTGGCCAAGAAGGCCAATGGCATCTTGGCTTGTATCAGAAACAGCATGACAAGCAGGTCCAGGGAGGTTATTCTCCCTCTGTACTCGGCACTGGTGAGACTGCTCCTTGAATCCTGTGTTCAGTTCTGGGCCCCTCACCACAAGAAGGATGTTGAGGCTCTGGAGCGAGTCCAGAGAAGAGCAACAAAGCTGGTGAAGGGGCTGGAGAACAGGCCTTATGAGGAACAGCTGAGGGAGCTGGGGTTGTTCAGCCTGGAGAAGAGGAGGCTGAGGGGAGACCTTATTGCTCTCTATAACTACCTGAGGGGAGGTTGTGGAGAGGAGGGAGCTGGCCTCTTCTGCCAAGTGACAGGGGACAGGACGAGAGGGAATGGCCTCAAGCTCCGCCAGGGGAGGTTTAGGCTGGACATTAGGAAAAAAATTTTCACAGAAAGGGTCATTGGGCACTGGAACAGGCTGCCCAGGGAGGTGTTTAAGGCACAGGTGGATGAGATACTGAGGGGCATGGTTTAGTGTTTGATAGGAATGGTTGGACTTGATGATCCGGTGGGTCTCTTCCAACCTGGTCATTCTATGATTCTGTGAATTACCAGCCTATCTGACTAGCTTCTGCAATAATTAGGGTTCCTTTAGGATGCGGTCAGTGGCATTCGTAACACCACCTAAGATCATCAGATCAGTGTTTTGTATGCCAGTACAAAACACATAAGAGCATAGTTTCTATGAGCTGTTACGTTGCAAGAAGGTTTTGTTCTCTGCATTCCGTGGAAACTGACCCTTTACAAAAGCAGATGTGGTTTGGCTGAGTCCAGCCCAGCTGCTACCCAAGAAAGCAGTTACGAAGGCTACATATGGAAGATCTACGCTTGCTGCAGCATGAGTGTGCCGCCTACATCCCACCTTTCACCCAACCTCACACAGGCCCCACTGCAAGAGTCCTCTCAGCTCTTCACTGAGCTCTCTGCACGTACCCAGACCCTTCTCTTGAAAAACATGACAAACCAATTCCCATGCTGTGCCCATTTTTATCTCTGACTGCCCCCTTCCCCATCCTGTAGTCTGCTTGCACCAGGATCCTGCTGAGCTTCCAGATGGTGGGGTAGGTGCCAGAATGCACCTGCAGTTTGAACCAATTTAAGTCAGCACATAGCTGCTCTCTGCAAAATACAGGTCCTGGATTTGCTCCTCTTACTCTCCCCCATATGCATTCAGATCAGCTGTTAAACTCCCCAGGACATGGACTGGGACTTGTTATCCACCTGTAGACATTAGATATTTATGTAGAGCTTTGACTCAAATTAGGAATGAGCGTAGTAATAAAATTTAATAACATAAATTCAATAACAATGGAGAATCCATTGAATTGAGTTACCTTTGTACTAGATAAACTCCACAAAATCCAGCCCTGCAGTGTCTCTAGGAGGAACAGCAGTGATTAAATTAGGCTGGAAATGGGGCATAGTTGATTTTCCTGAACTATCTCTTGGTGGAGTAGAATAATTTCAGAAGTTGTTACTTCTCCTTTGATAATTTGTCTCTCTTTGATTCTTTAAGGCATGATGCAGTTATTTTATTGTCAGTAGTCTAACCTTTGCAAGGTGGTCAGTGATATTATACTAAAGCACTGTGTTAGCATATGAATGAAAAATGTAGTATTCTGTGGAGTAATCGTACACATAAGTCGCTTGCAATTACTCTTAGGAAATTAATTCCAGGAATTAAAAGACCCAACAGCTTTGTATAGACATTTGCCTAAAGCTATAGAGAAGTCATTGAAAGGATTGTACTACTTGTAGGCCCATTTTCAAAACCAGCAAATGACAGGGATCAGATTCATATAGTTCAGAGAATCTGGCTTTGAACAGTTTTAAGTCAAGTGTCGTTAGGCATGAGCAGTAGGAATAATATGGAAGCTGTGTATTGAGTTTGTGATATTAGTAAGTATATGGACATACACAATCCTCTGTCTTCTTGGCCAGACATGAGTGCAGATTTGATTGCTAAACAGGCTTTCATAATTCACCACTGCTACTTTTTTATTTGTTTGATTGTTCATTTTCAATGAGAACTGAAGTTAGAATGATAAATTGTTGATTTAGCTTATTTCAGGGTATCTTCTCTGTAACAGAAAAAGATATGCAAAAGATCCTTTCAGTAGTCTGGTAGACTAGACAGCAGTATCCAAAACTAAACATTGGCAGGTTTAGAGATTAACCTTACCTCTTTAATGCTCAAAACTAAGAGACTGAAAACACTTGATTCCAGCCCAAATATCAATTCCCTGCATGTAGTTTCTAGACACAGTCTCAAAAATGCTGACAAGAGCTGCCCAGATGTCAATAGAGGTTTCCCTGTTTTTTTCACATCAAATTTTGGATGAGAAGGCAAACGGATATTTTAACCTTAATTACTTCCATCCCTGTCAAAAATGAGATAAATTCTTGTTGCATACAACTGTCTTCATACAACCTTAAAAGGACTGAAGAGATGGGGAAGGGCTTTTTTCTTCCCATCAAAAAGCTTTCCCATCTAATTTTACAGTACTAGTGGCTTTCTACCCATACAACACATCCATCCATGACATGTCAAGTTTATAAAGTTTGCTAACATGCTAATTTCCAACAGCTTAGTATATGAAAAAATAGACAAAAATATAAAAAAAGGAAATATTTAAATGCTAAATGTTTCACCTGGTATGGGCAAAATAGCAGACAGAAGATGCTGTCCTGCAAGGATACAGTTAAACTATTTATTTTGCTTAACTTGCATACCAAAGGAGAAGCTGGCTAGACTAGCACAAGCAAAGCTGATGCAAAAATCACCCTAGCTCCTCAGAGAGCAGCAGGAAGCCAGCTCTTCCTGAGGCTGTCCCAGGAGACCCTAAGCCCCACTAGAGGACACCTAGCATCTTGAATCCACGGGAAAGCCTCTTCCTGGATGGCCTTAGAGATAGATAACAGTTCTGCCTATGGGATACAGGGTTAACTGGGATGCAGATGAAGAGCACTTTGGACTTGCCTTATCAAACTAAGTGTTTTAATAGGTGAGGGACTCCATTCTCCATGCACGTACATACATGGAAGTCTAACAACTGGAAGTGGAACCATAGGTCACAGGGGTCCATGCATAAGCTGTACCCGCAAAGCGTACATTGCTTAAATATGCAAGCCATCACGTGCAAATATCAAGCTAGGCTTGCTGTAAAATAAGATAAGAGTAGGTGTAGCCAGGTATCAAAATAGCTATAAGTCTAGTCAGGCTACTGGAAGGGGCAAGAAATCCAAGCCAGCTCCTGGAGAAAATGAAGGACATAGGTCTATATACAGGAATTCCCAAAGTGATACACAGACCACTGTCACTCTAAAACATTGTACATGGGGCTACAAAATCCTATTAAACAGCAAATACATTCTTCTCTAGTATAAAAGATGGTTTTGTTAACATGCAACCATAGTCATATTCTTACACTAATTCCATTATTTTATTTATTTATTTTTTGTACAGCACATGTTTTATTGCTGTTACTTATTCCAAATGTCACTTGCCATTTTCTGTTTACCTGAGTGGACATCTCATGAATATACTTAAAAATATAACAGGAGTTCAATGGGTAGTTTACAGGCACATAAATTGTTATATTACAGTGTATGTCCAAGTTACTGCAATGTGGAGCACACGCAGCTTTTTAATCTGAGCTATGCCCAAGCTTTGCTCCCATTACCTGTAAGGAAGTACAAAAGAATAAGGCACATGTGACCTGCTGCTTTCAAGTAACAGTGAGGCTGGAGGGGTCACACAGACAATGTTGCTTCAATTACTATTTCTTGGCAATTTTTCTTCCTTTCATGACATAAAATTGAAATGTAGTATAAAAATACATCTTTTCACAGGGTCTAATAGTGCTAAGTGCACTTTCAGTATTTAAATGCTATGGTATTTAAGCTTGAGGTACGTTAAGAGTGCAAATTCTGCTGAAGTTTCAACATACCACATTCAGTACAGGAGAGGCTGATCTTTTCCTCTTGCCTCCCAAGAGAGGCTGTATTTTAAGTTAAAACAGTTTTTCTTAACCTCTCCCACGAGATCATCCAGAGGTGTTACCAATACCCTCATTCCTCTTATTGCAGTGGTAGTTAACGAGATACCATAATTTACAAACACTCCTTGACTACACCTTCTACATCCGAGAGTCAGCTTCAACTGGCTTGTCATAGAGGTTTTCATCTTTTTTGGCTTGCTTCTTTTCTTCCTCATCAAGCTGGGCTTCAATCTCATTGGGATCAATATAGGTATAAAAATAAGCCATGACAGCAAATATGATGGAAACTACCAACAGTAAGCCAGCAAACAGCACATACTCTGCCCACTGTAAAAAGAAAGAAAAAAAGCATAATTAATCAATCAATAATCATTCCTTATTAGAATTACACCTTTTTACTGTTTGCAAGAAGTGAAGTTAATTCAGAATGTGAAACAGAGTACGCATAAGGAGTAAGTAGCAGATGTTGATAATGCATACTAAAGCAACTCAGAATTAAGACCCTTTTAGCACTTCTGTCTTCAATGAAGAGACAGAAGTTCTATGAATGCTGTAAAGTCCTATGGTAACCACTTTCTGGAGGTATGAGAATGGAGCAAAAGCCTGAAAAGAAAACTTTGCCCTTCATTTTGGTCAGGTAAACTCATTTTCAACCAGGCTGGCAGCAATCCCACCTTCACTTCAGCCAGCAGTAAAGTTTCTGCTTACCACAGATATGGGCAGAGAGCAAGATCAGGAACTTGGGTTTCAAAGTGCTGTCACCACCTGAAAAGCCTCAACAGCTCCGTTTCATGCTGTTTCTCACTAGTTTAGCTGAAACCAGGACTGTCAGACCTGCTTCAAAGACAGGCCCTCCCCTCTCTCAGATATCCCTTTTGATTCATTAGAGAGTACCGCAAGAAGTCCAAGAAAGTCTTGTCCAAGTGCTCTTCACCTGGCGAACCACAGTTTTCATGCTACAAGGAGTGGGGTTTGAAACCAAAGGAACCAGAAGAAGGAACACAGCAAGGCTAAGGAACGCAGATAAAGGATCAGCAGAAGCGAACAGAATTTTGGTAGGTTTTTATCCCATTAGTCTATAATTTCAGGCCAGAAGTTCACAGCATTTCTATACCATGAGAAGCAATTTATCGCAGAGTTGCTAGAAACTGCTTCTTGCAAGAGAAGAGCCTTACACAGTGAGAGTTAGGAATGGCAAGCAACATATAAGAGGTAGAAACCTTGGTTGAAGAAATATTTCTTAGAGTTGTTTAAAGTTTAATTTGTATAATGTATATGTGTACACACACTGGGGAAGTGTTGGGGGAAAAGAGCAACAGAAACTTTAAAAGTGGCTCCAGAAGAAAATTTAACACAGCCTTCAACAGTAATCGAGATAGTTTATGAAGATACATAGCTCTGTCACTTACATGCTCTAGTATTCAGTCAAGCACTAGTTCTACAACTGACTTAAGTCATTAAGTTAACTTCAATTAACCGAGTTAACACCAACCTCCTACATTCTAATCATAAATGCAATTCCACCATAATGCTGATGTTCAAAAATTGTGGTTGGGGATTATGGACCATGGCTCCCCCTCTATTAGAGCTGTTTTCTCACAGTATAATATGAAATCCCACCAATTCCTTGTGGGCTTACCTGCTCACTGAGCTTGGATGCTCCAGCCACGATAAGGACAATTATATTACCAACAGCCACAGTTAGCAGCCATCCTGCCTGCAGCACTGCCTTCATATTAGATGGGGCCTGTAGAAATAAATGCACTTAAGTTTTAGTCAAACGCTTATCACTTATTTTCTGATATTTGCTTTATTCTTCATATTATAAACAAACATTGGTTCTCTGCAGGGGAGGAGGATTTCTTGGTTTGTTGGTTGTTTTTTTTAAAAGAACCAAACAGGCCCAGGGAAGGCTTTGAGAAGCAAGAGAATTCTAGTGCTGACTAGAAAACCTTTTAATTTGTACACACTTAGTAACTAACATTTTGCATCTGACTCAGTCTCACGTGGTATATATTAAATGACAAAATCAAGTGCATCATAGTCTAGCAAGCCACATCTTACAATCTTCCCAGTTTACAGACTTAAAATTAAGGGAAGAAATGCACACAGCTAATAACACAAATGGGAGCTGGAAGACAAAGAAATTAAGAGTGTACTGCTGCTAAAGACTTTATGGAGGAAATTGGTGTGGAGATAAAGGTGTCCATACTTGTCAATTTTATTTCTGAGTGCTTTCCAGTTTGGTTTTACAGCAGCAGTACAGTTCCCCTTATTTTCAACAGAAAGTCATATGTGAGGAGGAGACTTAAGTACTGGTGGTTAGGTCTTCAAATGATATAATTAAGCATATCTTCATGGAAAACACTGAATACTAGTGAATTGAGGCCAACTTGTGCCAGCCTATAGTCTTCCCAGGGAACTGTGAAGGACATCTTTGTTTAAACATAGCAGCAATACAGAACTACTGCTTAATACCAATATATCATAGATCTTCATTTGTCCCAGGGCAAGAACTCCAGTCAGGACTTTTAATGCAATGACAGCTCCAAGAGTCAGAACTTGCCTGTGAGTATGAAAACTCCAGCCCAGTGACAGAGAAGACTACTTCTGCACATGTCAGAATAAAATACTGAGGGATCTGCCAAGCCATATGCACTGTGTTGGGTGGGATATCTTCAGAATATATTACATCAGAAGTCTGTTCAGAACACTGGAAAATAAACAGCACATTAAGAACAGTGATAAAGAGTCTGTACTCTGAAGGCACTCTAAGCGGTTCTATATCATCCCTGTAATCATGTATACACAAAGTTCTAGGTAAGTAAGAAATACTGTATATGAAGCACTGCATACGTAGTTGTAAATCAGATTTAAGGCCTTAAGTGATGAACATGAATTCTAGCATTATATTATTATCATAATAATATAGTTTTTACAGTTAACAATGGTTTTATGTTCCATTTACCATACAATAATTTTATCCTATGCCCACTTAAGGGTATGAGGGATAATTCTACAAGGTTGGGGTTTTTTTAATTAAATAAAATATTGACATGATAAGTAATTATGTCTTGTCTATCCAAGAGCATTGGCAACTCACCTCATTAATTACAATTGTATAGGCACTGCCAAATCCTAATGCCTTTGAAGTAAATGAACAAGGCACCGAATTTCTCATAACTGCAACGTCATATGTTCTGAAAAAGAAAAAATACACTTTAGACCATAGGTCATACAATTGTGTGCATTATATAAAAGGAAAGACTTCTATGCCTTTCTCCCAAGGACACGTATGTTTTTTTCTTTATGGGGTCAGAGTTAGGTAAAGGAAAGTGCTTACCTTCCTCCTGGAAAGGTTTTGTAATTGCTGTCAGAAAGAGATGTCAGTGCTCCAAAATAAGTGTCACCCATAGTGACATTGATAGTATCGGGCAAATTGTTTATGAACCTTCAAAATGTAAGAGTGATGAAATAAACAAAATGCATTAGTCCAAGAATACAAGATTTACTTTTAATGAAATACTGGTTGTACAATAAGTATCAAGTCTTCCCCTTTCATTTTTGTCTGTTAACAATTTTTGAGAGGATTTTAAGTCTCTTAAAATGTGGCTAATGCAAAAAGCAAGCTAGACCCACATCAGCCCACTGTCTAGGTAGGAGACTATCAAAAGCAAGCCTTTACTACAGCCAGTTACTAATACACCTGCAAGTGGAAGTTGCAGATGATATTTCTTACCCAAGATTAAAAAGGGGTTCTAGACATGCAATCTGTTTTGGTTATCTACAAGGAAGTCTAGGCCATGAAACAAAACATGCACTCCCAATTTTAGATAAATTATACCCAAAGTTGATATGCAAAGTAGCTTAGGTAAATCATGCCCAAAAGATCTTACACCACCTAAACATCAAGTCCACCAAGAGGAGATTCCTTATAGTGTAGAAAGCTATATCAAGTAGGAAGAGTCCACCTGAGAGGTGGATTGAAGTCACACTATTGCCAAAACTTAGGAACGAAACAAACTCTACCTGATGAGATTATTTCCTTCTTCTGGTTTGGATGTGACATTATCCAGTATCTGATGGAAGACACCATTTTCAAGATACTTAGTTGCCATCAGCGGAAAGCTTTAATATGTACTACTACATAGCAGTGAGAACTAACAGAGGCTTCAGAGCAAGACTCCAGACCTTTCCTTTTAGAATCCTGCTATGAAAATGCTGCATGAGCAGACATCTAAGCCTTGGTGAGAGAGTAGTGGTCAAGTTAAATACTAAGTTGGTAATTTTGCACTTTTGTTTTTAAAACATCCTGCCTTGCTCTCTACAGCTCATCAGTCTCACTGATTCAGCAGACATGGGGAGAAACAAAAAACAAGACAAAGGAAGGCTACCTAGAGCTTGTCCTCTCAGTTTCACACACTCCACATACCTGCTAAGATATTCACATATATCTTGGAAATTAAGCAGACTTACCAGTTCAGCAAAAATGCCCGACACGGTATTTTTAATTTCAAGAGTGTGACGGTTTTCTCCTGGCAAGTTGATAGCTTTCCTCATATAATTATTTCCGGAGGTTATGCTTAATAAATTCAACTGATAAGTCTCAAATGTAATGTAGTCTGTCTACAAAGACAAATGAATTGCTCTGAATTTCCATGCAACTGCATTTTTGTCTACAGCTTTAAGGTACTCTTATGGATTTAAGGTGGTTATTCTGAGGTGCCACAGATAGCGGCATCTCCCAACTTTCATTTTTGCCCAGTTTTCTACTTCATGAACTAATTAGATTATTATTTTTTTATTAATGTATTTCATTACACAAGTTTCAAAGTAACATGAGCTTCTCACAAGCATTATGGAATAGCTGTTATGTTTCCCTCTATATTTGTTGCTCTAGACAAATCAGGCTAATCACCGAGCCAAATTGTTTCGCTACAGAGACAGCACTAGCATAAGTTAAGATGCTGTTTTCCAAATAGCAATACTTCCTAAGAGATGCAAATGCAAGCTGCATCTTTATGCTTTCAGCATAACTGGAGTGAATATTACTATTACCGGATCATGTTTTAAATACTCTAAGTACTTGTATATTTCATCAGCATAAAACACTTAAAACATTAATAAATGTACTAATGTAGTACTAACATAACTCATTTGTGCTATATAATTATAAAAAACATTTTATAATGATAAATTAATTTTTTAACCATTAGTTAAGAACAACTTTAATTTACTTAATAGATTTTTTTTTTACTTGCTATTACCCTCCTCCCCTTGCTTACCCACTCCTTAGATGTTACATTCACAGTCTTAAGCTGAGATCCAAAGGTGACCGTTGCAGCATCAGCACCTAGATTTATTACTTTGATTTGGGATTGCCCAGCTGCAGGGAAAACTGGAAGAGTTTTCTAGAGGGCAGAAAAAAGTTAAATCAGTGCTCTATCCTAAATCACATGGAAAAAGTGCTATAATTACTGTGATATTAATTATCTCATGATAAAGACCAGCATTTGCTTCACGACCTGTGGCTGTCAGAGGGTGCAAATTTATTAATGAGTTTTTCAACTACCAGACATGGTGGTTCTTCAATGACATCCTGCAGCATGATGCCTCTGCCACAGCTACGCTGCAGTTCAGGGAATGGGCTTTTCCCACACCCCATGGCAGCCTGTTTCCAAGTTTTTGTACCATGTTCTGACTCAATTTCCCCCCAGCAGTGCTGTGGCTGAGCAGGACAGAAACATGTGTAGGCACTGCCTGGTGTGACAGCTGAGAGAAACTGAACTTCTGGAGATTCAACTTCCCAGATCTACCAGTAAATAGCTTCTGCTTTTGCAGGGCATCAAGAGCTGCGAGAAGTGTTCCCATTTCAGTTCTGCCTCAACCTCATCTCCCTTCCCACACTTATCTGCTTCAATACCTTTAGGCACATCACAAACAAAACCAGGTCTACCTATCTTTGCCTTTCTACGTAGAAATTTTGTTCAACAGTCCAGGGAGTTACCAGCTTTGACAAAGCTTCTGCCCAGTGCCAGTAGGTGTGTCTGTGCACAGCTCTGGCCTTCTGAACAGGGCATTCAGGGAGACAGCCTGGATGTGCCTATATCAGCTGAAGACTTTAAACTTCAGGAGGCAGTGTTGAACAGAAAGCTTGTTTTGCTGCCACATGCAGACATTAAGAAAGTAATTTCTCATTCCTAGGTAAAGGCATTTAAGCGTTGAGCGCTTCACCTGGACAATGTGTGAAGACAGATAGGTACCTCTAGACAGCTATTCATATCTTGGGATGCAAAGGATCTCCTCCAGAGGCATTGCCAGCTCCCCAGCTACAGGGGAGACCTACATCTGATGCAGACCTGACAGGCCTAGAAAGTATGCGTGATGAATCCTGCCTTGAACAGGTCTTTGCTCATAATGTGATGATGCTTGCCAGACTGTCACACTTCACCTCCAGTCTAAATATCAAAAGAGATTAGAGATACAAAGCAGCTCCCTGGCAGGCCAAACAAATCTCTGGCTTTCAGTTTTCAGTCTGTTCAAAGGCATGAAGTTGCCTTTAATGTGTGATTTGTGTTAATGACAGGCAAGACACTTTACAAGGTGGTGTTCATAGCTAGTTAATTACACTATGCTAATCACACCATTGTAATACACTTTAATATTTTCCCTCTCTCTACTTCTGTGCTCATACGCTTGGTTTCAAATTTAGGAGTCTTGGCTCATTCTCCTCTTAAACACACTTTGTTCTGTATTAAGAAATAAATATTAATAGTAAGCACTTGCACATGGCTGAACTTACGTCTATTTGCACTTGCACAAGGGCAGCAGCAACAAAAGCCAAAGATGCGAGGAACATGCCAACAGTGATTTTCCTCAGGGGCCTAGTACAGTAACAAAACGCATACGTGAGTTTTAAGACAAATACAAATTTAAATCTTCTGCTGTTTGTTGTTTTCTTTCCATGGTGGGAAACTCAAACGGCCACAACCTGCACATTATCACCATCTGAAGGGCTGATGCTACAGATGACGTTCCTCTAAACAGGGTGCCTCAAATCATAGTTATAATAGCAGGAAATATATCTTTCCTGCAGCATCTTAATAACCTGGTCCTCTGCATCTGCTAGGTTCATATACTAAATGTAAATGATTAGGTTTCTGTATTTGACCTACAAGTTTGATCTACAAGAATCAAAAAAAAAAGATTCAGTACAGTTGTTAGCTTTAAAACAACGAAAAGGCAAGAAGTTATGCCTTTTAAAAATAAGGATAACAACTTGTTTCTATATTACTACGTTTAAATCAATATTGAACAAAAGGAGTAAGGGAGATATGCTGAATTGGGAGACAGTTACTGACATTCAGGTAAACCGTAAGGGTAAATTTAACATAGATATTTTATTTATGGTATCATTTGTCAGTTGTAGTGTGTCCACAGCTGAATGACACTGTTTCCAGCACAGCACGCCTCCTCAGATTTTTCATAACTACATGGGAAAACAGCATTGCATCTTAGCCATATAAGAACTGACTTAAGAACTATATTCCCTTCTCCCTCTCCAACTTGCAAGTGCTCACCTCTGAAACGACATCTAGACATGTCCAGTGAGCCAGACTCATCACCGGGACTGGGAAGGGAACACTTCTCAAGTAGTTTTAAGCTCAAAAGACGACACGTGCTAAGGATGTACATTGTATTTCTACTTATACTTTGGAAGGAGAGGGAGTGGACACAAGTAAAGTGGAAAACAGTAAAGAGCAGCTCTCCTCAGTCAAAAGATTTTGCCCTTAATTGAAAAAATATTGTTAATTTACTGTTAGAATCTCTTCCTTTAGTCTGCGGTGCCCCTACATATCACTTCCAGAGGCCTACATTTAGTTTTTAAAAAAATATTAACTCCATTTAAAATAATCTACTAGTTTCTGCTTAGCTGATTGCTTGCTCTTGTAACTTCAGGGCTGGAAGAACAGTTTAAAGAAGCCAATAAAATGAGCCTCTTTGGAAGTCAAATAATCACATCAACTTACGTAAAATTAATCTTGCATTTCTTGATTAAAGGATAAATCACGCCATCTACAACTGGGACCATTATAATAATCAGGATTGGATTCACAGTCTGTTGAAGATGAACATGAGAAGGGAAGAAAATTAAGTACTTTTCAAAGTCCACTTTTTTTTTAAGTGAAGTACTTAGAGCTGGCAGACAGAAGATTACTGTACCTGCATTTGGTCTGGCTGAATCTGAATAGCTCCCTGGTGAGGAAAAGAGAAATTGGTTTTAACATTATGACAACAAATACAACTGATTAGCAAATGCTAATTAAGAAAAAAAAAAAAAAGCAAGAAAAAGTAACCTACAAAATTCCCATCCATTGTTGTGGCTTGCAGTGTCCATCTCGACCCCTTAACAAAAGAAGAGAAAGTTAAATGTGAAATTAAATCAATCTTCCAAAGTTCCTATTGAATTGTTTTCATATGTGAAACATTGAGGAAGACATGCAATGTGATAAAAAATAAAGCCAGCTTGCTACAAGAGCCTTCTCATTCTGCAATATAAACATTTGAACAAAGTGATCCTTATGGCCCGTTGAGCTTTATTTACTAGTTTCATGAAACAGAGTGGAAAAATAATTTAGACGCAGAGATTAGCCAGAGAGATGGCAGGGACACCCTGTGCAGAGCATTGCTGCGTGCAGGAGCCACCAGAGTCCCCTTAGTGCCACCTGCCTGAGCTCGAGTGCCCCGCAACCCTGAGGTGCCCATCCTTCCTTCTCACAGCCCACAGCAAGCAGCCAGGCCAGGGCTTGAGCCCTCTGCCCAGTAAACCTGCCTGGAGCCGGGTCAAGCAGGGCTGACTTCCAGCCCAGCCCCAGGGTGAGCCAGGAACGTGCACTGCTGCCTCTGTGGCAAGAGCCTTTAATCACCCAAGATGTGCTAAACCACCCGTGTTATACCACTGTGAGATGTGATGGTCCTTATTCATGCAACAAGTACTGAGTTCTGAATTACACAACAAAGGAAAAAACCCATTTGTGACCGGTCACATGCTGACAGTTACAGCTCACTGGCACTAGATTAAAACAACACAATCCAGGCAATCTGGGCCAGACTCTGCCTTGGATAAAGCTTTAAACTCTTGGTTCTCTCAGCTACCCTCCTTAATTCATACAACACCTAACTCTGAAAACCTGCTGTCATGAGTCCTGTGTGCTCAGTCCACCAAGTGAATAGGAATGACAGGCTTATACTTCTCCTTGAAAGCTTGAGGTATTTATAAGTTTGAGTGATTAAGCAAGCTGTCACCCAGGTTATTTCATCCCCAGTTCTCCAGAGCATTTACGCTAGGACTCTGCATTGCATCTCCCAGCTGAAAGTGGAAGAGTTAGAAATAAAAAAAGCTTTAAATGCCTGTTTTGTCCTCCAAGTCCTCACTGATACAAGATTTGGAGAGGCCTCAGTCACTGAAGTCACATCCGATAAACTGTGTTTCCCTTGACTGCAGAACATCCTGTACTACCATGACTCAATAACTACCCCTTTGCATTAGAACCAGCTTAAAAAAAAAAAATCACAAAGAATTAGTTTCCACCCTCATATAGGCATCTTTTATGTTTGGTGACCTCAGAGTACAGAGAGTGACATGATTTGGCCCCAGTTGCTAAGTCAATTTCTACTTTACCTGCTGGTCAAAAAGTGCCCAGAACATGGGAAGAGGGATGTAAAGGAAAAGCACCTTCAATACCATTTTAGTCTGAGCAATCAGTCGTTTCTGCAGCAAACAAGAATTACACAAGAGGAATTAGTCAAAAGAAGAGACAGTTGCAGACATTACAGCAACAAGTAAAGACGCATCATGTAATGTTTACCCATGTCCTGAACTTTGTATGTTACATGTACTTCACTGATTTCTGTTAAAAAGCACAAGGTCTGCCTTGTGGGTGTGGGAAGGGCTGCTGGTTAAAGGTAACATTGATATCAGAGAAGTCTGCACTTCATGGCATGAATACTGATGGCGGCAGGAGATTCAGCACTTAGCACTGCTTTATTATTCTTGGAAGGAGGCATTTGAACAGCAGGTGACAGAGGAACACATTACACATGAAAAAACAAAGGGGAACAGGCTGAGGTTGCTGCTACTGTTGACAACAGGGCAGGGTGGATAGGAGGTAAAGGACACATATGGGGACTGTAGGGCACAAGACCTCCAGAGTTGTGCTAAAGAGGCCAGGGCGATGCAATATTTTTCCACTTAAGCTGAAATTCATAGAATCACAGAACAGTTTGGTTTGGAAGGGACCTTAAAGGTCCAACTCCACTGCCACGGGCAGGGACACCTTCCACTAGGTCAAGTTGCTCAAAGCCCCATCCAGTCTGGCTGTGAACATCTCCAGGAATGGGGCACCCATGACTTCTCTGGGCAACCTGTCCAGTGCCTCACCACCCTCAGAGTAAAAAATAATTCTGCAGTTTGATCTCGAGACAGGCGCTTTAGTGCTGGGCATTAACCATATAGTCAATGCCACGCCCATTTTTTCCCTCTGCCATCACTAAATGAGCATATTTTTGTTCAAAGTTGTTTCTGAAGCTGGTTTACTGAGAGAAACAAGAAGTTGACAGGGATAATACTTGTTATTTTACTAATTCTAAAATTAATATGTTTTTATTTTTTCAACAAGGGACATAGTCTTTTCTTCAACTCCCTTGAGTTTCCCTGGGCAACCAATGACAACACAGAGCATCAAATTATACACAGCTCTGCTTTCTCCCACATGAGTTGAGGTGGTAACCTGCAGTCCCAGGGAAGCACTGGGGTCTGTCCAGACCATTAGGTTCTAAATAATTGAGAGGCCCAAGACTATTTACCTGATGCTTGAGGCAATAGATCAGAGCAGACAGAAGAGAAGCTGAGGGTCAGAAGACATCATAGCACAGGGGTGCTCACATGGTACTTACGTCATACTTCTCACTCGCCCAGTCCAGCCAGTGCTCTCTCTTGGGGAACTCCACACTGCGATGCCGAAACCGGTTTTTGATGGCAAACTAAGGAGAAACAGAGTTTTGTTTAATATCATTATGTTGCTATAAGCTATTTTGTCATTAAAGACGACACTCCTGCTTTAAGGAGTGCTGCAGGTAATTTACTACTGTTAACTGCTTTAGGCATCTAAAGGAATGATGCCTCACACTGCATATCCAGTGGAGAGCGCACCTGGTATTGCTTGAATCAAACAGCTCAGAGTAGCCTGTCGCAGTCTGGGCTGCTGTTACTAACAAGAAGGCCTGCCTACTTCAGACTAAGTTATCTACAGCAATAAGTAGAAGAATATCATAAGCACAGGTATTCACAGCTGAATGGATGTAGGAGTACGTTTCACTATTCGTGTGAAATGTATTCAACCTTCGTGTTGTAGATATTCCTTGTACCTTGACACTGAACATACACCAATATAGTCCTGAAGAACTCCTAAGACTTTCTGCATGGAATAACATGTAAAACTCAGCTGGGCCCTAGAGGCAGCACTCTAAGTGATAACTAAAGTCACCTACATAGATTTGGATTTGGCAGTGCTTACAAGACAAGCGATGTTCTAGGCTATAACAAGCTGGCAGATCTGCATGCAGAATGACGGAGTCCATAAATGAAAAAAAAAACCCCAATATCAAAGTTGAGGCACAGCAAAGTTGTGACTGCTATTCGTGTAGCTTTAGCTCCCTTTCTTGTAGGCCTGCACTGACATGCAAGCCCCGTGGCCTCCCGAATATGGTGGGGGTCAATATACCTCTTCATTGCAAGTAACTTTCTTTTAATAGCAATAATATTTTGCTGGTAAAAGATTGATAAAATATACTAGTAGCTCTGCTCTGGTCTCAGGTCAATGCACATTTGTATGCAGCCCTGTAGGAAGAGAAAGATGCACAAATGAGGAAGGAATGATTCCCAGAATACGGGATAAGCTTTTGCGCATCACTAACATCTTCCTTTTATTTTACTTTGTGTATAAATTCAGATATAAACCAAGATATAGATAAATAAAAAGACAATCTGTAAATCCGGAGAAGTCAGTAAGAAACCTTCTGCAAGGAAAAAAGTAAGAAACTTCAGAGGTTCTCATGTTATGACAGATTTCTTATCTAGTAACAGTTGTAAAAATTGCTGTTAGGGAATACAAATGCTACTTACCCCAATGCATTTAGAAACTTCAATCATTACATTGCCTTGAGGTTGAACTTTCTTGTACATCCTGCTTCCAATTACGAACACAACTACAATACACAACCAGAAAACAACTCAGGATTAATTGAAGTTGTAGCAAGTAATTTGGTATGGAAACCATAGCAGTCAGTGTGGGAAAAAACCTCCAAGGGAGCAATGAATTTACCTATTGGCACATTAACATACAGTAAAAGAAATCAAATTAGTATTAGCAGAATGCTACCGTTTAAGGCAAAGGACTAAAACTGCAAACTTTTAGGATAAGTCTTCTGTGGGATGTTAGCTTAATTGAGGAACGGTCAAAACACAGACCTCTTAGGACTTTGGCTCTGGCCTCGCTGCAGTCTAATATTAGTTAATATTAAGAAAGCTTTATGGGCTCCTTTTCAGGAATCCTGTATGCTGCAGCTTATGTCACGCAGGGACACGTGAGGCTCTGCCTGAACTACAGGACTTGCTGAGGTATCCTCAGCTCCCACACCTGGGCACATTCCCCAGCCTCACCCTCCCACGTGTGGGGCAGGACGTAGCAAACCGCTGCAGCCACCGCCTGCTTTGGGTTGGGTGCACAGGTAAGATGGGGTCACCGGTAGCTGGAGGCCTATCCTGTGCGGGCTTCCAGTCAGGATCGTGAAGAACTATGACCACAAGAGATACTACGGTCCATACTGATACCCTGCAGCTACTTGTCTTTGCGCTGCAGCAGAAAAGTTCAGGAATGAGCGACTCGTAGTGCAGCTAGTAAGAATGAGAGTGTTTGAGAAACATCGACAGACCAGCACAGTGTTTATCCAGTGCAGAGGCAATTACCTTATATTCTTTGCTATCCTGGACTACAGTCTCCAAAGTCTGCATTTTCTCAGAGTTCTCACACTGCATTCAAAAGATTTTGCTTATACATCCCAGTAGCTCAAGTAATACAGACGGTAAATTACATAATGTACAGAATTCAATGGTGTATTTGTGTGTCTCCCCAGCACCACCAGTCTCTACTAGCAAACCAGTCTCTTCTATAAAAGCAATTGCTTCAAGTTAATTCCACCCGCCTGCTGCCCAAGAAAAAAAGTTTAAGTCACAATTACAGAAACAATCAGGTATTAATAGAGGTTGATATGTGGAGATTTCTACCTCTTTTTCATTATTCTGAGATCATTATCATATAATGACATCTATAACAGAAGCAGCAAGTTGAGAACTGTTCCACTTACCCAAGGCAACAGCCATGAGGGCAGCAGGAACTCCAAAAGCCAGCGGGTAACATCGCTGTTTGCTGTGGATGCCACACACCTGACCTGAAGTACAAAGTAAAAGTCCCAGTCAGTGCTGCCGGTATTTTACATAGGGTTTCTGTTCTTGGCATTCCTTGTTGAATGTTGTCATGGGCAGGGACACCTTCCACTGGATCAGGTTACACAAAGCTGCATCCAACCTGGCCTTGAACACCTCCAGGGATGGGGCAGCCACAACTTTCCTCACCACCCTCATCGTAAAAAAATTCTTCCTATTATCTGATCTAAAACTCCCCTCTTTCAGCTTAAAACCATTACCCCTTGTCTTATCACAGCATTCCCTGATAAAGAGCCAATGCCTAGACTTCCTTGGCTTAATTTGCATTAAGCAAACATTTTAAATTATTCTACACGGTCTGTTCTGGTCAAGAAATCCAAGGCCCAGTGCCTTAGGGTTATTCCAGAACTCACATGCTGTTTTCTTTCTTTTGAGAAAAACAGCCTTCTTTAAACTCTTGCCAAGCAGATCCGTACAGCACCATCTGTGTAAACATGCCATGAAAATCCATACACATATGAATCAGTGAACTTTTTACTTTTTGTTTAGGATCACACTATTCATTTTAAGCAGAAAGTAACTTTCTCCTTCAACAATTAAAACCATTATTTACTTCATCTCATGGATAAATGCGTTTGCAGGTGCATAGATGTTTCTATACTTTGCACAGACACCCTTCAAAATAGTCTCTACTGAAGGAGTGGACAACTCTCTCCCTCCATTTCCCACAGAAAGGGTACAACTCTTCCTTGAGTGATGGTTTTAAAGGTTTTGGAAGAGGCACCATGTTTGTATCTCAGTGGAATTAAAACGTGATGACAAGCACAAAAGCTAATGGCTTCAGCATGTTTCTTTAGGTTCATAAGTACTAGATCTGAAGGCAATTCAGATCTGATATTGGCTTGGTTTTGACAGTATCTCACCTGCAAAAGGCTTGATGACATACAAGAAAACCTGAAAAGCATTTGCTGGATAACTCCACAAGGTGTCAGAGAACAGAGGGAGCCAAACTTCATTTAATCTGACCAGACTGCAATCCAACGCTCATTCTTCATGGATATTTAAATATTTTATAAAGAAATGTGTGGCCTCACCTCTGAGAATTGGTGTAATTATAGTAGATAGGAGACTTCCAGCGTTAATAGACAAATAAAAGATGGAGAAGAATCGAGTTCTTTGCTTTTCCTACAGTAAAAACAGATGTTCAGAAAGGTTTAGCCAAAATCACGTTGATCGGCCTAGATAGAACCATCAGCTTTGTTTGCACAGTTCAAGTCAAATAATTACCCAGCTCTTTCTCCAGATACTCAGGAAACACTACAGTAAGGCACACATCTAAATATGTACATTATTAGAGCACAACAGTAGTCAAACATTAGTAAGAATATTTGTATGATCTAAAATCTGAAAGACTTTGTTACCTGATCATCTTCAAACTGATCTCCACCAAATGCTGACACACAGGGTTTGATCCCACCAGTACCAAGTGCAATGAGGATCAAGCCAATCATGGACAGGGCACTGGGACAAAGTAAAGAAAAAGTGAGGGGGGCTAAAATATAAATCATATTGCTTTCTGTCTTAAAGCATATGCAATAAACTGATTGTAAGACAGTTGAAATTCAAATATCAGAAGTTTAAGGTGTAAGTTTTCCCATTCTTCATCAACCCTGGAAAAAAAGAAGACACATAGAAGCAACTCACATGTGCACCGATACATTATCGGGAAAGCCATCTCGGTTGTGATCCGTTAGGTCATTTATGGAGCTTACAGAGATGATTGCCTGCCCAATGGTATAGACAACGGACAGGGAGACAATGGTCCTGTTATAAAGGGAGGAGATAAATGTTTAGATACGTTGACACACTGGTAGTGCAGACTTCTGCTCATTTCAAAGGTGCTTAGCAAGGAAGAACAATTAACAGACATGACAAATTATGGACTCAACTTGTCACAAGCTACTTTAAAAATCCTTCCACACAACTCCATCACAGTATTTTTGTTATCATTTTCTGCTAGCTTTGCTTAATCGAGAAAAGCAAGATGAGAAATGGATTCTGTAGATATCACCAGACTGCAAGAGATATTCAAATATCTTCAGTTGTTGCCTTGTGAGTAACCAGCTCAGGAATGCCATTATCCTATCTCTTACATAGTGAAGTTTAACTAGACTACAACACTAAACATGCAATTTACACTAATCATAATATTGTTTAAGCATTCTCTATGTTCTTTTATATTTTAGCTACAAGGAGAGGAGAAAAAAAAGTCTATTTTAGATATGCAAACTCCCTCAGAAACACTTTTGCAAACAACTCTATTACCCTACTCTCTCAGCTGCAAGTTTACAAACATCTTTAAACTCAAGAGTAGAGTGAAAGCAGCGCTGAGGACTACAGAATGCAGACTTTAAGCCTGACTTTCCTCTGCCCTGAGGTGCCTGGGAAAGTAATACTACAGAATAACTAGCCCCATCCCCATGCCTTTCCTCTTTCCTGTAGGGAAAAACATATTCCATTTTAACTTTGTTGGAACTATATGATTATACTTTAACTCAGGTTCACCCTCTTCCTTGGCTGGGCCTCCATTCAGTAAGCACAACTCAGGTCTCTGGTTTGGCAGAAAAGCAGGAGAAACGGGAGGCAATGATGTGAAATTATTTAAAACTCTAGCTTGAAGAAGGAGCAGCCCCAAACCCAGCAGAGGGTGAGGCTCAAGGACTCGGGACAACCTGTATCTATTTGAGGAAGGCATGAGATCCTTACAGCAAGCTTGAGGCACCCTGATATAAGAGCAGCAGAAGAAACATTACTCATAGTTGATGACATTCTTCCCTAACCTTAGAACAAAGCTTTTTTGACTTAAAAGCACTCTTCCCTGTAGGAGGGTAAAAAGCCAGACAAAGCGGGGCAACAGTGAATCTGCTATTTATTAGATAAAACAGAACTCTTTTTAAAATAGCTTTTCCATATATAGTAACTTTAGTTGCTTAACAACTTGGGAGAAAGCTTCCCACAGAAGTTAAACCTGAGCTGACCAGGAAAAAAAACTTCTGGTTTTTTATTTGTGAGGCTCATAAGCATGTTGTAAAGACAACACTTACATAAGTGGTGCTGTATAAACGGTATTCATTTAAAAAAATATTGTGATTTCTATAGTGTTTTCCCCAAGAACTTTACATCTAACAATGTGAGTGGAGCCCAGCCTGCTCCTTGGCAGACATTGCACAAAAGTACACAGACTGTGTAAGGTTTGCATCTCTCCTATAAGAGTGCTTAACAGCGCTTGGGTAACTTCCTCTTCCTCATCATCATAGATTTTTTAAAAAAATAATTATTGTCTAAACCTTCCTCGTGGCATTTTCCTGTATTTCAGGGCATCTATATTTTAAAACCCAGCAGATTATTTTTCCAAAGGCATGTTTTTTTCTTGTCAAGCTTAAAGTTCAAGTTTTAATCCCTGAGTCATCCTACTGAGCTCCCATTAAGGGTCTGGTGGCTTACAGCAATGACACTGCTACTAGTGGAGAAAGGATTCAAGTTCTGCAAAGCTTCATGTGGTAAACCAATGTAGAAAATGTAGGTATAAGCCAATGTAGATCTAAAAACATTTAAAAAAATCGTACGATTTGAAGGAGTGCACATATATTCAGTCTGCCAGATATCAAGCTACATGCAATTGTTTATACTGATCAGGCCAGCTCCACAGAGCACGCTTGGCAGTGGTTGCAGTCCTGGTCTCCCAGAGGCTGTCAAAACAGCAGAAGAAGATGTTGCAGCCTACAGCCAACCAACTGCACAGCAAACTTCATCTCTAATCTCTGCAAGACCTTTGACAAATCAGCAAACATCCCTGACTCATATCCCTCCATAAAATCTTTATTGTGCTTTTTTCTGGCAAGGTAAACACCATTAGAATCGCAACCTCAGTAAAAGAGAGCGAGACCAGGCTGCTGAAAATAACCTGGTTATATTTCAAAGCACTTCATTCAGTGGTACTTCCCTGAGCATCCAGCACACAGGTTAAAAAAACCAGAATTTATCATGGAGAGAAAGAATTGCAACTCAGTAAAACCTCTCACTGAACTGTCAAATCAATTCTGAATGACAGAATGTTTTAGAATGTATTCTAAACCTCAGTTTATAACAACACAGTATTTCCCTAATTCATTGACCACTTGCAATAGGCAAAGATTCCATCCAATGTAGCTATAAACTTCAGTATCTATTTAGGTTCATAGAATCAGAATGGTTTGGGTTGGAAGGGACCTGAAAGATCATCCAGTTCCAACCCCCCTGCCATGGCTTCCCAAGGCCCCATCCAACCTGGCCTTGAACACCTCCAGGGATGAGGCAGCCATAGCTTCCCTGGGCAACCTGTGCCAGTGTCTCACCACTCTCATTGTGAGGAAAGTTCTCCTTACGTCTAGTCTAAATCTGTCCCCCCCTCCAGTTTATACTCATTGCCCCTCGTCCTACCACTACCTGCCTTTGTAAACAGTCCCTCCCCAGCTTTCTCATAGGTCCCCTTCTGTTACTTTCAGAGTGTGGTGAGTACTTCCCTTACTTTAGCTTACATATTGCCCAAATGAGGAAAAAAAAACAACCAACCAAACAAAAAACCCCACGTTCAGCATCCTTGGAAAGTAAGCTACTGCTTTTTAAGTGATAGGCAGAACTGTAATATTTGTTAACTTGTAGTGCCATTTCAGCTCTTAGCTAAATCAATTAAAACTTCAAGTGCTGGGGGAAGAAAACAACCCTGGAGCAGCCAACCCCAGTTCTGAAACTGTTATTCTGAGATGCTGCTTTAGGAGTTGGTTCAAGTAAAGCTGATCTCGGGCAAGCTTTTATGATTTTTGATTGGTTTATGAGGAAGCACTCACTTAAACTTCCCCAGCCAAGAGTCCGCAATGAGTGCTCCAAGGATTGGTGTCAGATAGCACAGAGCAACGAATGTGTGATAGATGGCTGTAGACAAGTTGTCATCCCACTGCAGGAAATACTTGAAATACAAAACGAGCACCGCTGTAGGAAGAAGAAGAAAACAACTGATTACAAACCAAAGTCAGGGCTGGGGAAGTTATGGTAGGCATGAGAACTCACAGGATGCAGGACGTACCTCGCATGCCATAGTAAGAGAACCGCTCACAGAACTCATTGATGACGATGAAGAAGATGCTCAAGGGGTAGCCAAAGCAGCTTGGCTGGAAACAAGACACAGACAGTGTGAGCCCAGACAGAGCTATGCAACACAGACTAACATTGCCCACCGTGACCTACAGCCTGAGAAAGCACAGTACAGACTTAGCGGCAGTGGGTAGGTACTGAGGGCTAGGGGGCTGTATTGGTTTCTGTGGAACAACACTGATTTACCTGAACCAAAGTCAATTCTTAGTCCCCAGAGGTATACAGACTTCTCATCTCACCCTTTGCAGAAGATGGCTGATAACACTATATTTGTCCTGCAAGCATTATGCCATGCACATTTGAAGTCTTCAGCATCTAACCCTTAGAGCAATCTTGATTGGCATCCAAAAATACGTAAAAAGCCAATATTTATGACAAAAAAAATCAAGCTCCAAAGCTAACAAAACCCACCACACCAACTCCCACAGCACACCAAATTTAGAAGCCCAGGATTATTGCTAAATACCACCCATTGAGGCACATAAATGTTTAAACATTTTATTCAAAAAATCATCTCGGAAGAGAGATATTACCCTTACAGATAATCTGCTTCATAAAGAATCTTTCATTTCTTCAGACTTGAGGATAAAATTGACTTTGCTCCTAATTTAAAACAACATGGCACAAACTGCCAGTTACTGTGCCTTCAGTTGCTGTGATAGGCACCTCCACGGTCACCAGCACATAGTTTGGGACATGGCCCTTGCCATTGCAACAAAGAAGAAAAGCATCCATCAGGTACAAGTCAGGCACCATCAGTAAAACTGGAAGTTTGACTTCTGATCACCTACTTTTCTTATTAAATGAATAATGATCTCATTTCTATTAAAACTGCTAGGAATGCAAGTTGAACATAGCCCCCCTTTTTTACTGTTTTTATGGGTTTAATTCTACAAGTTGCAAAAATCAGATTTTGAATAAACCTCAGAGCATCCCAAGGGTAAAACAGTTACGAAGCTTAAGCACTGAGAAGAAGAAAAAAAAATGATTGTTTGTCTTCATGTCAGATGGTTTAGGAATCAAATCCATACATAGGTGCGATTTCTAAACCCATATATATATATATATCTATATATATCTACATTTCACATGAATCAGGAGAAAAGTTAACACTGTAGATCAAAAGGGAAGAAACTTTACGTAGGCAAATCCTTCCTGACATGAGTAAATCAGAGAGCCCATGTCTCCAGCAGAGACTTTGGCCAGAGCCTTTATGAACAACACAACACTTGTGTGCCATTTGTGAATATTGCAAGAGAAATCAAAACAAGAGAGAGTGGCAAGAGTATTGCTGACTTAGTCTGACTCAGGCACAGGAATGTCCAAGCAGCCTGAACGGCATTGATTTTCATTATCAACTGAACCAAGTACATAATGTGCACGTTACCATGGTATGATAACCAAGCTTCACTGAAAGAATCTGACTTCTGCTGAAGGGAGAGCCCAGCAAGATGCGTCCAGCTTTAGAGCAACCAAAATCAGAGGCCTAAATAGAAACCTGTCACTCAATTTACCACACCCTCCATGGACAGAAAAATGTATCTCCAAAGGAAGACCATTCACATGTATCCTAAAATTAGATAAATTTCACTCAAAGGTGCCTACTTTCCTCAGCTGAAGACAGTAGGAGCTCTAGGTGTCTCGCTCCAACTTGGGCACAGCTTTTGGTGGACTGAAAGAAAGCCACCCAGCCCTGCCTGTGCACCATCATTAAGCCTTGCAACAATTCATGCTCCCAAGGAGGTGGATGGGGAATCACTCTGTAAATGTTTGGCTCAGCAATTATTAGGTATACTCAAAAAGTTTTAATTTCAGCTGTTGTTAGGTCAAGGCTCTAAACAGTAACCTACCCTGCATGGCTGGTTTCTACTAGTGGAATTTGGTGTAACTCAGTTAGGAATGGGAAGGTGTTCCCATCTGAAGCAAGAGATGTCGTTCCCTGTGTCTGTACAGTAAAAAAAAAACAACAACAAAAAAGAGACAGGGCATTCCTGGCCCAGGGACTGCTGGGACCTGTCCCCACCAGAAATCCTCAAAACTCTCACTAAGAACTCTTTTTTTGTCTTTCTTTGGGTTCTAAATTTCCCCAGTGCTGCACCAGCACAGTGCCCACCACCTTATTGTAGAAGTGCTGTTACATGCCAGACTGGAGAGGTAATGAGTTTCCATCAAGGCTGGGGTTTTGGTTTAAGCCACTAGCACTTATATGCCTGGTGGAGATGTCTTGCATTCAAACACTGGCACAGAAGCCACTGAGGGGGCTGGGTTATCAGCTGCCCCTGAGCTGGCAGGAATTTGAATGCCACATCCAGGGCTAAGCACGATCAGGGACATACAGGAGAAAGCCACAGGGTCATTCACAAGGTAACAGACCTTCTATTTTGCCAAGATTATAAAAACAAAAGTGAATATGCAGTTACACCTTGATAATACATGACCTACACTGTTCTTGTCTTGCTCAATACTGTCCTCTTAAACCTGTGGTGCATTATCCATGTGTGTACACGCACATTTACTGAAACATCATCTGTTGTGATACCTATTGGCCAGAAAGCACTGGATCCACCTCTGGAAAGGTAATCTGAAGGTTATGTTTTATGATGTTCTCTGTAACCTTCCCCTACCCTAGGGATGCCAGGCACATGTCTGACACCACCCCACTGCACAACTTTGACTTTGGCTGCTGAGGAAGCCACTAAGCTCTGAGAAAGCTGTGGGGAAAGTCTGTGGAGTAAAACCTTGCAAGATAAGAAAAGCAAAGACTGAGATAGGGTTGCTGAGACAGGTGTCATTAACAGTCCAAAGATTCAAGACGAAGAACATTAACACTGAAAAGTAAACGAATCCTAAGGGAGAGTTGATGGACCATGATGGCTCAGCCACATGAAGGATGGGCTCCAGGGACCCTTCTTCCAGACAACGTCTGCCTAGCCAGCAAAGGCTCTTCAGAAGTTTTATTGGGGTGGAGTATACCAATGCTTAGCTGGGATTTATTGAGCTACCAGGCTGTTTCACATGTGTTGGCTGATAACTCACCTGATACTCATTTGAAAAGTATGTTTTAAAGCATGTTTATAGGATCATTATTTTTTTGTGCCCTGCTGAAGTTACCCAAGTGATGTAACCCAAAGAGTCAGCACAACAAATTCTTATAAGAGAAAATAATACTTACCGACTTGCCCTTACTCTCACCTTTCACAGCTGTGGAGGGGGAAAAAAATGCAAGTTAACGGAAAGTACTAAGCAACATTTATTTAAAAGCACTGAAAGACATGGAAAAAGCTCAGGTTAAAACACATAATGAAATACAAACACAGTATTGTTCAGGAAACTGCACGTGCGTTCAGGATGAATAACTCTTCATCTTCTTAAAGGGGAACTTTTTATGGTGCGAGATGGTTGTTATCAAAATTTTCACTTGATAGCCTTTTGTTTCTCAGGCTATGTATAGACTCACATATTCTCCCAGGGAAAAAATGAAAAAGTACTAATGAGACAAAGCATCACTATGACTGTTCACCACACACTGTTCAAGGTGGTCATAGGCCACCCTACCATCCACAGAAGATTAATGTTGTTTTAATTCACTCTGAAGGGTGTTACCTTAAGGGCAAGAGAAAGAAAAAGAGTAAAGATGCTCTGCCAGGGCTGGGAGCCAGGTCCACAAAAGGGATAAACTATCCACAGCTTAAACTTATGGAGGGATGAATACATAGCCCAGTGGCACGATCCACGTTAGCAGGCATTCCCATAACCTGGAGATGAACCTAGGAAGACCCGAGGCGGGTCACACTGAGGTCAGCAGACAGCTGCTTGCAGTCCTGAAGTCACTTCCAGCTGCACACAGCAGGTTCACCACCCCAGCAGCCCTCCAAGCAGTGTCCTGCAGGGCTTATTTGGCTGGGGTCAGGTTTGAAGGCTGAGCTTGTACCAGTTCAGACAAAGGCCTTGTGCCCACAGGATGAATGTCAGCATTTCCTATAAAACCACATGAGTGAGCTTATTATCATTAAGATAAAACCAAGTACAAGATGTGAACTTTGAAATCCCTGCTTGGAAATGAAGTATGCCCATAACAGATCCCTGTCAGAAAAAAATGTTTGCCAAGATCATTTAGTCCATAGTTCACAACAGATGAAAACAGCTGACAGCAACACTACAGGGTTTGACACAATACTAAATAAAGTCACCTTCAAGAATTATTAAAACAAATTGATCTGATTCTTTCCTTCCCTGCTGTGGACAACTACCTTCATTACAGTGACAGTAGTATTAAGCAGGTGATTCAAGAATAGGGAGGAAGTGAGATCAGGCAGAGAGAAAGTCAGGAGGGCTAAGGCCCAACTAGAAGTCAGATTGGCCAAGTCTGTGAAAGATAACAAAAATCTTTCTATAAATACATTAACAATAAAAGGAGGACTAGGGAGAATATTCAGTCCCTATAGGATTCAGAAGGAACAACAGTGACAGGGGATGAGGACAAGGCTGAGGTACTTAATGCCTTCTTTGCCTCAGTCTTTAATAGTAAGGAAGGTTGTTCCCTCTGTGTACAAACCCCAGAGCTAGAGGAGCAGAATGAGGCTCCCATGGTCCAAGAGGAGGTGGTCAGAGCCTTGCTTGCCCAACTAGACACCCACAAGTCTATGGGGCCAGATGGGATTCACCCGAGGGTATTGAAGGAGCTGGCGGATGTGCTGGCCAAACCCCTTTCCATCATCTTCCAACAGTCCTGGAAGACTGGGGAAGTTCCACTGGACTGCAGGCTAGCTGATGTTGTGCCCATCTACAAGAAGGGTCGCTGGGAAGATCCAGGGAACTACAGGCCTGTCAGTCTGACCTCAGTGCCAGGGAAAGTCATGGAACAGGTGATCTTGAGTGCCATCATGAAGCACATGCAAGAGAACCGGGTGATCAGGCCCAATCAACATAGGTTCATGAAATGGAGGTCTTGCCAAGCTAACCTGATCACCTTCTATGACAAAGTGACCCACCTACTGGACGAGGGAAAGGCTGTGGATGTGGTCTTTCTGGACCTCAGTAAAGCCTTTGACACAGTTTCTCACAGCATTCTGCTACGGAAACTGTCGGCCTCTGGCCTGGACAGGCGCACACTCTCCTGGGTGGAAAACTGGTTGGATGGCCGGTCCCAGAGAGTGGTGGGAAATGGAGTTAACTCCATCTGGAGTCCAGTGACAAGTGGTGTCCCCGGGGCTCAGTGCTGGGTCCAGCCCTGTTCAATGTCTTTATCAATGACCTGGATGAAGGCATCAAGTGCTCCCTTAGCAAGTTTGCAGACGACACTAAGCTGGGTGGAAATGTCAATCTGCTGGAGGGTCGGGAGGCTCTGCAAAGGGATCTGAACAGGCTGGACTGCTGGGCTGAGTCCAATGGCATGAGGTTTAACAAGGCTGAATGCCGAGTCCTGCACTTGGGGCACAACAACCCTATGCAGTGATACAGACTAGGAGAAGTCTGTCTAGAAAGCTGCCAGGAGGAGGGGAACCTGGGGGTGTTGGTTGACAGTGGCTGAACATGAGCCAGCAGTGTGCCCAGGTGGTCAAGAAGGCCAATAGCATCTTGGCTTGGATCAGAAATGGCGTGACCAGCAGGTCTAGGGAGGTTATTCTCCATCTGTACTCGTCACTGCTGAGGCCGCTACTTGAATCCTGTGTTCAGTTCTGGGCCTTTCACCACAAGAAGGATTTTGAGGCTCTGGATTCTATGATTCTATGAATATATTTTCCTAGAAGACAAGTAACATCCAGTTATGTGCCAAAACACCAACTTCAGGGCACAGGTAGATAACTGAGTCATTAAAGTTACTGGTAATGTCACTTCCACAACTTACATGAGCAGATATCCTGAAGGATACCAAGGCATTACTGACAGACTAGTCTCATACCAACTCCTTGATTATTTCCACTTCTTGGACTTTCCAGCACACCTGCATCATACTGCCAGTTTTCCATCACATCAGTTGGAGCAGTTCACTCCTGCCTGTTAGCTAAGCTTTGGGAAAAACTTATCAAGGAACTTGCTCTCGGCTGGGGTTTCTTCCTTTCCAGAGGGTAAAAGCATCGCTTCTGCAAGAAATACTACCCAGAAGATATTGGAGAGGCATTTTTTTCCCCAATCAACATTGACTCACTTCAGTGATTAAGAGACAAATATTTCTCGATCATTTTGACTTTAGCCTTCTACTCTCCTCTTACAGCAAAAGTCGGGAAACCCCTGATGGCATTAAAGCCAGCATTCCAACACAGGCACCTAAATCATAGAACCATAGAATCATCGGGTTAGAAAAGACCCATTGGATCATCGAGTCCAACCATTCCTATCACCCACTAAACCATGCCCCCCAGCACCTCATCCACCCGTCTTTTAAACACCTCCAGGGAAGGTGACTCAACCACCTCCCTGGGCAGCCTGTTTCAGGCTTTTGACCCTTTCTGTGAAAAGTTTTTTCCTAATGTCCAGCCTAAACCTCCCCTGGTGGAGCTTAAGGCCACTCCCTTTTGTCCTGTCCCCTGTCACCTGGGAGAAGAGGCCAGCTCCCTCCTCTCCACAACCTCCCCTCAGGTAGTTGTAAAGAGCAATGAGGTCTCCCCTCAGCCTCCTCTTCTTAAGGCTAAACAACCCCAGCTCTCTCAGCTGTTCCTCATAAGGCCTGTCTCCAGCCCCTTCATCAGCTTTGTCACTCTTCTCTGGACTCGCTCCAAGGAGCTCCAAGGAATCATCCAAGGAACTCCATTGTCAGGCTGCTTCAGGGCTAAACTTTCAAAAGCACAGAGCAGCTGGCATTTTGCATCAATTTTAGTGGTAAAGCTAGGTTTTGCCAGCAGAACATTCCTCTTCAGACAAACTTATTCCTCTTTTGGACAATCCTCTTCTTATCTCCCCACAGAAGAACATGCAGAACTGCTCATTTTCTTCACAAAACACTGAAGAGCTTGGCGTTTTTCAAAACACACCTCTAAGCCATTATACACTTTGTATTCATAGAATCATAGAATAGTTAGGGTTGGAAGGGACCTTAAAAATCATCTAGTTCCAACCCCCCTGACATGGGCAGGGACATCCCAGTACACCAGGTTACCCAAGGCCCCATCCATCCTGGCCATAAAAAACTCCAGGGATGGGGTAAGCACAACCTCCCTTGGTAACCTGTTCCAGCATCTCACGACTCTCATGGTGAAGAAATTCTTCCTAATGTCTAGTCTAAATCTGCCCTTCTCCAGCTTATATCCATTCCCTCTTGCCCCTTCACCACAATCCCTTATGAATAGTCCCTCTCCAGCTTTCTTGTAGCCCCTTTCAAATACTGGAATGTCGCTATAAGGTCTCCTTGGAGCCTTCTCTTCTCCAGGCCGAATAAGCCCAACTCTCTCAGCCTGTACTCTTATGGCAGTTGCTCCAAGCCCTTGGATCATCTTTGTAGCCTCCTCTGGATCCATTCCAACAGTTCCATAGCCTTCTTATGTTAAGGATTCCAGAACTAGATACAATACTCCAGATGAGGTCTCACAAGGGAGAAATAGAGGGACAGAATCCCCTCCCTCACTCTGCTGGCCATGTTTCTTTTGATGCAGCCCATGATGTGGTTGGTCTTCTGGGCTGTGAGCGCACACTGATGGCTCATGTCAAGCTTCTCATCGACCAGCACTAACAAGTTCTTCTCTGCAGGGCTGCTCTCAATCACATTATTCCCCATGATGTACTGAAAATGGTGTTTACCCTGATCCAGGTGCAGGACCTTGCACTTGGTTTTGTTGAACCTCATGAGGTTCTCAGAAACCTAATTCTCCAGCCTAGACTTATAAACGTTCAGGTTCTTCAGGTCCCTCCTCTACAGTGGGAGGGGGTTTATCCCCCTCGTCACCATCTTGCTGTCCCATGACCCAGGAGGAGTGAGGAGAACAGTTATCAGTGAGGACTGAGGCAAAAAAGTTAAGTACCTCAGCTTTCTCCTCATCTGTTGATTCATCACCATTTCCAGCCATCAGTGAGGGTATGTTCTTATTCCCTTAAGTTATTAAAAGATTTTTAAACAGTATAATGGCAGAAGGCACCCAGTTCTCAGCTTGAGCACAGAATCTAAATAGCTATTTATTAGTGAGTCGCTCTTCTCCTTTCCACACTTGCAGACAAGGTTGGGGGCAGGCTTACGGCTCTGACCCCTTCCCCAGCATCTCCCACCAGCAGTTACAGCGATGCTGTGGGATGCTGCAGCTCTAGCAGGTCACGGTCCATGGTCAAGATGGGAGCACGTTGCCTTGCTCCATCAGCCATCACAGCATCTTTTACCTGGTTGAAATTAGCCATGCCTACAGCCAGGCTAGATCTGTACACAACCACATGTTCACCTAGGATTTCCCTGGCTCCAGAGTGTGCCTGCTTTCCTGTCACTGGCGTCATGGCACAGCCACGCCTGTTGCCTCTGCTCCCTGGAGCAGCATCTCCTACACAAGGACGCTGCTGCCATCGAGACAAGTGACTCCAGGAACCCCTGCTTCACACTTCACTCTTCCAGAAAGATGCTGATGCAGAAGGCATCAAAGCAAACCTGAAACACAGCAAACCTGATGCTACACGAGCAGACATGAGAGCGCTGAGTGTCCCTGCAGGCAGCAGCACCGCCAGCCTCTGCCTGCTCATCAGTATCATTCTCTGCCTCCATAGAATCATAGAATCAGTAGGTTGGAGAGGACCCACTGGATCATTGAGTCCAACCATTCCTATTACCCATCAAACCATGCCCCTCAGCACCTCATCCTCCTGTCTTTTAAACATCTCCAGGGAAAGCGACTCAACCACCTCCCTGGGCAGCCTGTTCCAGTGTCCGATGACCCTTTCCATGAGCAGAGCTGCTGGCTCAAGCTGCAGTTGCACTTTCACATGTGGGGCACCTCTGGCTCCTCTCCTAAACAGGACAAGGCTTCTCCAGGTGAGGAACCGCTTGCAAGGAGAAGCAAACCGACACGCTCGGACACTGTGGGGCCAAGGGTGCAGCCAGGGGCAAAAAAGCATCACCTGGATGGAAAAGCATCATTTGTGCCTTTGCTACCTAGTGTTCTGGTTCAGACAGGAAGGAATCTTCAGGATTAACGAGCTACATGGGCTCTGCCCCTCTCCTCCAGCCGTGTTGCCATGTGTTTAAAAAAACAGCGATTAGGTTAACCCTAGGTAAACACTCCCGTGAAAAATCACTGTTTAACAGCGGTAAGAAACACCACATTGAACTTAGAAGTTCAAGATAAACCTCAACAGCTGCGGGTCCAGCCCAAAGCACTCCGAGAGGCGAAGGCGACACCGCTGGGCTCTCGCTAGGGTTTCAAGGCGGGTTCCCCCCAGCGTTGCCGGCTGCCCCAGGGGCCGGGGGCTGGTGCAGGAGCGGTGTCCCCAGACCCCCCCGGAGCAGCGGCGCCGGTCCCGGGGTCGCGGGGTCCCGGGAGGAGCCGACCCCCCGCCCGGCCGAGCCGGAGCATCCTCCTAGCGCGGCTCCGGCACCCTCCAGGCGCTCCCCGCGCCGCCCCGGGGGCTCCCCCGGCCCGCTCCCCAACACCTACCCATGTCGGCGGCGCCGGCCCTGCCCGGGGAGGGAGCGGAGGAGGATGCCGAGGGCAGCCCGGGCTTTAAGGGCGGCGGGGCGGGGCCGGGCGGGACGGGGCACCGGGGGGGGGGGGGGGTGTCTTATCGCGGGGGGAGCCGCTGGGAGCCTCTGCCACTGCCCAGTGACCCTTTCCGTGAAAAACTTTTTCTTCATGTCTACCCTGAATCCCCCTGGCAGAGCTTGAGGCCATTCCCTCTCGTCCTGTCCCCTGTCACTTGGCAGAAGAGGCCAGCTCCCTCCTCTCCACAACCTCCCCTCAGGTAGTTGTAGAGAGCAATAAGGTCTCCCCTCAGCCTCCTCTTCTCCAGGCTGAACAACCCCAGCTCTCTCAGCCGCTCCTCATAAGGCCTGTTCTCCAGCCCCTTCACCAGCTTTGTTGCTCTTCTCTGGACTCGCTCCAGAGCCTCAACATCCTTCTTGTGGTGAGGGGCCCAGAACTGAACACAGTACTCGAGGTGCGGTCTCACCAGTGCCGAGTACAGAGGGAGAATAACCTCCCTGGACCTGCTGGTCACACCGTTCCTGATACAAGCCAAGATGCCATTGGCCTTCTTGGCCACCTGGGCACACTGCTGGCTCATGTTCAGTCGGCTGTCAACCAACACCCTCAGGTCCTTCTCCTCCTGGCAGCTTTCCAGCCAGGCTTCTCCTAGTCTGTGGCTGCACAGGGTTGTTGTGCCCCAAGTGCAGGACCCGGCATTTGGCCTTGTTAAACCTCATGCCATTGGACTCTGCCCAGCAGTCCAGCCTGTTCAGGTCCCTTTGCAGAGACTCCCTACTCTCCAGCAGATCCACACTTCCACCCAGCTTAGTGTCATCCGCAAACTTACTTAGGGTGCACTCAATCCCCTCATCAGGTCATTGATGTTGCCTCTTTGATGTCAACAGCATGATGGAAAACTCACCAAGTGAATAAGCAGACTGCCTGCTGTATGGAGGGGCAGCTTTCTGCCTCCTTCCCTCCTTTCCACCCGTGGACACAAAGCTTTTCCCAGCTGCTGATGCCAAGTGCAAGAGAAAGCACAAGTTTGCCAGCTGGCACTTGGCTTCTAGTGATGACTGACCTGTAGCTCCCATGAACCAGTGCTTCCAAGAATTTGCTCAAAGAAGTCGTGGGTACCCCATCATTGGAGGCCAGGTTGGATGAAGCTTTGAGCAAATTCATCTAGTGAAAGATGTCCCTGCCCACGGCATGGGAGCTTGGACTAGGTGATTTCTAAAGGTCCCTCCCAACCCAACCCATTCTGTGAGGTCTATATTTCTGCAGCCATGTTTGCTCATCTCTTTGGTCTGTTTGCACCAGGCAGTCACAGAATCACAGAATCACCAGGTTGGAAAAGACCTCCAGGATCACCAGTTGTCCCACATGCCACGAATACCACCAAACTACAGGGAAAGCTGATCAATAGAATGTGATGTACGTTTCATTCCTACACTTTACTCAACTATATCTGTGGAATGAGTGGATAAGAATTTTAGCATGAGAATCACAGGAGTGTGAGGCCAAGTGAAAGGGTGGATTAGGGCAGCTGCGCTATATGAAGACCTGAGTGTCCTTAGAATGCAGAAACAGAAAAATATTAATAAACATTAAAAAAAAGGAATTTATTAAAGACTAAAACCCCTCTTTGAAGCTTGTTGATGTTGTGTTACACTGGAGCATGGTTTATGTAATCAGACCAATGATATGTCCTACAGCGTGCACTTAATTACCTGGTTGCTGTACGGGTTGATTTCTTCTTAGGTGCAAATCAAATGAGCCTTACGTTATATTGCAATGTGGAATATTTATGGTCATCACTTCAGGTACTAAAAAAGGCTGCTCTGACCTGTGATGCAGAGCTACAGCTGAACCCAGATTTGTTGAGCTGTGTCTATATGGGGGTAAATTCTTAAGGTGAAGAACGAGTTGGCAGCTATAGCTATATCTATAGCAAATACTCCTGTAAGAAACACAAATCTTGCTGTATAAGCTCCACTCTCACAGCTGATGCTTGTCATACATCACTGCTCTGTGATCTATGGCTGCACAGCAGAGGAGTGTTGCATTTCTCTGTTGTGGTTACTCCAGCAAAACAAGCAGTCTGTAACACAGTGAAGAATGCTGAAATCACTGATAGCTCATTCATGTGCAGAAATAATTGAGATACTACTGCCAGTTTTGAACTGCCAGAGAGTGAAATGAAAGATGTGACTTCTTGCCTGAATGTCCGATCTCTTCCCTCTCGTATAGACAACAGTGGTGAATGGGAATTTCAGATTTTTTCCCAAGCACGTCTTGCATAGCCCCATGCATTTGGTAGAAACAGTGACTAGGCCTTTGATGTTTCTTCCTAGAAAGAAACATGCAAGTGGGAAGCAGAAATTAGTAAAACCCACTTTTTTTCATCAATTTGAGATAAATGGGCTAGTTGTATCACCCTACTAATAAAGAATATACCCTGATGAATTCAAATTTGGTTTTCATTTGCCCCCTGGAGAAGGATAAAGGTCTACACAATTACTTCACAGTTACATCTGAAGTGGAGTGTCTTCTGCTTTCCTTCAGTTAGCTGATGGCATGAGGTTGACCTCCGCAGGGCTGTTTCGTGGTTATACCAGTTAAAGGGTTGGAATTTGTTCTCAGAGGATCTGAGTGCCCTAATGAGGCTCGGTTTCTAGGAGAGCTCAGATCACAGCAGGGCTGTTAATTGTTCAGCAAACAAGGATGGAGATGGAATTCTGCTTTCTTCTGCAGAGCTCTGAACTCACAGGAGTGCATTTTCAAGGTGTACTAGAACACTCAGGCAACATAACTTTGAATAATTAAGTACAAACTGCAGCTGATGATTAGAATCATAGAAGCGAAGAATCATAGAATCACCAGGTTGGAACAGACCCACTGGATCATTGAATCCAACCATTCTATCGATCACTAAACTATGCCCCTCAGCACAACACAGTGTGTGACTTGAAAACTGTGCAGGTTAAAAGCACACATTATACTAAGACCACATCCAAGCATCAACTGCTTGGCTGAATGGGTGGAAATCTTAATTGATGGGTATCTTACTCTGTCATTAGTTAAATGCCACAAAATATCAATTGGGTAAAGGTTGTAGGGAAGTCAGTAAGGTGGTTTCCTTGTGTCTTTTAGGTAGGAAGAACACAGACATTTCAGAGAAGCTGGTGAGGTGAATCTAGAATACAGAATATTTGATAACAACAATCCATTGTTTAAGGGCAGACAACCTGATTTAAGATTGAAGTATGTTAAAGCAAATAAATACAAGCTGCAATTTGGTTAGTCTATGTGTATTTTATAAATCTTAACAGATGTTTTTGACTCAGTATTTTAGATTAGAAGAATGATAATAAGCCTAAAGAAATTACAAGGTTGTGCAGCTCATTGTGGGACAGCCACTGTTTTCTGGGATGCTGAAAACTTGTTTAGCTGGTGCATTAATTCCATTATAGACAAGGACTAATTGATTTCACTCTATAACCTCGTATTTTTTGGCTCTCATAATGGTAGTAGTCAAACATCAACACTGGTCACTTCCGAGTAACTACTCCTCCCAAGATAATACATCCTTATGAGAAAAGTTTATCTCTAACTTCTGGACAGGGAATCTGAGGGAAAAAAGCAATTAGTGAATTAACTGGCATGTACGAAAGCCTTCCACAGAGGAGCTGCACTTTCTAGGGCGACTTAGGCATCCCACTAAAACCATGGATGTTCAGATAACAAGGAAAACTGAATTTTTTTGCCGTGACCTTTCTCATAGCACCGTGCTTATTTCTGTTTCTTGAAGACATCGTTTGCTAGCAGTGCAAATGATTGATGCTATGGTCTGGAGGAGATGGGGACCACAGGGATGGAGGGTCACCAGGGGTCTCTGAGAAGGGGTCTGAAGCAATACAGCTGCCCAGTGCTGTGCAGTTCCATAAGTGACACTAGGTTTGATATTTAAGATACTTGCTGAATCTTCATGCAAAGGTCAACTTTGGCCTCAAAACACATGGACTTGCTGCTTCAGAAGTTTGCTAAACCAGAGCAGGGATGTGCAGAGAAAGAGAAATTTTCTACCAACCCAGCTCACCAGCCCAGCTCAGCAGCGTCTGGCAGGTATTTTTCCCCAGAAGAATGAAGAGTACGTCTTCTGTGGCCCAAAATGGACTTGGCTTCTCTGCCTGTACACAAGGAACATGCGGGTGGAGTGGGAAGCAGGGGAGCGGGAACTACAATGGAGACCTATACATGAATAAAGTAACTAAGCAAACTTTATTTAGTGGGAGCTGTCCCAGACTGATGCCAAAAAACCTTTGGCTCATTAGCAGTGCCTGTGGCAACATGCAAGGCTAATGAAGTAGACAGAAACCTAATGAGCTAGTGGTACACAATACATCGTGAAGTCACTTCTGCCAAAAAATAAGGAAGCCCCATGCAGGCATCTGTCAAAAGTAGACACAAACCACTGTGAGGAGCAAGGGGTGTCCTCACTGAGCTGGGATTTACCCCTTGTCCATTTACTCTTTATATTTATGTCCATCATAAAAACACCTTTGCTGCTTTTCTCCTGCACAGTTTTTCTCTCAAGGACTCCCAAGGGATGATGTTTTGTGCAGAGCCTGGATTTAACGGGGAACTTGAGTTCTGGCAGTGCAGGTCTGTATGGAAATGAGGTGCAAGGAAATGCTAAAAACTCTTGATTTTGGACTTAGAGATGTGACCACCCCTTCTGGCCTTGAAATACCTGTGTGGGTCCAGCCTTCAGCCTTAACCTTTGTACCACGTGCCACAGTCAATAAATACAGAGAGCATACAGCGTGCAATACATGAGGCTGTCAGAACAGAAGCACACACAGTAATCCTGGTTTTGGTGCTGGGTTACTGTCAGACCTTGTGCAACCTTCCTCTGAGGCTGGGAGATTCCTGCCTGCCAAGCGAGGGCACTCCCAGCAGGTATTTGGGGTAGACAAATAGGAGTGTTAGCTTAAGTATTAAGGGCAGGTGGTAAGGAAGTAGGGCAGAACAAAAGAGTTCCTGATTCACAGCCTTTGTGTATTCCTTTCTGCCACAGAGAAACAGGCACCTTCAAAGCATGTAACCTTATCTAAGAAAAAAAGATATCAGCAAAGGTATAGGTATCCCACATCCAGCTAGGACTCAAGCCTTTCATTGGGTGGTGAAAGCTTTTTTCATTCTGAATTGTGCACCTCTGCTTTTCTTCATAGAAACATAGAATGGTTTGGGTTGGAAGGGATCTTGAAGGTAACCCAGTTCCCATCCCCTGCCAGGGGCAGGGACACCTCCCACTAGATCAGGCTGCCCAAGGCCCCATCCAACCTGGCCTTGAACACCTCCAGGGATGGGGCAGCCACAGCTTCCCTGGGCAACCTGTGTCAGTGCCTCATCACTCTCATGGTGAATAAATTCTTCCTAATGTCTGGTCTAAATCTGCCCATCTCCAGTTTATACCCATTTCCCCTAGTCCTATCACTACAAGCCTTTCCCTCCCCAGCTTTCTCACAGCCCCTTTCAGGTACTGGATATTGGATCTGAATTTGCCTGAGACACACAGCATCACCCTCTCACCTAAGGCAATGCAAGTTTGCTGAAAGTAGTTCCAAACATGCTGAAACCACCTAAACATCTCTTCAATCATTAAGTTTGTTCCCCTTGTACTTCCACATAGAAACTCTTCTCCTGAAACTTCAGATTCGAGTGAACTTTTTCACTTTTCATGGCATTGTGCCTGCCAAAGTTTCAACAGTAGCACATTTTCAGATAAGAAAAAAAGCTAAGTAGAGTTGAAAGGCAGCACATCAGTGTCAGCAGCGAGGCAGCTGCTAGCGCAGGCTGGATTATCTTGTCAACTTAGGCAACCAGCCCAGCCCTATAAAATGAATCATGTTGTTGACTGGACAGAACAAGTCTAAGTGTCATCTCTTGACCAATCTGTGTTTTGACTCAAGCACATGTTGAAAGGCTGGAGTTAAACTGACCCAATATTTTGGAACCGAAGTGTGATTTGTATTTTACTTGTGGAGGTACTAAAACGATTATTTATAAGTGATGTACGCTTCCCTCCTCCCCTTCAAATAAACAATCTTACAAGACTGGATACTCACATTTTCAAGGGAAAACATCCTTGGACTTTGTAGGTAATTTTGAGGGTGGGAAAGGCAGCGCTACTATACAAAACATACGTGACTTCCAATGACACCATTGTCCACAGAGGAAATGGCGTATTTTGAGTTCAGGTAATAGGACAAGATCATACAATTTTCTAGAGATGCATTTTTTGGTGTTGAAATTCTGCACCAAGGGACCAAGAGCTGAAACTGTTGAGCTGTTGCAGCCTTGATAGAAGCCTGCAGATGGGCTCATCCCTCCTCAAACTGATTTTCATGTTATTTATATAGATGTTCATATTTTTGCTGTAGAATACAAAAACTTCCTTCCTTTCTTCCATTACCCATAGCTCTACTGTATTTCACTCAGATTTAAATGAAAACTTCAGCAACAGTATCTGACAGAATTTAATATTAGTTAAATGTTATTGGATTCATTTATCTCGGTGCACTCTTGTAAAGTCACTTTAAAGTAAATTTTCATATTTCATCTTAGAAATTTTGGTCAGTTTTGTAACTACTGAAACATACAAACATTCCAGGGATCCAGTGGATTAATTCAGCCCACTGTGTGTTGAGGAGGTTACTGGGAGGTTGCACAGAAAGGACAGTGTAGTGGAGAAAAGGGCTAGAAGGGGGTTTCATGGTGGGGGTCTCACACTGAAGGGGAGTAGGAGGAGGGTGTGAAGAGAAGAGCAGCAACAGCTGTAGCTTGCTAGCGTGGGTAGGTTGTTAATGAGGTGCTTAGAAAGAAAGAAGCTCTTGTTGCTCACAGCCTCACCAAAATCCATTTGAGACGTCCCAAGTCCTTTGTCAGCTGTGAACACCCATCCCAAACCCTCCCTTCATCTTCCCTTGTGAAGTATCTCTCAGCCTCCAAATCCCTTTAAACCCTCCTGGCTCCCCCTTTTGCTCTCTCAGGCCCTCGACTCGAACCCTACTGCTGCAAAAAGGAGTTTGGTCTACAGCAGCAAAAAAAAAACGGGGATGACACAGGACAATACAGGCTTGCCTGTGAAGCAATAAAAGCATCTTCTGCGCTCCATAATATCTCTGAGGGCTTCCTTACCTCTCTACGTCTCCTTGGTCTTTTCCAGTAGCAGCTCTAACCTTCTCTTGCTGGCCTCCTTATTTTTAAATACTTGTCCCAAGTAGAGAAAAATGTGTTAGCATTGACTTATGCAGTTATAATATATTCTTATTTTCTTTGTCCTTGTCACTCTCTTGAGCAACAATTTCCAGTAGGCAGCACAACATCATTCAGTTACTTTGTTGTTTCCCTTTTTAAAACAGAGACATCTCCTCACCTTCTTAGGCTCAAAAATCCTCAGATTTACCATTACTTGCATTTGTTTACTCTTCTTTCTAATAACTCAGCCCTTTTTCCTCTTAATGGAGTGGGAGATTTTTAAAAGAATGATTTTTTTTTTAAGAAAAGAAATCCAACAAACAGAAACCTCAACCAGCAATAGTATTTGCTTCTTCCAAAGGCTCCTGGCTAAAATGCATTCAATACAAAGGTAAGGTTACAATCTAACACCATGTAAAACACCCAAAATTACATAATATATTTCATAAACAGAAACTGCAGCACTTAAATAACAGAGTCCTGCATGCCAGTGAAATGTGTTGCTGGGTCACTCGCTGCTTCCCTCAACATAATGAGTTTTCCAAGAAACAGGAGGAGATAAGTCTTCTGAGAAGAACCAAAGAGAAGCAGAAAACAAAAAGTGCGTTCCCGTATTTCCAGGTCAGGCTAAAAGCAACAAGTGCTGCTCGAAATGGTAGGATGTTTTCCTACTTCGGCTGCACTCCTTGTTCAAACATAGGCGGCCAATTCTTTCTCGTAAGCGTGAATTTTTCTTATGTGTCAAAACCTATTCTGTTTGTCAGAAGTGGCTCCTAGAGATCCCAACAACCAAGTGAAGGATAGTTGACAATCTATTCAAAAGATGACTGAATACGGCCCTCTAGCACTGTCCTCATCAGACAGGTAGCATCAGAAATACAGAGATTTTAATTCTATAATTAAATTGTCTATGATTTTTGTACTGAAGGCTATCCTGCAAAGCGTGAAGGAAAAGGCCCACTTTTTAGCAGCTGTAGGCAGAAAACGTCTGAGCTGGTGTTTTAATTTGGTGAGGTGGATCCTTTCTCTCCAGTGGGATGTTTTACCTTCGGCATCATTTCTGCTCCCTCCTTCTCTCACAAGAATGGGAATCAAATCACCATGTCTCAGCCTCCTGCCAGAAATCCTATTATTGATGGAAGGCTGTGATGGGAAGTAAAATTAAGGCTATATATAACATGTGATTGAGCTCTTGCAGTCTCTAGTTCTTCTGGTAAGCCAGACTTATGTATGGAAAAGGATCACAAACCCTACATCTTATGTTTACAGTCATTTTAAAAACACCCTGATAAACATGATACTGAAAAGTAAATCGAGTTCTGCCACTCATAATTCATCTACAGTCTTGTGGTGGAAGAAATTAAATAAATTAAAGTCCACGCTAAATAAAATGTGGAAACCAATTATAACCATGGCAGCGATGTATCATATTTTTTGTTGTTATAGAGGTCACATTTTGAGAATTCTGATGATTCCCTGCTTAAAAAGACATTTGGAGCTATAGCTGAAGTTTCAGGAGACTTCATGAGCTATTCAAACACCTGCAGTTAGCTATACAAAAAATGAAATCATTGAAAAACAATATAAAATCATAGAATAGTTTGTGTTGGAAGGGACCTTAAAGATCATTTAGTTCCAACCCCCCTGCCATGGGCAGGGACACCTCCCACTAGATCAGGCTGCCCAAGGCCTCATCCGACCTGGCCTTGAACACCTCCAGGGATGGGGCAGCCACAGCTTCCCTGGGCAACTTGTGCCAGTGCCTCATCACTCTCATGGTGAATAAATTCTTCCTAATGTCTGGTCTAAATCTGCCCCTCTCCAGTTTATACCCATTCCTCCTAGTCCTTGTCACTAAAACACTTAGTAAAGAGTCCCTCCCAATATGCTGTCTAATTGAAGGCTGTATTTTGCCCAATAAATTGTTCAATACTTAATTTTCACTGCTCTCTTAGCTGTCAAAAGTTTGCCATTTCTAGTTATTTCTCTACCTCAAATCTTTACAAATGAGTGAGTTTTACAGAAAGAACTGTTATTAATCAGAGGGTAACAGGACTAATGGGTTGAAAACAGGAATTTAGAATTCACAGCTTTAAATCTTTGCTGTTGACCCACTGACACATCAGCAAATAATCTAAACTCCCATGCTTTTCTGACTGTAAAAACATAACATTATGAACCTTTGTGGATATTAATCAGTTTTTCACACAGAAAATTTACTTCTTTACACTAAAAATGCTGTATAATATGATGACGGCTTGCATTCAAAATTGTCTAAGTCGTCTTCTCCCAAGTAACAAGTGATACGAGGAAAGGAAATGTTCTCAAGTTGTGCCAGGGGAGATTTAGGTTGGATATCGTGAAAACTTTCTTTACTGAAGGAGTGGTGAAGCATTGGAACAGGCTGCCCAGAGAAGTGCTGGAGACAACATCCCTGGAGGAGTTTAAAAAAACATGTAGATGTGGTTGACATGGTTTAGTAGGCACGGTGGTGTCAAGCTGGCAGTTGGACGTGATCTTAGAGGTCTTTTCCAATCGTAACTATTCTATGAGACTTATGAGCTTATGGAGTTAGTACAAGGGATTTCTTGAGATCCTACACACAGAGGCTACATGAAAATCTTTCTTTTAAAACTATTTAAAATGACTCAGCCTGTACAACAGTTACACAAGAAACATTTTCTATAATGGAAAGAGTCTCTTGTTGTGCAAAACGGATGTAGAACAATTTTTCTCTACAAACCATGTTGAAAAGCACCAACAAAAAGGGAAAGGGTGTGCAAGCTGAAAAAATCACTCTGTTTTTCTATTTGGAAATTGATGCAGAAAAGATTAGCCTCCCGTGTAGTGTTTCCTTACATAAACAAGCAGATACATCTGTTCAAGAGCAAAGCTTTTTTTAAACACTCCTAGCCATAGGTAAAAGCATTTAAAAAATTAGCCTAAAATGGTAGGGCTCGTTATTATGGAAAAGACTTAAGACACTTGAGCATTTAAGTAACAGGCCATAAAATCATCTGCCAGAGAACAAACATGACATAAACTGCAAAAATCTCTTGAACTGGAGTGGCTCAGAGTCAGTTTGTATACCAGAAGTTAATCCAGAACTGCAGGTGATTCAGATGAAGCAAATACTAGAAGAGAGCCCACATTTATCCATTTCAATCCTGGAGTTAAATTTATATACTTTTAAGCTAGACATTAAGTTAAGCTTGTATACTTTCACTAGAAAGCAGTTCTTTATTAATCCCAGCTTCTAGTACATTGCTACCTTCCTCCTTATGAACACAGTAATGATCAGAAATGCTTTATCAAGTCCTACTGCAGTAATACCTGCCTTTTGCTTACAGTAAAATATTAAGTCTATCCAAGCAGAAAAAGGTTTATTTGCACCCTCTACATGAGAAACAGGGATACCTGTTTCATTGTGGTGTTCATATAGAATAGTTTTGTACTTGTGACCTCCTTTCTGACAAAATCAAGTTGCTTATTTATTACATCCACTCTAATACTTCTTGGGGTGTCCCAATGAGAAGTATCCCAGGATGTATTCACCCTTGTATTGAAAAAGATTGATGTTATTCCCTTTTTGAGAATGTTTTCTAAAAGAGAATGAGAAAACATGGTCAAAGAACAAGGTGCCATCCTCTTGCTCCCACATCTGTCACTTATAGTTCCTGGAAAAAATGAGCAGTTCCTGGCTTTGCCTCCTTCTAAAATCACTTCCTTTTCTTTCTGTTATCAGATAACGTGAACTCCTAATGAATTTGCTCAGCTAGAGATGGTTTCATTAACATTCACACTGAACTTCCAGTTCTGGTTCACTCCGGAACCGGAGCCCTGCAAAACCTGCCAGAAAAGGTGCTTGATTGCACTCTGCTGAGCACACAGGTTTTCCACAGGGCAAACATTGCCTGCTGCAGAAAAAAATCCAGTATCTTCAGAAAGCTCATACAGAGATGGAAGTTGCCCCACCAAAGATCTTCAATGACAGCCGCCTTGTTGCGTGGGGTCATTAATGGGCAGGAAGAGAAATCTCTGGTGCCTGATGATCCTAGTAAAGCAGGACTGAGAAGAGATTTGGGACACTATTGTAGTACATGTCACCATCCCTGGAAGCGTTTAAAAAATGTGTAGCTGTGGCACTTCAGAACTTGGTTTAGGCACGATGGTGTTGGGCTGACGGCTGGATTTGATGATCTTAGAGGTCTTTTCCAACCTTAACGTTTCTACGATTCTACATGTGCACATGCTTGCAAAATATTTGCATCTGGCTCACCTTAAACACAATGAACTGAACCGTGAAATGGGAATGACAGCCAAGAAGATAAAATCATAGAATCATAGAATAGTTAGGGCTGGAAGGGACCTTAAAGATCATCTAGTTCCAACCCCTCTGCCAAGAGCAGCGACATCCCACTACACCAGGTTACCCAATGTCCTATCCAACCTGGCCTTGAACACCTCCAGGGATGGGGCATCCACAACCTCTTTTGGCAACCTGTGCCAGTGTCTCGCGACTCTCATCATGAAGAAATTCTTCCTAATGTCTAGTCTAAATCTGCCCTTCTCCAGCTTATATCTCTTCCCCCTTGTCGTATCACCACAATCCCTTATGAATAGTCCCTCTCCAGCTTTCCTGTAGGCTCCTTTCAGGTACTGGAAGGTGACTGTAAGATCTCTTTGGAGCCTTCTGTTCTCCAGGCTGAACAAGCCCAACTCTCTCAGCCTGTCCTCGTATGGGAGATGCTCCAGCCCTTGGATCATGTCTGTAGCCCTCCTGTGGACTTGTTCCAACCGCTCTATATCCTTCTTATGTTGAGGATTACAGAACTGGACACAGTACTCCAGATGAGGTCTCACAAGAGAGGAATAGAGGGGCAGAATCACTTCCCTTGACATGCTGGCCGCACGTCTTTTGATGCAGCCCAGGATACGGTTGGCCGAGATGTTCTGTCTGATGCTGACAACTATTTTCTGAGCCCAAACAACTGCCAACGTGCGCTTTGAAAGACAAGCTGGACAGTGAAGGACTTTGGCTAAATGGCTTATTTGCAGAGAAGATAATTATTGTTCTGGCCGCAACGAGGCCACCAGACCTGAAGAGAATGGGGAACAGCCAAAGAGGAGTGCTCAGAGATCGGGCTTTGCAGATGGACTGGTGAGGAGAAAGGCCAGTGAGTAGCTTCCCTGATGGGCGACCTTATCTAAAGGAAGTTATGGTACAGTCAGAACCAAGCAGCAAAGATATCTCAGTAGTCAAACCTGGCACAAAAGTCAGGTTGAAAGGTTAGGTCTGGCAGAAGGGATACGCTGCACCTGCCTTATCTCTTCCCTGCTCATGATCAAACATGTATTTTTCACTCCTGCTGTTATGCAATGCAGTTCTATGTTATGAAACAATTGCCACATCCTCCAACAGGTGTTACCGCATTTTGTATCGGGGTGAAGTTGGAATAACGAATTGGTTTTTAAATTATTTGGGAGAGAGAGAGGCTATTTAACTTGCTGTACAACTTTTGGTACCGACTCAAATTCATTTTCTTTTACTGCAGTTTGTCGTATTTTATAATGGGGACCGACAGAAGGAATAGAGATGATAACATACAGTGGATTTTTTATTTAATGCCTCAGTTCTAGTGAAGAGTTTCTCAAGAATTGAGATTTTGGCAAGGGAAAAGCTAGGCCTGAGGCAAGGTCAGGAAGCTGGATGACACTGTAACTTAACTAGGTATTTCCCCCCCCATATCACTAATAGATAAATAATATATATTTAACAGTAACTGATACATACAAGATCTGAAAAATGGTTCTGATGACAATTGCACGTATAAAATGCACACACCAGGTGCAAGAAGAAAAAGAACAATTCAATGCAGGCTTTGGTCAAAAATTTGTAAGCTTCAGTGGCAACACAGCATATCCTGCTAGGAAGAAAGGGAGACCTGTTCATGTCTTAATTTACATACAGTGATATAATTAATTAAGGATAGAGTCCAACTGATGTCTTAATTGAAAAGAGTCAAAATTAACTAAACCAGACAAACAAGACAAGTAGATTAAGAAAAAGGGGTTAAAACAGGTCAAATTGAAATGCTTTTCATCAAATATTTAACTGTCTGACCAAGAATTCCAATGCAATTTAATCATATATACGTGACCTGTGACTTGGAAAAAAGACACCTCTACGTCACCCCCGAGATTAAAGACCTATGAGCTCCAGGAAGACCACAGCTCAATAAATAACTTTGCCGTTTAAAGAGGATAACAAAGTATATTGTGGAATTTTTCACATGAATATTGATCTCAATAAACTCAGTTTTCAGCAGAGCCTCAGTCAGGCGTCTGCAACTTGAGCAAGAGCAGCTGTCAGCCAAGAAACAGGAAAAGGTTTAAGCTTGTAGTTGTTCCCAGGGCATCATCAAACAGCTATATGGAGTTAGAACAGTTTAAAGGTGACAAATTGGGATTCAAGACACCTTGTGTAGGAAATTGTATTGATGAGTTCCAGGTTCTAAGAATTTCAACTCAGGGCCTTGTTTCTTTTAACAGGATTAGGAAAAAAACCCAACTTTCATGCTGCATGCACCGAATGGTTTAACTATCCTATAGAAGCTGGTACGTACCACCCAAAATTGAGATAAAAAAAACTTTCTCAGGAAGACTGAGGCAGAGGAAAGGCAGGAGACTGAAGTTCATATTCTCTCCAACAAGCATGCCAAGCATTTTGTTACTTCTGGAATCCTCAACATGAGAAGGAGATGGAGCTGTTGGCACGGGTCCAGAGGAGGGCTACAAGGATGATCAGAGGGCTGGAGCACCGCCCACACAAGTACAGGTTGAGAGAGCTGGGGCTGTGCAGCCTGGAGAAGAGAAGGCTCCAAGGAGACCTTATAGTGACATTCCAGTACCTGAATGGGCTACAAGAAAGCTGGGGAGAGACTGTTTACAAATGTCTTTAGTGACAGGACTAGGGACAATGGGTATAAACTGGAGAGGGGCAGGTTTAGACTAGACATAAGGAGGAATTCCTTCATCATGAGAGCGCTGAGCCACTGGCACAGGTTGCCCAGGGAAGCTGTGGCTGCCCCATCCCTGGAGGTGTTCGAGGTCGGGCTGCATGAGGCCTTGGGCAGCCTGATCTAGTGGGAGGTGTCCCTGCCCATGGCAGAGGGGTTGGAACTGGGTGATCTTTAAGGTCCCTTCCAACCCAAACCATTCTGATTCTATGAAATATCAGCATATAATTGCTTGTCAACTGCTAGCGCTTGCAGGAAAAGATTCTGCTGAGACTACCAACTGGCTGAAATCAGGCAGCCGA